>LPNX011228130.1:0-28433 GCA_001517045.1 Pseudotsuga menziesii | reverse complement strand
TAAAAAAAACTACTTTTTTTGTTCGTATTTTCGACATATCTCATTGTGTTTTTACTCAAATTTCGATCGGGAGAGCTCATTGGATGCAGAATTTGATTCTGGATNTTCCTCCAAAATTAATCAATATTATTTTATTATTTTAACTATTATTTTATTATTTTCCTTAGGAGGCCCATTTTAGACCCCAAAATTCCTCTAATGGTTAGTCTTTCCGCTCACCCATGCCGACCTTTAGCACTTAGTGGTTTCGATCGCCGACAGTTTTGTGATTCGAAAGCCGTAGTTAGTTTGTCTTCCGCTATTGTTGATTTTAGTGAACTATCTCATCGATGATTAGTGGTTCTGAGCTCTGACATTTAGCTTTAGAGTTTTCGACCGCTGATTTTTTTAGGTTGACTGTGGAACCTTTAGTCTGTCTTTCTCCCACCGTTGCGGCTGCGTAATGAACTATTCTACCGACGCATTATGGCTAGTCCTATTTTTTGCCTATGCGATTTTATCTCTTTTGTTTTATTTTATTGTCAACGTTTTTATTTTATCATTGTCGGAGCATTAGTCTTTTAAGTCACCGCTGTTTCAGAGGGAAGATGGCAAACGTTCCAATGGATAGCTCATATCTTTATGAGTCCCGTGGTTTTATTGTTTTAACTTTCTATTTTTCTTTGTGCTATCAGAAGGATTTTTGACTATTGATCAGCGGGCTTTCCTTTTTTGTCGTCGACACGGTGGAAGCATTGAGCTCACCATCGCCCATACTTAGTCATTAAAGCTTCTGATCGCTGAAATTTTCTTTTGATTGTGGAAGTCGTAGCCTGATTGTTTCCTGCCATTGTGGCTGTGTAGTGCACTATCTCTCCGATGTTTAGTTGGTTTATCTGTCGATGCATTACTAGTTAGTCCTCTGAGACTCCGATCGCCTATGTTTTTATGTTGACCACTGAACCTTTAGTCTATATGTTTTCCTCCATTGCAGCTGCTTAGTGAACTAACCATCCGACATATTTTTTTTCGTTCCCCGATAAGAAGTTTGTCATCCTGATGCTTAGTATTTTTCCCGCCATGTTTTGTGAGCTTTTACCCTATTTCATGGGTGACATAGGTTTCTGATTTTTTATCAAGTTAGGGATTTCAAGATGAGAACATAGTACAGGGCCTCACTTTTGATGATTAGTTTTATTGATAGTGTGGTTTACATTTTGATTGAAAATATAGAAGATCTTGAATGCAATCTAGATTAATGACGAGTTTTTCGTTTTAACTACAGATGGACTTAGAGGATTTTTTAGACCCAGTTTGATGATTGCTACTACAAAGAAGACATATATAAAAGACAAAGCAGAAGGGAGTTGATTGAGAAAAGGAAAAGTAAGAAGTAGAGATTTTGCTCAAAAAGAAGAAAGTTAAGGTCTGAGATCAACAGAATCTCAAAAATACCAACGGATTACTGAGTAGAATCGATAGCAGTAGAGGCCCAGGCTTGGGAAAAGTTCATCAGTTACCAAGCTGGTCCCTTTTTATAAAGTGCTATTAAATCTTAATCTAAAATGTAACATATTGTATAAATCATGAGCACTCACTAAAAGAAAAAAAAAATTATGGGATTAAACGGTTGGGGGAGCTCGAAGGTCACCAAGGGGGTAGCCCAAAAGTTTTGTTGTTTTGTATAAATATAGTAGAGTTAGATGTCGATAGGGAATTTTTCCCAGATAGATTTGTCAGAGTATGTTGTAAGAATAACTATTTCCTTTTGCAATAAATAATTACAAGTTTCCTGTTGGAGAAATCTTGGTGGAAGGTTTCAAATTATGTGCTATGGATTTGTTGAATGTGAACTATTTCATTTTCAGCTTGTGTCCATTAACTGTGAAATTGTTCTAACTCTTTGAAACTATGTTCTTGTTATGAATTCGCTCTAGTTTATTCTAAGAAATTTACACTATGAGTAATGAAGGATTTTCATAAAACAATAAGCTACCTTGTTGTTCATTCTTCTATTAATCATTCATGTGTTTTGAAATAAGTAACATATATCTGTGATTTTTCTTAATCCATGCGTAAAAAGACATTACTCATTGATAAATGATAATATTTCTCCCTAGGGATAGGTTAGATAGTTAGTTTTAGTTTCTTGTTGTGTGTGATTTAGATGCGAGAGAGTTAAGACGAGAGGTAAGAACCTGCGCATCACATTGTGACTGCTCCTCGTATTCTCTATCAATCTGCATTATTAGACAGGCACTTGCACATCATACTTAATTTCAAAAAACTAAAATATACATGGTGGACCGGGTCGTAACTGGTAAAACATTTTATTTTGTTACTTGACCTACGGTAGTCGGACCGTAAACCAGATGGATTCCCCATACCAAATAGTAATGGGCTAGTTGGGAACGTTTACTAGGGAGAATCCCTAACTGTTGTTACCTACGAATTTCCAGGCCTCAATAGGATGGTACTTATAAATGAAATCACATTAACACACCAATAGGATGATAGCTATTAGTTATTAATCAACCTAAAAGTAACCTAAATACACATTCAGGCATAAGTATAGTAAAGAAAGAGATGAAGGCTGAACAAATCATAACAAAAGATCTTAGATTCAAGAATGAGCAAAATGAGAAGCTAACAATAGTATAGGTATATAAATCCTTGAAGTCAAACCATTTTATAAAATCAGTCTTAGGCTTTATAGCCTTTTAAAAAATATACAGATCCTAAAACTTGGATCTATTTTTTACAAACATAAACAAAAGTAACAGTTTTTTGCAAATTAGGGTTTGAAACCCTACCTAGCTACTTGTCTAACTAGAGTGAAGATTTAGTCCACTAAATGAACATTTAAATAATTGAAGTAACTGCCGATGATGACTGCTACTGGTCCTCTTCCAGTTAAACCACTGATTTCTCTTTGACAGCTAGGGTTTGTGGTATTTTGTGTTGTTATGTCATAGTAGACTATAAATAGACCCCTTTCTTATGCTTCCCTCAGCGTCTCTCATTTTTAAATCATGTCCCTGAACCATCTGCAGTTTCCCAAAACCGGTCATGTCTATCAAAACTTGCTTTTAAGCCTCTATCCGCTTTCAGTGGTAAAGAGGCCAGTCTATCGGAACCGTTAGCTATCGAAAGTAGTACTATCAATGGTTGATGAACTAACCCAGCATCTGCCTAAGCCACCAAAAGCCCTGTTTTGCAAAAAAATATTAGGTTTTCTTCAAAAATGTCTTTTCAGGCCTGTTTGTTTAGTTTTCCTCTTCTGCAGGCTTCATGCTAGGAATGTCAACAGTGCCTTGGCTAGATTCAGGAGGCTGGATACTAACTGCTACTTTAGCTAGGGTTTCTAAGGTAGGATGGTTTCTAGGGTTTTATTTGGATTCCTTCAGTTGCAGCCTATGGATCCTAACCATCCTATATAGTCTAGTATTTTCCTTCAGGTACATTGTGTTCAGCCTTTTCAAGAAAATGTACCTTTCTCTCTGCTCCAGGTAGTATTTGTGCAGTAACTTGTTTTTACTGGTCAAGGTTTCATTATTTTTCTTTATTTCTCTTTCCAAGACGTCCATTTCATAAACTCGCCTCAGTAGCTGATTGATCTTTTGACTTTTAGGCTTGCTGGAGGAAGCCCTTTCTACTGGTTCCTCTTGCTCTTGTGGTGTGGGGGATGGAAATGGTTTAGACACTGGTACAATTTGCAGGGCTAGGGATGCATCCTCTTCTTACTCTTCCTCATAATATGAATAGGGTAGATTTAAGATATTCTCATGATGTGCTTCTTCCTCTTAACCCTTCTCACTGAAGTCCAAGTTCCTTTTTTCCTTCTTGGTCTTGAAAGAGGAGGGAGACTGCTCTGTTGCTGCTACTGGGGAAATGGCCCTCCTCCTTATTCTCCCACTCCTTGGTGTGATGGAATTCTTGGCAGGAGACTTCCCTTTCTCCTCTGGCTGAAGGCATGTCTTAAAGCCATTCTAGAATAGAAAATAAGGCCAAGCCATATTTCTTCTCTTCAACAACTCCTGGACCAATAGCTGGATAAGACCGTGGTGGGATAGCCTACCAGCAATATTGGATGGATGGGATTTCACTTCATGTGTCATATTCCCTAGACTTCTGTGTAAATAAAAGGGCATATTGAGAGGGATTTTACCTGTGAAGTGATTCATCAGCTTGAAATGGTAGATCATTGCTCTATTATATCTCCTTTCCTAGGTTAAATAGACCACAATGGCCTTCAACAGCTATTGCTAGTTCTCTTCGAGCCATGATGATGGGACACTCTTCTTCCATACCATTCCTCTATGCTCAGGCTTAAGGTTAGACCTGAATTCCACATCTTTTGGTATGGTGGTCTTGAACCATTTATCTCCTGTGGAAGGGAGTTCTGTCACCTCAGTGATTATTGTTTCATACTATGAGAAAGTCCTCTTTTCCTATCACTGCTTTTGAACCATCGAATGAGAGGGAAAAAGCTTTAGCCACCTGCTGATGGAATCTTTGTATTTTTTCATAGAACTTGTAGCAACCCACCTCTTGAAAAAGTATGCAAACCTCTAGATTTGATTTTAAGTAACTCATATCACCTAGCTCCTTCCTAAGAGATGGTCCACTCCTCTTCATCTTGATGGGCGTATCTCCTAGGTACCTACAAAACAGTTTTCAATATTGTATATAGTATTCTTAGCAGGGTGCTCTTTCAAAGCTAGTTTCTTTTCTGGTGGAGAAAATGCTAATTTCAAAAATGAAATCAGATAGAGTCTCTTGGGATTGTTTATGAGGATTTTCCTATCATTATGGAGGCTATGATCACAAAACGATGGCAACAGCTTGATCCTCTAGATCTCCTTTCCAATGTAATCGTAACATCCATTAGCTAGAGTATTCGATGGGATTTTGATGATCTTTTGGATAGGTGGAGGGAGACTGAGGGTTTCTAGTCAGATCATTCCTTTTCCAATTGCATAGCGACCCTTTTTACTCATTTCCCCACGCAACCATGCAACTTGATATATTTTCGGTGGTTAATCACGCTCAGAAATGATCATTTATCTTGTTGATAGGGTCAGATGTGCCAGTTTCCTAACCATTTCCTTATTTATCCCTTTTGGTGGTTAAGATCCTTCGGGAGTTTGTTAGCTAGCCATCGAAAAGCTGGCTTTTTGTGGCTAACGAAGTGTTGTGTTTCTTGATTAAGCCTATGAAACTTTTACCCTATAACCATGGTGAGCTACTACTTTCGGCAGATAATGACCTCATTGGAAAACCTGTTCTTTCAATGGTTAAGGAAATGCCCTAGCTTTCGCCTAAACCGCTGAAACTGGTTTTCACTCAATGCGTATCTTCCTGCTTTCGGTTGTTAGCATATGCGTTGAACCTTTCTCTAATATGTCAAAAGAGACCCTTTTTAGTGGTTAATGAGCCGTTCTAAGCCTTGCCTAAGCCATCGAATGTACTTTTCCCAATGCTACGCATTGCTTGCTTTCGGCAGTTAAAACCCTTCTTGTTCGTCTCTCTAATCTACCGAAAGCAACCCTTTTCGATGGCTAATGATTTTTCTGTAGTCTTTCCTAAGCCATCGAAAGTGTTACTTTGACTCTACTTGCTCGGACCACTTTCGGTGGTTCACCTTTGCCCCGCACTCAAATGTTTAGCCACCAAAACATAGCTTTTTGGTGGCTAATTAGCTCTAATAGGCCTCGCCTAAGCCACAGAAAGATATAACTTGTAAAATTTTCATCCAAATAAAAAACACACGCTTTCAAATTGTCAATCATACTCATATATTTCATTACACGAGTTCGATTCTTCCTATTATCAAAATAAATTTATTTTTGGAGATAACAACTTCTGTACAATGTACATAGGGTAGGAAAAACTACTATGGGGTTAGATGTGGTCAAGATTATCCTACTTCGTGGGATTAGAGAATATTTCCTAGGCTTGTTGAACCTGCTAGGGAAGGGTGATATCTCGAAGGAACCCTTTGAAAACATTGTTGAACTATGCAGAAGGTATTCTAGAGGATCCTCCATAACAAACAAACAGGACAAAGTAGAATGAGATGTATTCGATAGAGCACAAAATTCATCCAATGCAGGAGCCACCCAAGCAGAAATAGGAAACCTTCTTGAGAACTTCAAAATAGACATGATGAGTTTTATCTCCTCAGAAATAGATGTCCTGAGAGTAAAGAAGAAGCAAGAAGTAAAATATTTAACAGTTTGAGTATTCTTCCCCAGATGCAGGAAGAAGCACTCCCTGAAGGAATTTCGACTTGACAAGGTGGAAGTGTGCTAGATTTGTGAATTAAACCATGATACAAAGGAGTGTGGCTCACTACCCCAAGTGAAGGTAGTCATGCAAGAATCAACTCCGTATGTGGAACCAGCCTACTTCATCACCCATAAGAAGCCTTGGAAACCTCGAAACCAGGGTATGAATCCAAATTCATTTCCCTTTTGGAATAGCATGAATAGCATGAATAGTATGAATCTTATGAATACACAATTCCCTTCACACTATTCTAACCATCAATGGAATCCATCTCATCATTCTATGTAGAATTTCAATTCTTGGTCACCATGGTCACAACCACTAAATCAACCAAATTCCTAGTCTCCTGGGTGGAGGAACTCCCATCCAATAAATCAATTTCCTCATAACCAACCTCCTCTCCAACATTTTCCCCATCAACAGTTTCCTCACCAACAATACCCTCCTTAGAATTATCCTCAGAATTACCCTCACCAATAGTACCAGCAGCCGGAGTTGCATCTCCAGAACAACGCTACACCAATCAACATGCTTGTAAGACCCCAAATACCTTTGCAGCCTAACCCCAACCCAAACAATAAAGCAGTCCACCAGCTTGAGACTACCAACATGCCAGTTTACTCGATCACTCCAGTTCCTTGTAACGACACACACTTACAATCAGGGAGAGTGGTGGAACCTTTATCCATTGCAGATATTCCATCTTCAGTGACTGAATTAAGGATGAATCAACAATATCCATCCAACACAACAATCCCTATTATTGAGGATGTGGAAATTCCTATCGAGATCCCGACTGCAACACAAGGATAAATAGTTATCAAAACATAACCTACGCAACTAATTAGAGAACTGCCATATGCTGAATGACTGACACTACATTAAACAGTGGAACATCCCTAGTTTAATCTACTGGGAGAATTGAAGAACTTATATGTCAAAATTCCACTGCTACAAGCCCTCCATGATGTTCCTATATACGCCAAGACTATCCAGGACCTTTGTGTAAGAAAACTAGGAATAAAACCTAGGGATCCTCCTACTGTGCATGTTCTAGGAAAACTCTCCAAATTGATAATGGGAAAGACCCCCTTAGCCAAAACAATGATCCTAGGAACCCCACCGTCACAGTACAGATTGGGGATACACACATATCGAATGATTTGGTGGATTTAGCTGCATCCATCAATGTTATGACCACATAAACTATACAAAAACTTGGGCTCACCAACCTTTGGCCAACCCCTACTATTTAAGAACTCGCTGATAGGTCCATCATCAAACCTGATGGAATATTGAATGACCTCATTGTCTCAGTAGATTTTTGGGAACACCCCATAGACTTCTTGGTGTTACAGCCGAATTCATAGCTAGGGGGGCATCCGCTGATCATGGGAAGACCTTGGTTAGCCATGATAGATGCTTATCTAAAATGTCAGTCACGGTCTATGACCATTTCAGATGGGACTGAAACAAAAAGTATTACCTTATACCATCTAGCCCAACCTAGCTTATAAACTGAAACTCCACTATGGATGGAGCTAGAGGAGGAAGATGGGGTTCAACCTATGTTAACGATAGGGAAATCCTTAACCTTCAAAGATGAAATAGAGGACAATGCTATCAATAGTTTCATCAGTGAGCCTACATCTGCCAATGTGCTTGTTTACCAGATCCAAAATAGTACCCTAGATGAAGAAAAACAATAAAATATTACAGAGGAAACTTTAGTCTGTGACACTGGTATAATTCTAGTACTCAATAATTCAAAATGTATTCCAGTTGAGATAGAGTGAGGTAAAACAATGAATATCAATCTGAGACTCACTCTTGATGAATTGGAATGTCTGGTCACACTCCTGAAACAAAACAAGGGATCTTTTCCTTGGGAGTACACATATATGAAAGGCATCCCTTCTAATTTGTGCACCCACCACATCTACATTAAAAGTGGCTCCCGACATGTGTGCCAACCACAATGAAGAATGGACCCCAACCTTAGGGACATAGCGAAAGAGGAAATTAAAAATATTTTGGAAGCAAAGTTTATTTGCCCGATCTCAAACAGTGAGTGGGTTTCTCCACTCGTGATAGTACCAAATAAGAATGGGAAATGGAAAGTCTGTGTGGATTATAAAGAGTTAAACATAGAGACACGGAAATACCATTTCCCTTTTCCCTTTATCAATCAGGTACTTGATACCTTATCTGGGAATATTTTTTTCCTTCCTGGATGGGTTTAGTGGGTACAACCAGATCCATATTGCTATCAAATATCAAGATAAGACCACCTTCACCTGCCCCTAGGGTGCTTTTGCATATAGGGTACTTCCCTTCAGTTTGTGCAACACACCTGCCACATTTCATAGAGTTGTGATTGGAATCTTTTTGAAGATGGTCAATGGCAATATGGATATTTTCATGGATGGATTTACCCCTTATGGTAGTGACTTTGAGGAGGCACTGAAAAACTTGTAGAAGGTATTAACACTCTGTGAGCAGACCCAACTATCTTTGAACATAAAAAGTGCCACATGATGATGATAAAGGGTGTGGTTTTAGGGAACTTCATCTCTGCTAATGGTATCCAGGTAGATCCATCCAAAATCGGGGAAATTGAAAAAATACCCACTCCTAGAACACAGAAATAGGTGCGTAGCTTCCTAGGGAATGCTGGTTATTAAATAAGATTTATAGAAAAATTTTCCAAACTTGCTTCTCCTTTATTTACTCTGTTGATGAAGGATGTACAGTTCATTTGGAATGATGCATGCCAAACAACGTTCACTGAACTTAATAAAAGGTTTTCTACAACTCCTATCTTAAGGGGGCCCAATTGGGCCCTTCCTTTTCATATCTCTTCTGATGTGTCTGACACTACCATTGGAGTAGTGCTGGGAAAACATGATGGTCAAGCTCCATACACAATTTACTATATCAATAAAAGCTTGGCCCCTGTTGAACTCAATTACACTGTTACATAAAAGGAATTTTTAGCCATTGTCTATTCCATCAATAAATTCAGATGCTACATCACTGGCTATCACACTTTTGTGCACACTGACCATTCATCCATCAAGTATTTAATGAATAAACCCATTAGAAATGCTAGGATAACTAGATGGCTATTACTATTACAGGAGCTCGACATTACAATTATTGACAGACCTAGAAAAGAGAATGTTGTTGCTGATTTTTTATCTCATTTTACTAATAGTGATGATAGCATGTCAGTTGAAGATTCTTTTCCAAACGAACATTTGTTTGCAATATCAGCTCGTTCTTGCTGGTACATAGATGTTTCTAACTATCTGGTTGCAGGTAAGCTTCTGGCACATCTTTCAAAGAGAGAGAAAAGGAAGATCATCCAAAAAAGTGTCAGGTACTATTGGATAGATGGCCATATTTTCTACATAGGCCCTAATATTGAAATCAATATATTTGTCAGAGAGGAAGAAATTTTTATTATCTTGAAGGTTTGTCATGACGAGCCTTGTGGGGGACACTTTGCTAACAAATGTACAGGTCATAAGGTATTACAAATAGGATATTACTGGCCAATAGTTTTCAGAGATGCAAATAGGTATGCACATGCTTGTGATAGATGTCAGAGAATGGGCCAACCTAACAGACTGGACGTGATGCCCCTTCAACCATAGCTGGTGGTTGAACCCTTAGACATATGAGATTTATATTTTGTTGGGCCCATCAACCCTCCCTCGAAGAAAATTTTTTACATATTAGTTTGCACCGATTACATGACAAAATGGGTGGACGATGTGTTTTTGGTGAAATCCAATGACCAGGTTGTGATATATTTCCTGTATGGAGAAATATTCACTTGGCTTGGAATACCCTAGGAGATAATCACTGGTGGAGGACCGCAGTTTGTGTCACATAAATTGGAAGCTCTTTTATAGAAGCATCATATTCATCACATAATAACTTCACCTTATCACCCATAGGCTAATGTCCAGGTGGAAATTACCAACAAAGTAATTGAATCTATTCTCACAAAGACAATCAAACGCCATCGCAGGGACTGGGCTGCCAGACTTCTAGAGGCACTTTGGGCCTATCACACTACTTGGAGAAATACTATGGGATTTCCCCCCTATGGCTTGGTGTATGGTAAGAATGTTGTCTTTCCTATTGAATTCAAAATCAAAACCTTAAAGACAACTATGGAGGAAATTTTAGATTTAACAAAAGATTAGAGGAATTTATTGAATCAATTAAATGAACTTGACAAAAAATGCACAGCTGCTATATATCATACATAATTGATTCAACAACAACGATCTAAGTGGAATGATCATTTCATAAAGAAGAAATTCTTCTGCGAAGGAGACTGGGCATTGCTATATGATTCTAGGTTCAAGTTGGACTTCAAAGGTAAGATTCAAACAAGATGGTTGGATCCATATCAAGTAGCCATGGTATTTGACAATGGCACAGTCCACTTGGCCACTATTGATAAAGATCATACACCATTATTTTCTAATGGGCACAAGCTACAACTGTATCATAATCCAATCTCAAGGGACACATTTATTTCATAGGTTGTAGCTGATCCAGGATACCAGCTAAAGCAAGGACATGAATTTTAGTCTGTCCCTGTCAATATTTAAAAGGACACCATGATTTCCACACAAGAATTTGTATATAAATAAATTGATTTTTGGCTTTATTTTTATTATGTTTTCCTTTACGCTTAATTGGTTTTCTTTGAAGAATCTGTGCATGAACTTACTTAATGAGTAGCAGTCATGACGGGACCTAACGAATGTGAGCACCTTAATTCATGTTCCTATTCTAGATGAGCTCCTTGAATTGTTTTTTGAATAATAAATATTTTTCATAGATGAAACTCTATTCAATTTGGCCATTTTTCCCATTTCCCCGGCTGCAACTACGTTCAAATCTGCATATTTTTCTCGTTTTCACAGATGTGAATCCGTTTAAATCTACCGATTTTTCTGTTTCTTGCAGCTGTGACTCTGTTAAAGTATTCCATTTTCCCATTTCTCACAGTTGCAACTTTGTTCAAATACGCCTATTTTTGTCATTTCAACAGCTGCGACTCCATTCAAATCTGCCTAATTTTCCCATTTTCACAGATGTGACTCCGTTCAAATATGTCCATTTTCCATTTCTCACAGCTATGACTCAATTAAAGTATGTCATTTTCCCATTTCTCATAGCTGCAACTCCATTCAAATATGCCTATTTTTCCTATCTTTCACAGTTGTGACCCTGCCAAATCCTATAGATTTCCTTATCTTTTGCAAATTCGACTCTACTAAATTTTGCATATTTTCATATCTTTCACAATTGCGACCCCGCCATATCGCGCATATTTCCCTATCTTTTGCACTAGTGACTTTGCTAAATTTTGTAGATTTTCCTATCTTTCGTAGCTATGACCCCACCAAATCCTCCAGATTTCCCTATCTTTCATAGCTATGACTCCACTAAATTTAAGATATTTTCCTATCTTCGCTGCTGCAACGTTGCTAAATTTTTACTCTCTTTCTATTTTCACAGCTACAGTGGTGCTACATTTTCACTAATTTCCTTATCTTCACAGCTGCAACTCCTCTAGTTATATCAGTAAGATAGCTATGACTCCTCCAGATTTGTCCATCAATGTTGTCGTCCATGACTTTGTCAGACTTCGACTCACCGAACAATTTCAATTATGTTTCCACCAAGGTTGAAAATACAGTTCTTGATTCACCGGGGGTAACATCATAACAACACATGCACAATAATGTTTAATTTGATGGCTAAAATGACACACTGCATTATTATGGAAAGCCATGGTTCATCTCATAATTGCTAAGGTACGGGGTCCTATCATTTACATGATTAGGCATTAATTGGATTTGAAAAAATTGATCATGCTTTTCCTTTTTGTACCTGTCATTAGACCCGTGCTCATTTAACTGTCAATCCACACGATCTATCTGGTACTTGAACTTACCATTTGATAGTCATATTTTTCCTAAATTGGGACCAAATCTTACCAATTATTCCCTGCTTATGATTGTCTTAATTTTCCTAATTTATCCAACTCCAACCCCGATTGTTCATGCATGTTCCTATGCTGTAATTTCCATTTCTGGGTATGTAATTTGTTAACTTGATTCCAGGATTTAGATATTGAAATGATATGGGTATCCCAGCCTAGCAAAAACCTACAAATATAGAGGCCCTATGAAGAAATGCAGAGGTTTTTTCCATTTTCGATGTATCAGGATGGACTGAGTTCTTTCAGCACTTAAATGGTTTTCATCGAGAAATGGCTCTGTAGTTTTCTCTAAATTTGACAGATACATATTCAGAAGTCAAAGGTCTATGTATAGATGCTCCTGAAGAGATTATGGCTGAGGTTATTGGTCTTCCTCACAAGGAAAGAATCTGGTTTGGAAGAAGAGCCCACAATGTGGTTGCCATGTGGGAGTTTGTTGTAGCCAGTGAACAGGTCCACCAAGCAAAGTGAGGGATATCATTACAACCACTACCTCGCCCTTGGAATGAATTGTGGTTTTCTTGAAGAAGTACATTGCATGTGAAGGTAGTTATCAAACTATGTATTTCTTTGAGTTCCCTCTACTATCTAATTTATGCCACAGGGATTTACTCAATATCCCATTTTATTTATTTAAATACCTACACCATATGGTGGGGTTTGTAAGATCGGCCCGATGCCCTTACTCTTCTCTCACCCATCATGGATTAATTAAATTGATTATAGTAAGGGCCTTAGTGTAGCAAAACCAGACCTGGGAACAGTTTACTGGTCATCCTCAGATAATTTAGGCACCTATACCCTTGCATGGTTTCCTAATAGAAGAGGAAGAAGATGCACCTGCATAGTTGGGGGGAGTGGAAGTAGAGGAAGAGGACCAAATATATTCCAATTCATTTGGGTGGGTGAGATGAGACAATCTCAGAACAAAAACCAATTAATCAAGAGGAATAATAGGGAGAGGCTGCAACAACATCAAACCTTATGGAGAGAACAGAGAATGTGGAAGCTCCAGTAGCAAAAGATAAAACTAGAGCAGCATTGAATGTTGTGACAGTAGAAGAAGAGGATGTAGGAGCTATTATGGTAGAAGGTGATCTAGAGATCCTCATCATTGAATCTTCTCCTGAATGGGGAGGAACCTTAATCGAGGAAGAAACTGAGATGGGAGAGGAAAGAGAGGCCACTGAGAAGGGAAATGTCCCTTCTACATCAGCTACAGAATTAGAAACCCTTGTACCACAAAAGAAGAAAATAAGATGAGGAGAAGAGGTTCATGCATAACGATCTCTGAAGAAAAGGAGAACCAGATCTATCACAACAATAAAAGCAGCACAGGCAAGATGGGAGAATATCGAACCAAGTATTGAATTTCCCATCTTGAGACCCAAGACAAACATTGCTCCATAAGAACCTGTTGCAGAAGAACCTCAAATTGAGGGACTTTTATATGAAAATAGTTTGTTGAAGGAGGAAGTGCAAGCACTTCAAAAGGAATTAGAAACTTGGAAGGAGGCATGCAGGAAATAGGTGGAAAGGAGGCTACACACATTAGTAGAAGCTGCAGATCAGTTGGAAGGATCACCTCCTATAGAGGAAGGTGAAGTGAAAAAGATGGTTTTCCCCGAGTACAGGGAAATTTTTAATCAATCAAGATACACAGTCACAGTGCGTTCATTTTTGGCACAAAAACCCGTGCAGGAAGTTGAGAAAGAGAAAGAAAAATCTATGGTGGAATTTAGGGGCGACGATGAACCAGAAGTGGAAATGGTCCCCAGCATTTAAGTAAGGGAACAAGAGAAATTATAGTCTCAGCCACAGGGTGTTATTACACAAGAACCAACATCCTTAGAATGTTTTTTGGAGGTTTCTACTCAAATGGAAATAGGGGAGCCGAAGTTGAGACAATCCCTGATCTTAACTTAGGTGTTTTTACTATGACCCCAGAACAATCTCAAGACACAGAACTAGTGGAGGAAGAACCTTAGCAGAAGGAAAATGTTGAAGTTGACCAAGATGTTGTCACACAAGAACCAACATCCTCAGGGATTCTAGCTGAGACCCCCATTTAGTTTGGAACAGTTGACACTTAGGAGGACATAATCCCTTATTTGGAGCTAGGGGAAGATGAACAGATGTGGTCCCAGCCATCAAGGCACATTGAAGTATTCAGGGACTAGTCTCATCTTACAGGGGATGTGGAAGTGACTCAAGAATGACCTTAGCATCCTGAAAAATTGGTAGGAAGGGAAGTTGCTACACAAGAACCAACACCCTTGCAGCTCCCTGTCGAAGCTATAACTGAGACTCAAGAAGATGTCAAGACTAAAAATCAGGAATATTTTGTCACACAAGAACCAACATATTCACAAAAGGATGCTGAAACTGATACAAATGGGTTTCAGGAGGAGGATGTTGTTACACAATAACCAACATCCCCATAATTGACTACAGAAATACCCATATAGGCATAGGTGGTTGGAAGGGCAGTAGAAGAGGAAGCTGTCACACTTTCAATTCAAAATTATAAGGCTGAGACAACGGGTAATAAGGCATGGACTCAATTTTCCTAGAAATTTGTTGTTTTAGATTCTAACGATGAAAAGGATGTAGGAGATGGAAGGATGCAAGGAATGATAGAAGAAATCCAACTCTTGAAAATAGAAGTAAAGAAATGTAAGTGTCAGGTGGACATATATCGGGAAGGAATTATTCCCCTTGTTGAGCATAAAAATACTATCAGGGAAATGAGGGAAAGATTGGTAGAAGAGTTAGAATTCTAGAGGTTTTGTTGGGAAAAAGTACATAAAGAGTTGAAGGAATTGAATAAATTCAAGTCCATGCATAATGAAAAGGATCAACTATACATTCTCTCCTAGGAATTGATAAGCTACAAAGTTCCATCTCCCTCTTATCCTATATTTTTGTATGAACAATTCAATTGATTTAAATTGAAGTCATCAAAGGAAGGGACACCTTATGAAGTGGCATCCTATGACCAATTTCTGGAGACCTTTATAAAAAGTAGTTTCACCGATTAGAACTTGTTGTGGGAACTTTAATTGCATTAAATGGCATGTCCCATATACTGTTTTTCTAACCCTACTCCTTACTTAGGAGATGTCTAGCTCAGGGATTTTGCTTCTTTTGTCAACAATCATGTGCAGTGGGAGAGTTGCTTCTAGATAATTTCTTAGAATGAGTCAAACTCTAATCTCAAGAATTGGAGTGAACCTCAATATCCCCGTATTCTTCTTTCTCTTCAGGAACAGAGGCTTAAATCTCGCATCAAGACTCAACAACTGGTTGAAATTCAAGAGCAGGTCATCTCCACTTGTGTTAGCCAGATTTCTAGACATCAGCATTTAGCTTTGGAAGTTAGTAACCATAGATGGAAGGTTTCTCCTTCATCATTGAAGAAAAGGAACCCTTACTGCTTTAAGAACATTAAACAGACACTCCCTAGGTTCGAAGGATATGCTGACTATATGAAGAAGTGTGAAGTTAACTGGTTAGGACTTAAATTGAAGTTTCCACTTATTTGATGGCCAGCAAGGACGTATAGGGATGATTTTTCTTTAATAAAGGCAGATGAAAAGTAGTGTTGGAAATATTGGGCTTCCCATAATAAATATCTATATGGGAAGGAAACACCTGAACTCTCCTACGATTTTTCATCTCTCCACGAACAAGGTACAGTTCCAACATCATATTTAGACTGAGTGAAGATTGTTGCATGGGGACATGCAATAGGATAGTTGGGGGGAGATGTTGCGTCCTGAAATGCCTCTTTTTAACCACACCTATCATACCCTTTTTTCCCTGTCTTACTCCATTCTATGCACCAAAAATATTTTCTTTCCTCATATTGAGCCTTGAATCTTATAGGTATGATTAGTTATTGTTTTATCTTATTAATGGCTATGATTGTTATGTTCAGAACTATTTCTCTTGAATTATGTTAATACATTGTGATTTCATAAAGATAGTTCAATATTTGAGAAGTACAAGTGTAGTAGCCACGTCGCTTGAAGAGAAGATGAAATTTCATTTCCAGTTGTTACCTGCCAGTCGTAGCCCATATGCTGAGTGCAAACAGAGGTCATTATTCCATATTTAGATGCAACAAACTCAGCTGCAACAACGTTTCGGTGCTTAAGGATTTATCTGCAATAGAAAGGGTATTCATTTAATTAGTTATGTTATCACTAATGGATAATGCAACAACATTCCCTATTTTCATTCGATTCTACTCACAACTATATAGATTGTTGTAACAAGGGAGTTTGAAGATCGTAGATCTTCATGGATTCCCGATATTAGTGGGAAAAGCTGTTAATGTAATTGTAACTTTGGAATGTATTCACATTTATTTCTTATCTATTGTAACCTTATGTTTATTCTGGGATGTTCTTATGTCATTTCATGCCCCGATGTTCTAATTAGGAGAATCGATAATGTAAACAAGTCATGTCAAGTCATTATGGGTAACCCTCCTATTGTCTAAGGGTTAAAGTTCCCGTAGTTCTGGGGTACTAAGGTTATTAGACTCTCCTAGAGAGGTAGGCCCTAGTAGGGTATATAGTCATGTCAGGATTAGTATAAATAGAGATTTGTACTCTCTATTTAGTATACTACTCATACACACTCAAGTGTAGCGCATAGTTGAGGAAGAGAAAGACACTGGGGCTAGAGGAAAGAGCTTGCTGCTGTTGGGAGATTGTCTTACTTTTCTTGGGTTTCACTTTGGTGCTGATTCTATCTCTGAGGAATTTGTGGGGTTTTCTCCATTTATTTTTTGTGGAAATTGAACCTAGGTGTTAGAACAATTACACTCACAAAAATTGCCAATTACACCAAAGGAGACTGAATATGAAGCAGAACACTAATCTGTATTGAATAAGTATACAATAGCCAACCCTGTGAATTCATAGGCTGCCACAATAAATAATTACATTAGATATTCAAATGCATTGGGATTCCACTCGAACTGGTCAAAAGCAAGCTTACTAAATCTAAGCAAATCCCCCATAGGTGCATAAAGCAGCTTCCAAATTTGTCTAGGAGCTCAAGAATTGGAAAAATAAATTAGGCAAGCTAATAGGTGATGGAAGGACAACTCATTAATGCTTTTATTAGGAGAAAAGAGTGGAGGATGATGAGGACAAAAAACAAGTTGACTTCACCTAGTCAAACTTTCCCAATTGCCTTAAAACTTAGCAAAAACGGGCAATAAAGCAAAAAAAGTAGACATGCGCTAGGAAGGCCAAGAATAATGCAGAATTGATTCCAAGAGGATTCGCAAGTGCTCCATGACTCAGTTTTAGCAATTTTTACCACTTTGGACATGTGGAGGACAACTTGCATAAGGTGGAATATGGAAACTAGGCAAATAAGACAAAAACGGATTAATTAATGTCTAAGGTAGCTAACTATGGGTTGATTATTATAACAACCCCCCTTAAGCCTGAATTATCTGTAAAATATCAGAAAATTATAGGTCCTAGCAACAAGGCTTAGTCACCCTTTACATACTGCATGTCCATTTAACCAAGGAAAGAGGCAAAAACCCAGTGGGAAAAATCCTCCCTTAAACATGGACAGTAAAACAAAAATTGAAAATCTTGTCATCAATCATGCTTCACAGCATGATCAGCAATCCCCAGCAGTGATTTGGGATTGATAAAAGTCTTCTCACAAAAACTTTGGTGAAGATGTTTGCTACTTGTTCTGAAGATGAATAGAAGAGTAGGTGAATGGTGCCATCATGCACAAGCTGTTTGATGTAGTGCATATGGATCTCAATGTGTTTGGTTCTCTGTATCTAAAATGGGTCAATGCAAATTCAAATGGTACTATGAATATCACAATAGATAGTAGTTGAGTATTCTGATTTGAAGCCACACTCACCAAGTAACCCCTGCAACCATAAACATTGAGTTGTTGCATTTACAACTCCTCTGTGCTCTGCTTCTGTAGATGAGAATGCAATGGCACTCTATTTCTTGCATGAACATCTCATTGGTCCTTCAAAAAGCATGAAAACATATCTTGATGTTGAGTTTTGATTTGTGTTTTCAACTACCCAATCACTGTCATTAAACCCAATCAAAGCAAGATCAGATTTAGCTTTGTAGAATATCCAATGAGTCCTTGTTCCCTGAACAAAGTTAAGGATCCTTTTGGCTGCTCTCCAATGGATCTCTTGAGTCTAATAAATGTATCTTGAAGCCACACTTACTGCATAAGAAATATCAGGTCGATTATGTGTAAGGTAAAGCAAACACCCAATCAGTTGCCTATACAGTGTATTATTTACCATATGAGAAGAATCTGCTTCTTCAAGCTTAACTCCTGAAAGGAAGGGAGTCTTGCTTGGCTTGCAATATTTCATGTTGAACTTGTTCAGAAAATAAAAAGCATACTTGGACTGATGTAATTTTATTCCATGTTTGGTTTTAGAAATCTCAAAACCCAAGAATTGGCTCAATAACCCCAAATAAGTCATAGAAAATGCATGGTTCATTGCATCCTTCAAGGAGGCAATTTCATCCTTTGAGCTTCCTATAATGAAAAGGTCATATAAATAAAAGACAATAATAATAAAGGAACCATGAATCAGATTCTAATAAACATTAGGATCATACTTGCATCGAACAAAACTCAATGACAGCAAATAGCCATCAATCTTGGCATACCAAGCCCTGGGGGCTTGCTTAAGTCCATACAATGATTTCTTTAGCCTACACTGAAGAGATGGATTAGTAGCAAAGCCTTGAGGATTCTACATGTAAATATATTCAGAATTATCTCCATTCAGGAAATCACCCTTCACATCCATGTGATGTACCTCCCACTGCTTCGAAGCTGGAATGGCTAAGGCTAGCCTGATGGAGTCCATCTTTGCCATTGGTGCAAAGGTCTCATTGTAGTATATGCCATTTACATGTGAGTAGCCCTTGGATAAAAATATTTCCTTATATTTAAAAGGTTAACCATCAGTATCAAACTTGGTTTTTTAAACCTAGTTACATTGAACTAGCTTCCTCCCTGGGGGAAGATCAACCAGCTCCCAAGTGTTGTTCTTCTCGAGTGAGCTGAACTCTTATTTCATGGCTGTTTTCCATATTGGATCATGTGATACATATTCATATGTCTGTGGTTATGATTCAACCATCAGGTAGCATTTCTCTACAAACAAATTGTCTTTCATACACAGAGCACTTTCAAACTGAGATCTAGTCCTCCTAGGATCACTACGATTTCCAGCTAGTTCTCCAGCTGCATGAATGGTATTTGCTACCCATTTTGGTATTGTAGGACTGTTAGGATCTGCAATTAAATCATAATTATCAGAAATATCAGAATCAGAAAACTCAACTATCTCTTCACTTACATTCAATGGTTCTGGTGGTGAAGAGGATTCTCCAACTTCCACTATTGCTAAAAGCTCTTCTTGGAACTGAACACTCCTTTCAATGAAGGCTTTGTTTGTGCTCAAATTGATCAGCTTGTACCATTTTGAATATTCATAGTACCCAACAAATAGAAACTCTTGGCTTTGGGGCTGGAAAGCCTTCCTCTTTTCTGTTGGAATTCTAGCCCAAGCCCTTGAGCCAAAAATCCTGAAATGGGTCACATCTGGCTTGTTCCCAATCCATGCTTCGAAAGGAGTCATACCATAAAGATGTTTATGAGGCACCCTATTCTGGATATAGTCTGAATAGTTTATAGCTTCAGCCCAAAACTTTGGTGGCAAAGTCTTATCCTCCATCATGCAGGTTGCCATCTCTTTTAGTGATATGTTCTTCCTCTCGGCAACACCATTTTGTTGTGGTGTGTAAGGGATATAATGTTGCATCTGAATACCTACATTTGCACAATATTGAATGAACTCAGACTTGACATACTCACCACCATTGTTAGATCTGAGGACCTTGAGTTTTCTCCTAGACTGGTTTTCAACCAAAGCCTTAAAGACATTGAAGAGGCCAAAAACTCCATACTTGTGTTTCAGGAAGTAAACCTAGTAGTACCTGGAAAAGTCATATATGAATGTTAATGCATATTTGGCCTGACTCATTGAAATATGAGGAAATGGGCCAGCAACATCACTATGGATCAACTCAAGAGGTGCAGAGGTTCTTTCATGACTAGCTTTCTCAAATTTATGCTCTGGGTGTTTTCCTAAGATGCAACCTTGATAGAATCCTTTGGAAAAATTAATATTTGGTAACCCTATGACCATTTATTTTTCACTAATATCAGAAAGACACTTATAGTTAAGGTGGAAAAATATTTCATGCCAAATCTTGCTTGCCTCATTAGCATGAATCAGAAGAGTAGAGGGGTTTTAGTAGGGTAGGAAATGTGAGAACATGTATACCTTCGAAGTGTGATTTGCAACTCCTTTTGAAATGAGTTTACCACTTGAGATATCTATGATATCAACTTCATCAGGGGATAATATGACCTTATTTAGAGACCCTGTGTGGGTCATCTGATACACTGATAAGAGGTTAGAGGTAAGACCTGGAACATACAGTACATTGCTGAACTTACCATGGTCACGATCAATCCTCCCTTTGCCCAAACTTTCAGTCAGAGAGTCATCTCCCAGTACTATCGGTGGAACTTTTGACATGTTAATTGAGGTGAATGCCTCCTTGGTCGAAACCATATGTCTTGAAGCTACAGAATCAATGATGAAACTAGGTGAGCTTTATGTGCTAGCAACCAATGCATGAACTCTCTCTCTGTCTTCTGAATTTGATCCTCCTTTCCTATTCTTTGAGCTATCAGGAAGGGAGATGCCATTCTTCTCCAAGAATTGGGTTAGAATGTTAATTTTCTTCTTCATGCAGGAGCTTTCAGGATGATTGCCCTTACTGCAGTATGCACACTTGCTCATTTCTCCTTTGTTCTTCTTCTTCCGAGGGTTCTTCTTGGAACCTTGGGGCTCCTTTGAAGACTTGTTCTTGTCTCTCTTTTTCTCAGGTGGCTTCTCAGGTTTTTTCTTGCCTTTTGAATCCACCTTCGAATCTCCAGCAACCAGAGCTTGGTCTTTGGAAGGTTTAATGGTGCCCATCATCATCAATTTATCTTGTTCTTATGTGAAATATTCCATGAAATCTGCAAGGCTAGGCATTTTCCAGGATTGAGTTGTCAACTTTGTGGCATGGAAGGTCGAGACAAACACTGAATAGTTAGGGCCAAGCTTTGAGAGTATGGCCAAAACTAGTTGCTCCTACTTTTCAATTCCACACTGTTTTAGCTGCAAAACAAGGGCTTTGAATTTGGAAAAGTAGAGTTGCATGGATTCGAAGCTGTTGGGACTCAAGGAGATCAATTCATTTTTGATTTGATGTCCCCTCATCTCATTTGTCTTACCAAAAATCTCAGCAAGATTCTCCCATACTTCATTTGGTGATGTTAATCCATCAAGATGGAAACGGAGGTCTCTAGATATGCTCAGACACAGGAGACCATAGTCCTCATCCCTCCTGTTGTGCCATTTAATTTTCTCTACAGTTGCATTGGGCTTTGATTCTATTGCCATAGTCACTCTGTAGAGGCCTTTCACTCTCAACAGTATCTCCATATTTTCTTTCCATTCAAAGAAGTTAAATGGAGTCAAGATGATCTTCTGAGATTGATCCATAGCTCAGAAATTTTCCCTTCAGTCAGCAGAATGCTCCTAGTCAATGATGTTGAACCTGTAATAACAAATTGGAAGGAGGGAAATCAATCTACAAAGGCTCTGATACCATGTGGAAATTGAACCCAAGTGTTAGAACAATTACACTCACAAAAATTGCCAATTACACATGCAAATTACACACAAAGGAGACTAAATATGGGGTATAACACTAATCTGTATTGAATAAGTGTACAATAGACAACCCTGTGAAGTCATAGGCTGCCACAATAAATAATTACATGAGAGATTCGAATGCATTGGGATGCCATTCAAATTGGTCAAAAGCAGGTTTACTAAATCTAAGAAAATCCCCGATAAGTGCATAAAGCAGCTTCTAAATCTGTCTAGGAGCTCACAAATTGGAAAAATAAATTAGGAAATCTAATAGGTGATGGAAGGAAAAATCATACATGCTTTTATTAGGAGAAAAGAGTGGAGGATGATGAGGACAAAAAACAAGTTTACTTCACCTAGTCAAACTTTCCCAATTGCCTTAAAACTCAGCAAAAGCAGGCAATAAAGTAGAAAAAGAAGACATGCACTAGGAAGGCCAGTAATAAAGTAGAATTGATTCCAAGAGGTTTCCCAAGTGCTCCATGACTCATTTTTAGCAAGTTTGACCACTTTGGACATGTGGAGGACAACTTGCATAAGGTGGAATATGGAAACTAGGCAAATAAGAAAAAAATGGATTAATTAATGTCTAACATAGCTAACTATGGGTTGATTATTCTAACATGGTTTCCCTGAGGAAAAATGTTGCATTCATTGTCTCTTGTGTTTGATTGATGTGCTTGTTGTTCTCTTAGTTAAAGATCCTAATGATATGCTAGCTTAATGTTGTGAAAACTAACATGGTATCAGAGCTAACATGAGAAGAAGACACTGTGCAACTGCTGGAACTAGGGATTCCTATTTCATGGATCTCTCTCCATATATTTTCAGTAAAATTAAGGTGGAATAAATCTCCTCCCTAGGACACATCTTTTTGTGGAAGCAAAATCCAATTCTGAGGTTTTTCAGTTTTAGACCCTACGCTACTGCCGGAAATTAGCGTTTTTCACAGAAGAGGAATTTTTCAGTGAGCCCAAGCCTGGATTGATCGCCTCCCCAAAATAAAAGTTAGGGATCAATTTCAAAGCATTTGGTTGGATAGAACTCCAGAAAAGCAAAACCCTAATATTGTCTTGAACTAGTACTACAGGATTTCAGCTTCAAATCCAGATCCAACATCTTGACCTAGTAAGATCTAAATATTTTGTATTTCCATTTGAGGTTCTTAGTTAATATTTCTCATCACACCAAGCTTGATGAAAAGCTTAATGGATATGATAACTTCCGAGCCTAGAAGCATAGGATCTCCCTTGTCCTGGAAGAAAATGAGTTATACTCCTATATACAGGAGGAGGTTCTAGTTCGAGAGGGAGATGAGGCCAAGGCCTTACATAAGAAGAATTTGGTTATGGCAAAGAGGATCATTGCTGATTCTCAAGGATCACCTCATTCCACAGGTGTCCTCCCTCAAGACACCCAAATCCATTTTTGATGCCCTAACCACATTGTTTGAAGGGAAGAACATCAATCAGAAGATGACTCTAAGGAACTAATTGAAGAATGTCAAGATCTAGAATGAGGACACCATCCATTCATACTTCACAAGGGTCTCTTAGATCAAAGAACAACAAGAAGCTGTAGATGAATAAGTAGAGAATGTAGAAATTATGATGACAACATTGAATGGCCTCCCTAGGTCATGGGATTCTTTCATCCAAAGAATATGTGCTAGAAAGAAGTTGGTCAAGTTCAGCAGACTGTGGGAAGAATGTTCTCAAGAAGAAGCTGTAGATGAATAAGTAGAGTATGTAGAAATTATGATGACAACATTGAATGGCCTCCCTAGGTCATGGGATTCTTTCATCCAAAGAATATGTGCTAGAAAGAAGTTGGTCAAGTTCAGCAGACTTTTAGGCTTGCTGGAGGAAGCCCTTTCTACTGGTTCCTCTTACTCCTGTGGTGTGGGGGATGGAAATGGTTTAGACACTGGTACAATTTGCAGGGATAGGGATGCATCCTCTTCTTACTCTTCCTCATGATATGAATAGGGTAGATTTAAGATATTCTCATGATGTGCTTCTTCCTCTTAACCCTTCTCACTGAAGTCCAAGTTCCTTTTTTCCTTCTTGGTCTTGGAAGAGGAGGGAGGCTGCTCTGTTGCTGCTACTGGGGAAATGGCCCTCCTCCTTATTCTCCCACTCCTTGGTGTGATGGAATTCTTGGTAGGAGACTTCCCTTTCTCCTCTGGCTGAAGGCATGTCTCAAAGCCATTCTAGAATAGAAAATAAGGCCAAGCCATATTTCTTCTCTTCAACAGCTCCTGGACCAATAGCTAGATAAGACCGTGGTGGGACAGCCTACCAGCAATATTGGATGGATGGGATTTCACTTCATGTGTCATATTCCCTAGACTTCTATGTAAATAAAAGGGCAGATTGAGAGGGATTTTACCTGTGAAGTGATTCATCAGCTTGAAATGGTAGATCATTTCTCTATTATATCTCCTTTCCTAGGTTAAATATACCACAATGGCCTTCAACAGCTATTGCTAGTTCTCTTCGAGCCATGATGATGGGACACTCTTCTTCCATACCATTCCTCTATGCTCAGGCTTAAGGTCAGACCTGAATTCCACATCTTTTGGTATGGTGGTCTTGAACCATTTATCTCCTGTGGAAGGGAGTTCTGTCACCTCAATGATTATTGTTTCATACTATGAGAAAGTCCTCTTTTCCTATCACTGATTTTGAACCATCGAATGAGAGGGAAAAAGCTTTAGCCACCTGCTGATGGAATCTTTGTATTTTTTCATAGAACTTGTACCAACCCACCTCTTGAAAAAGTATGCAGACCTCTAGATTTGCTTTTAAGTAACTCATATCACCTAGCTCCTTCCTAAGAGATGGTCCACTCCTCTTCATCTTGATGGGCGTATCTCCTAGTTACCTACAAAACAGTTTTCAGTATTGTATATAGTATTCTTAGCAGGGTGCTCTTTCAAAGCTAGTTTCTTTTCTGGTGGAGAAAATGCTAATTTCAAAAATGAAATCAGATAGAGTCTCTTGGGATTGTTTATGAGGATTTTCCTATCATTATGGAGGCTGTGATCACAAAACGATGGCAACAGCTTGATCCTCTAGATCTCCTTTCCCATGTAATAGTAACATCCATTAACTATAGTATTCGATGGGATTTTGATGATCTTTTGGACAGGTGGAGGGAGACTAAGGGTTTCTAGTCAGATCATTCCTTTTCCAATTGCATAGCGACCCTTTTTACTCATTTCCCCATGCAACCATGCAACTCGATATATTTTCGGTGGTTAATCACGCTCACAAATGATCATTTATCTTGTTGACAGGGTCAGATGTGCCAGTTTCCTAACCATTTCCTTATTTATCCCTTTTGGTGGTTAATATCCTTCGGGAGTTTGTTAGCTAGCCATCGAAAAGCTGGATTTTTGTGGCTAACGAAGTGTTGTGTTTCTTGATTAAGCCTCTGAAACTTTTACCCTATCACCATGGTGAGCTACTACTTTCGGTAGATAATGACCTCGCTGGAAAACATGTTCTTTCAATGGTTAAGGAAATGCCCTAGCTTTCGCCTAAACCGCTGAAACTGGTTTTCACTCGATGCTTATCTTCCTGCTTTCGGTTGTTAGCATATGCATTGAACCTTTCTCTAATATGTCAAAAGAGACCCTTTTCAGTGGTTAATGAGCCATTCTATGCCTTGCCTAAGCCATCGAATGTACTTTTCCCAATGCTACGCATTGCTTGCTTTCGGCAGTTAAAACCCTTCTTGTTCGTCTCTCTAATCTACCGAAAGCAACCCTCTTCGATGGCTAATGATTTTTCTGTAGTCTTTCCTCAACCATCGAAAGTGTTAGTTTGACTCTACTTGCTCGGACCACTTTCGGTGGTTCACCTTTGCCCCACGTTCAAATGTTTAGCCACCAAAACATAGCTTTTTGGTGGCTAATTAGCTCTAATAGGCCTTGCCTAAGCCACCGAAAGATATAACTTGTAAAATTTTCATCCAAATAAAAAACACACGCTTTCAAATTGTCAATCATACTCATATCTTTCATTACATGAGTTCGAGTCTTCCTATTATCAAAATAAATTTATTTTGGGAGATAACAACTTCTGTACAATGTACATAGGGTAGTAAAAACTACTATGGGGTTAGATGTGGTCAAGATTATCCTACTTCGTGGGATTAGAGAATATTTCCTAGGCTTGTTGAACCTACTAGGGAAGGGTGATATCTCGAAGGAACCCTTTGAAAACATTGTTGAACTATGCAGAAGGTATTCTAGAGGATCCTCCATAACAAACAAACAGGACAAAGTAGAATGAGATGTATTCGATAGAGCACAAAATTCATCCAATGGAGGAGCCACCCAAGCAGAAATAGGAAACCTTCTTGAGAACTTCAAAATAGACATGATCAGTTTTATCTCCTCAGAAATAGATGTCCTGAGAGTAAATAAGAAGCAAGAAGTAAAATATTTAATAGTTTGAGTATACTTCCCCAGATGCAGGAAGAAGCACTCCCTGAAGGAATTTCGACTTGACAAGGTGGAAGTGTGCTAGATTTGTGAATTAAACCATGATACAAAGGAGTGTGGCTCACTACCCCAAGTGAAGGTAGTCATGCAAGAATCAACTCCGTATGTGGAACTAGCCTACTTCATCACCCATAAGAAGCCTTGGAAACCTAGAAACCAGGGTATGAATCCAAATTCATTTCCCTTTTGGAATAGCATGAATAGCATGAATAGTATGAATCTTATGAATACACAATTCCCTTCACACTATTCTAACCATCAATGGAATCCATCTCATCATTCTATGTAGAATTTCAACTCTTGGTCACCATGGTGACAACCACTAAATCAACCAAATTCCTAGTCTCCTGGGTGGAGGAACTCCCATCCAAGAAATCAATTTCCTCATAACCAACCTCCTCTCCAACATTTTCCCCATCAACAGTTTCCTCACCAACAATACCCTCCTTAGAATTATCCTTAGAATTACCCTCACCAATAGTACCAGCAACCGGAGTTGCATCTCCAGAACAACGCTACACCAATCAACATGCCTGTAAGACCCCAAATAATTTTCCAACCTAACCCCAACCCAAACAATAAAGAAGTCCATCAGCTTGAGACTACCAACATGCCAGTTTACTCGATCACTCCAGCTCCCCGTAACGACACACATTTACAATCAGGGAGAGTGGTGGAACCTTTATCCATTGCAGATATTCCATCTTCAGTTACTGAATTAAGGATGAGTCAACAATATCCATCCAACACAACAATCCCTATTATTGAGGATGTGGAAATTCCTATCGAGATCCCGACTGCAACACAAGGATAAATAGTTATCAAAACATAACCTACGCAACTAATTAGAGAACTGCCATATCCTGAATGACTGACACTACATTAAACAGTGGAACATCCCCAGTTTAATCTACTGGGAGAATTGAAGAACTTATATGTCAAAATTCCACTACTACAAGCCCTCCATGATGTTCCTATCTACGCCAAGACTATCCAGGACCTTTGTGTAAGAAAACTAGGAATAAAACCTAGGGATCCTCCTACTGTCCATGTTCTAGGAAAACTATCTAAATTGATAATGGGAAAGACCCCCTTAGACAAAACAATGATCCTAGGAACCCCACCGTCACAGTACAGATTGGGGACACACACATATCGAATGATTTGGTGGATTTAGCTGCATCCATCAATGTTATGACCACATAAACTATACAAAAACTTGGGCTCACCAACCTTTGGCCAATTCCTACTATTTTAGAACTCGCTGATAGGTCCATCATCAAACCTGATGGAATATTGGATGACCTCATTGTCTCAGTAGATTTTTGGGAACACCCCATAGACTTCTTGGTGTTACAGCCGAAGTCATAGCTAGGGGGACATCCGCTGATCATGGGAAGACCCTAGTTAGCCATGATAGATGCTTACCTAAGATGTCAGTCACGGTCTATGACCATTTCATATGGGACTGAAACAAAAAGTATTACCTTATACCATCTAGCCCAACCTAGCTTATAAACTGAAACTCCACTATGGATGGAGCTAGAGGAGGAAGATGGGGTTCAACCTCTGTTAACGATAGGGAAATCCTTCACCTTGGAAGATGAAATAGAGGACAATGCTATCAATAGTTTCATCAGTGAGCCTACATCTGCCAATGTGCTTGTTTACCAGATCCAGAATAGTACCCTAGATGAAGAAAATATTACAGAGGAAACTTTAGTCTGTGACACTGGTATAATTCTAGTACTCAATAATTCAAAATGTATTCCAGTTGAGATAGAGTGAGGTAAAACAATGAA
>LPNX011228124.1:566951-621321 GCA_001517045.1 Pseudotsuga menziesii | reverse complement strand
AGATCTAAATAGGTTCAAAATAGATCCAAAACTGTGAAATGGAATCAAATCCCCAGCAACAGTTTTGTAGGAGACTTGCGGTACTTGTTTCTTCACACCATTGATGAGAACAACTACAAGTGGTACTGAAAGATTATGAATTTGATATATTAAACCAAGCAATATCAGATCAGATCTAAATAATATCATATCAGATCCAATAAGGTTAATATCAAATTCAAATAAATGGTTAACCGAGACGGTGGATGCACAGCTTTCTTCTTCTTCAAAATTATGGATTTTGGTGCATGCAATCCTGCAGGAATTTGCTGGAAAATATAGATCATGAGGAGCGAATGGATCACTCTAGTAATCTGATATTTCTTCCAAAATATCCAAGGTATCACATATTTTCACACCAGCAGCAACATTAGAGGGAGAAAAATCAAATTTCTCTTCACTTTCGGAAGCAATTACTAGTAAATTTTGCACAGAATTTAAAGGAAAATCACCGGTGAATGTTTGCATGGAAGTGCAGTAGAATTTTTCTTCAATATCAGAGATTCAAATGTCTTCTTCTATTTCATCAATATGAGAAGATGAGATATCAGAGATCTCATGAACTTCCGGAGCATCAGGAGAAGGAGTCACTGCATGGAGACTATCTTCAATTCGAATTGATTGTGTAGAAGCTTCTGCTTCTTCTTTATCTTGAACAACTTCATCAGAGAGAGTGGAGGCCGAGATTTTTGGATCAAGGATGCTTATGGTGCTGGATGTTCCAAAATATCCATCACTTTTATTCAGCCAGTTAATCTTACTAAAACACTCTTTACTAAGCCCAATAGACACCCAACAGAGACCTTGTCTCATCAAAGATGAAATCATTTTGAAGTTGTACCTGTAAAACAAAAAAAATTGATCCAGTAGGAGATCTGAGGAGGAGAAGTGCCTTGTCCGTCGAGGCTCTAATACCATATCAAATTGAGCACATAGATCTGTGGAAAAACACACAACTCACATGATAGATCACACAATTTACTCAGTTATTGAAGAATGAAACAGTGCAAAAATGGCTTGCAGCTATGAATGCTTTTCATTAATCAAAGAGTAATTAGATAGATAATTACAATGAAGTACAATGGATTTAATAGCCACAAGCAATTCGAATCCACATGAGGAAGTTTGAATTGATTAGACTCTACTTGGATGTAGGTAACCAAGACCTTGTCTAAATCACTATCGGAGAACTCAATAGTTAACTGACCTTGTCTAAACCATAACCGGAGTTCATCGGAGCTCTAAAACATAACTCAAGTGTTACATTCAGTGTTGACTAAGGTTAACTGACAGTGGTAGGTGAGAAATGCGTCCCACGTGTGTTTAGTCAAGTAAACCTAGCGCTAACTAAATGTAGAGGACTAGAACTGAATGTAACTGACTCCTAACTTAGCTTGACTAGTCATTAACTGAAGTGAACTGACCTTGGTTGGTTTCGGCACTCCCAGTGGCTTCCTAAATTGTAGGGATTGGTCTAGGAGGCTCCTAAACTGATGCAATCAAATGCAATCAGTGGCAGTGAGCCTCAATTAGTGTTCCCCACACTTTAGTAACTGAAACATGTGCCTCAATTAGGTCAAATGGACTCAATGGTGTTAATGACTATAAATAGACTGGATGGACTCCCGATTTAGACATGACTCCCGATTTAGACATATGACCAAATTTGGACAAGGGAGGATTAATAATCCTAACAATATATACATGTATATACATATATATGTATGTACATATATATGTGTGTGTGTGTGTACATATATATACATACATATATATGTATATACATATATATATACATACATATATATATATACATATATGTACATACATACATACATACATATATGTATGTAGGTATGTATGTATGTATGTACATACATATATGTATATATATCAATGGTTAATGAAATACATATTCATACTGAAATAACAAGGTAATTTAATAATCAACATATACAAGAGTGCACAATACTGGAAGAAGAAACTTTCTTTATTAATAAACAGAGAATGGTGAGATTACAACCCAACTTCTGAAACAAGTACTCCTTCTGCAAACCAAGGACATTGAGTTCTGTTGCTCCAATATGTCTGAAGGAATACCACCAACATAGATTTTCTCTTCTAAGAATGATTGATTAGCCCCATCCCATGCCCTATATTTATGCATGAAGAAATAGAGAGGTTTCAAAGGTTATGATGGTTGAGACAGTTGAGATAGTTATGATTAGGGGCTCAATTGATCTCGACTAATCGCGATTTATATTTTTTAACTTCAAATTAAAGTACATGTGAGTATTGATATAGGCAATTCGTGTATGACACGCTCCTTGCTTTAAGTAAACCCACGTGTGTAATGTACACACGAGTTGCAATGCACATACGCGTGTGTGACACGCGGGTTGATGTGAAAATAGTCGCGTGTGCAAACCTAATGTCTGAATAAAAATATATTCAGCTGATCAGTAGATGATGTATCAATAGTCATGCCCATCTATAGTGTTTTGGATACTTCAATCTAGTTTGTCCGTTTGTGTCTCAACATATTGGATGTCAGTACTCGGACGAAGAAGTGCCACTTTACATGATAACAGATGCCCCCTAATGTGTGAGGTCAGAGGGAAGCAATGGATGAAATACATTACAATATTTTAATCTTGGAGAACTCAAATGTCCAAGGCAACAGAGGAGATACCTGAAACATATACATATCAATATCATTTACAAAATCATATTCGAGGATGTCATGTTCAATATAATGGAACACTAACTCCTTTACAATATTTGATTACATCATATAATATGGGTAACAAGACCATGTATATTACAAAGGTGGATTGAAGCCACAATATATAATGACGAGTCTTCAAAATTTGGAAGCTATGTAGTTGAACATAACATGATCTTGCACAATTTAGGTTATAAAGGTGAACCTAAGGTCTTCGTCAAAATCCAAAGGAACCAGTACAATATCTACCATGTGAATAGATGTGCTGGAGTTGAACATGGAAGAAACTCAACAAGATGTCAGAGAATGGATGAAACTGACAACTGAAGCAAAGGAGTTCACCAATAATGGTAGTGAATCCTATGGTACCATCATCAAAACTCTAGGTCTTCGTCTTCAGGAATTGCTGATGAGAAACCATACTGTGATGAGGAAAGCAATAGATCCTCCATTAGATCACGAGAGTGACTAGGATAATACAAGTAATACTCAGATAGGATAATGATGGAATCATGATAATAATCAGATGAAGGGATAGATCCTTGAACAGTGAGCATGACATAGAGATGACCCAAGGCAGCTTTCAACTTGCAAATAGGACAACTAGACTTATCTGTCATGTAGGAGACATGATCAGATTCCCCATGTATAAAGGACAAGTGGAGGAGTAAAGAAAACTCAAAGTAATAGCTGAGCTGAAAGTGTAAACTAAAACATGAGTATCGAAAAGTTTAGAAAGTCTTATGTTCAAGGAATACATGCTGCCACTGTTTATAACACAAAGAGAGTAATTCTTCCTTATCTTTCCTGTAAAATTTTAACGAGTCTAGGAAAGTCAACTTAGATCTCTCTTCATTTTTGACAAGCTTGAAGAGGGGAGAGAATAATGCTTGATAAAGTTACTTATTCGTGGATTTTACGAGCCCGAACTAGTACATGCTCGCTGGTGTTTTCATATTTTGAGAGTCTAAAAACTCCGAAGAAGACTCCAGGGGGTGATTTTTCGTACAATTTAGTTTCCTGAGGCCGAAAAAGTATAAAACAAACCATAGAAGAACTCTCTTAGCTTCCAAAGAAGGCACACCTTTTTCGTACTTAGTTAGGAAGGTCCGAAAAAGGTTAAATTACCACCTACCCAACGCTCCTTCAAATGCATCATATAGCCTGATTTTTACGAGTGTGAAGGGAGGCAAGATCAGTCGGAAAGATCCATTTGATTACGAGAAATGGGGCTTACAACAGTAAACTCGATGCTTTGTTCTTTAGGGTTTAAGGAGAATGACAAAGACATAAAGTACGCTCATAATCTTTTTCATGTTTAGGTCCAGAGCACGATAAAGAGAAATATCGGGAGTTCCTTTTCCATAATTTTAGTCCCTCAGGTCCAGGAAAGTGATAAACCTATGCCTGAGAATACTCTTCTCAATTCCAAAGAAAAGAGAGTGCTCATTTTTCGTATTATTCCACATGATCCGAAAAAGCGATAAACTACGACAAATGTGGATGCCCGTTCACATATTCTTAACGATCCTGAACAGACAAGTTTACTTGGAAGTCAAGTCTATTTTGAGGAGTCAGACCTTGGCCTAAAGAAACTCCATAGGGGCATGGAGCCTTATAAACAGGGATAGCTCGCAAAACGATGCAAAACGAAGGTTCATTTTGTCATGAAAAACTAGTTAGAAGGCTCCCGCAAACCTATCACAATTGCGGCATGGGTACCAAAAGAAAGTAAAGTGTTCTAAACTAGGGTACCCATGAAAAGGAGGCCCTATCCACTGAGGAACAATGATGTAGACGAGGTAAAAATGGTTAGACAGCATAGTCCGTGGTCAAAGAGGTAATCCTAGTGTTAAGAACGGATAAGGTATAGATGCAAAATACATATGGAGGACCAAATCCTACCCTATATGAGTGGATGACGGCTTCTTAAAGACTTCAAACCTGTTGCATTGGGAAAAAGACACGATATAAGTTCAATTATAATAAAAAAATCAAACTATAGACTAGAAACCCAAAAATTTGAAATTTTTCCTATATATAGTTCAAAAACTAAAATAAAACATACCATTTGACTCTTTTACCTAATTTGGCAAGTTTTCACCTCGAACTTGGATTGCTTGGTGAGGACAAATCAGTGGACCAATTTACTTTCTGCAAGTGTCAGGTTGGCTGGCTTTCTCCTCTCTTTCATTTCATCCACTCCAATTTTCATTTTGGTGAAAACTTTTAATGTTTTGGGCCAACCCTAAGAAGGCTACGTCGTACACGTGAGTATGTGACTTAAACAATCATGTACACGCGTTTTACATGCAACCTGCTCAAGAGAAACCCGCGTGTGACGCGCAAGATGCCGAAAGAACAGTCGTGTGTTCTGCGTGACATAGAAAAATTTAGTATATGACCAAAATTGAAAGAATTAAATGGATTCTAATGGTCAATAATGGTTAATTGGGCAGGTACAACATGGTTTTAGAGTGGAGGGAGCAAGAGCATGAAGACATGGATCAATATGCTCTACGAGATGGCCCCACTATGAAAGTTTTATGGCAAAGTGGCTTACTGAAGTTCTTATGTACATCCAACATGCAGGCCAATGTCTGATTGATTGAGTATTTGATCAACTATTGGGACCATGACCTTGGTGCTTTTGATCTCCAAGGGGAGATCTTGGAAGTATCAGTATAAGATATGTACTTCATCATAGGGCTATCTCGCAGGGGTATGCCCATAAACCTCGAGGGAACAGGTAGGGGTGGTGGCCCTATGATTGTCTAGGACTACGTTGAAACCTACTGCACACTAGGTACTCAAAAGAAGGGATCATGCATCCCTATTGTCCACATCACCAACTTCCCATTACAGGTAGTGGTGAGTACTATAGTGAGGGTTACAGAATCATCCCCATTGCATCTAGCCACTCAGACACAGATGAGAGTTGTAGTGGAGTGTGTGTAGGATATTGTTTTTTACTGGTGTCCGGGTATGATCCCGATCATGAGGAAGCAGCTCTCTAACTGCAAGAGAGGACGCCGAAAAAACTTTGGATATTCTAGCATATTGGTGGCGTTCTTCTTTGAGAGAGTGCATGTCCTCAGTCCTGTAGTGGAACTACCAACATTTTCTCCTCTCCAGCCTAGACTGATGAGGTGGGGAGAGGTATTCCTCCATCAAGGTGGTGAAGGCTCGGTCCACAGTGTATACGACGATGACTTTTATGTATGGTGGGAGCAGCAGTTTCCATCTCTCAAGCAGTTTTCGTAATCCAGAATGGATTTACGCGGAGACAATGATCTCATCCTCCCGTCAGGAGGAGCATGGTGAGAGCTAGGTATTTTTCTTTTTACATTTTTCTTTTTATTTTTATTGATTTTAATCATAAAATTATATACACATGTATAAAAATTTTAATCCATTTGAATGTTTTTGAAATGCAGATATTGAACCTGTACGCCCCGTTGGGTACCCTAGGATGTTTGTGTGGCCTGTACCGGGTGGAGGCCTGGGTATACTCAGGTTTCTTGAGGGAAAGCTAGCCAGGATGACCCAGGGAATTCTGACCGTACGGATTGAGAGGATTCCTGTTGTCGTGCAGGAATTTGTAGTAGGAATTCCACCCATATGGATTCACCTTTTGAGGAGGGTAGCCATGGCTGTTCTATTTCATACGAAGCCGGAAGAGGTTGCTGTAGCTGATGATGCTGAGGATCAGGCCTAGATCTATAAGCATTTTTATGGATTGTGATCCAAATTTGTGTATATTTATACAGTTGTGACTAGATCTTTGGATCAAAACTCAACCTATCTATGGACATATATATATATATATATATATTTCCTGGTTATGTACATGTGTCTCAAATGTATTTGTTATGTATTTTTTACAAAATATGTGTTTAGTGTCAATCTAGAATATAGTTCGCATATGCATCAGTTCTTGTATTTTCATTACATGGAATATGATTAAATGAAATATAATCAAAATGTATTTCAAGTAATCTAACCTACAAAAACTGACGTAACGAGGTAGGGTTTTGCACCTGATAAGCTCCATTGAGCTGGGAAACCACAAGATGAGAGGCAAGTTTGACCTCTAACCAGGTGATGCCACGTGACAAGGAATCCCATAAAAACTCAAAAACATCCCTGTACTCGGCTACATTATTAGTAGCAGGACCCAAGCAAGTGCCTCCAGAGGCAACTAGCTATCCTGAGGGTGAATAAATGACCCATGCAGCTGAAGCCATGTTACAAGTATGATAACTAGCGCCATCCGCAAAACCTATGAACCACTAAGCTGACATCTGTAACAACCAATAGATGATATAAGAGACATAAACAACTAACTATTGTACATAAAATACATACAATAAAATTATAAGAAAAAACACTAAACCTAGGCGTAGTACTTCTTCAGGTAGAGCCCATTTCTAGGCTCAGGCGTTTTATTTCCATCAAAATCCATTAATTCATATGCTCCTTTCTTTAAGACCTTTGACACAATGTAGGGACATAACCACATGGATTTGAATTTTCCTTCCCCAGGGGTTCTTTGTCCTGATCCCAGAGCAAGACAAGTTCCCTGTTAGAGAAAAATCTAGGCTTGTCATCTCTATCATATTGGTTTTTAACCCTATTTTTATGAGCTTCGTTTGTCGTTAACACATCTATGTGTTGTTCATCTAGATTTTTCAAATGTAGAAAACATTCTTCAAATTCAATGGTGTCGGGAAATACATGAATGGTTATTTTAAGTGATGGAATTTCACACTCAACCGGAGTGACTGCTTCCACCCCGTGAACGAGTTGGAAAGGTAAAAACCCTGTGGTAGTCTTCACATTAGTCTGGTATTCCCAAAGTGCAGGATATAGCATAATGTGTCAATTTGACCGGGATGCGTTGATAGTACGCTTGAGAATGGTCTTCAAGGTCTTATTGACTGCCTCGACTGACCATTGGCTTGCGGGTAGAAGGGAGATGAGTGATCTTGTTTGAACCCTAGCATAGTAGCCAATTCGGTCATCATGCTATTCTAGAAGTGACTGCCATGGTCAGTGACAATCTCCTTTGGAATTCTGAAGCAAGTAAAGATCTGGTTGAACACAAAGAAAGCTATAGTTTCACCGTCAGCTTTGAAGGTAGGCATTGCCTCTACCCACATGGTGAAGTAATTGACAGTGACAATGATATATTTATGCCCCCCAACTGAAACTGGGTTGCACGTCACATAATCCACCCCCAACTTAGTGAAGGGGCCCACTGTGATTATGCGAAACAACGGAGCAGGATGTGACTGCATTTTCCTAGTGTAGAACTGACATCGATGACAATGCTTCACAACCTCCACACAATCTTTAAATATTGTGGGCCAGAAATAATTGACACGTAAAATCTTTTGGGCTGTTGCAAACCCAGATAAATGACCCCCGCATGCTCCGCTATGGGAATCATTTAGGACACACTCAGCATCCTCGTGGGTGAGGCACCGACGCAAAACAAAATCTACCCCTCTATGGTACAAAGTATCCCCGATTATAAGGTAGTTTTTCGCATGTAGATGCAGTTTACGTCACTCTTCCCTCGAGAAGGACGCAAGGCACTTCAAAGTCTGGAGATAGACAAGTATATCTCCATACCAAGGATCAGAGGTGGAAATAAAAAAGATGTAATTATCTGGGAATGAGTCCTCTTCAACCACTACATTCTCTTCTGTAGGAAACTCTGCAAAAACTAAGGACTTTTTATATTTGGCAAACTAAAAATCCATGTCAAACTCTTGGAGAATGACTATCCATTTATTGAATTTTCCCCGATTATGCATTAGGACAAAACATACTGAAAGGTATTGACATCTAACACTACTGTAGTGGTCCTCAGTAGGATGTAGCAACATAACCTCTGCACAACATAAACAACTACTAAAGCTAACTTCTATTTGTGAGAGTATCGAAGCTCAGGGCGAACTAATGCACGACTTAGATAATAGAAAACATGCTCTCGGAGCTTGTCATCCTCCTGAACCAATACTACCCCAATGGACAACTTTGGCGCCGCTAGATACAATATAAAATCCCTAGACTAATTTGGTGGACGTAAAAAGGGAGCCAATATCAAAGATTTTTTCAATGCCTCGAAAGTAAGTTGTGCGGTTTCATCCCATACAAGTGGAGTGTTCTGTTTTAGCAGGCACATGAAACCTTTAGTGATCTTGGCATAGTTAACAATAAAACGTCGAAGGAAATTAGTTTTTCCTTGCAGGATTTGAAGTTGCCTGATAGAATGAGGAGGAGGCAAATTTACAATGGCCTCTACTTTCAAAGGATCCACCTGAATACCTTTGCTTAACATTATGAACCTGAGTAACCGTCCCAACTTGACGCAGAAAACACACTTGTGGGGATTCAAGCGTATTTTGTAATGTCTACATCATTCAAAAATTAAGCGAAGATGATCTGGATGATCAATCCTCTTGTGAGAATGAGCAGGCAGATCATCAAGGTACAACTCAACAATGTTTTTAATATCGTGAAAGGAAAAATTCATTTCCCTTTGAAAAAGTAGCCCCTGCGTTTTTCAAACCAAAGGGAATTTTCTTGTATGCAAAGGTACCCCATGGAAAAATAAAAGTCATTTTGTGTTGGTCTTCCGGCTTGATTTGGATTTGATTGTATCCAGAAAAACCATCCATAAACGAAAAACCATGCCTTGTTCAAGTCACAAAAGTATGTGCATACGCGTATTGTCCCTTGTTTCTTATCAACCGAAACGGGATTGGATACCCATTATGTCAGAGAAATCGGATAGATAAACCCTGCTTTCAACAATTTTTCCACTTCAACCTTAACGGCTGCTGCTTTATGCAGATTGACAGGTTTAAGCTTTTGTTGAACCAGTTTAGCATCAGGATATGTTCGGATTTCATGTTCAACAATCGATGGATCAATTCCTGGCATCTCCTCATATGACCAGGAAAACACGTTGTGAAAATCCTTAAATAAGGCAGTATATATTACAATCTCCTCCGGAGAGCAGTTTGCACCGATATGCACGTTTTCGACGATGTCAAGGTTTACAGAGATGTTGATAGGAATGGTAACATAAATATTTTCCACATTCCCCTCAACGAATATTCCCTCCTTAGGCAAAGGATTAATCGACACATCAACATCGTCTGCCAGTCTCATATGGAACTCCTGGTTTTCAATTCTACTCAGCTCTGGAAGGAAGTAGGACCTATGGTGAATATCTTCGCAGATATTATATTGCTCACTCATGGCTTCCAAAATGGATTCATCTGAGGGTAAATCCATATCTAAGCAGTCATATGAATGTAAAGATTTCTCTGCCCAAGTAGACAGGTAAGCTTCTTCTGACTCGTCTAAGACTGTAGAAGGAGTCGCGATAGGATCAGCAGTGGTGTTTACAATAGCTTGATATGCCACTTCCACTACAGATAAGGGCACCTGAGGTTCGTGATGGGAAGGAAGAACCCAAGGACCAGTTCTATCAACAAACGTCATGATAGACTTACCCACACTTATAGAACCTAGAAAATTTATCGGGGTTGGGATATCAAATGTGCCCATTAACGATGAATACATTCCAGCCCCCAAGCTCTCCGTAGCCAGTTTAACTTGATCAACCAAAGGTACAATGGACTCATTCATTTCCAAACGGCCCTTTCGAGCGAAACTGAGTTGGTCAACAATAACCAACTTCCCTTCATGTGGAAAAACCACCACTTGAAGAACAGCCGAGGCAATCGCACACATGGCGTAAGTCCAAATTCGCCCCAAAAGCAAGTTATAGTCCAAAGGAGCATCAATCACCTCAACTTCAACATACATTGCTTTCCCTGCCAACTTAATCTCAAAAGCTGGTAGGATACCATGCGAGCGGAAAGACCTCCCATCGAAAGCAGTAAGCAAGGTGTTTGATGGAACTAGTTCCAGGAACCTAAAGCCTTCCAGCAAGAAAGAGACATAACACATGTGGAAGCACCTTCGTCAACAACTGTACATCCAATGGTCTTACCACCATGAATGACATCTACTGACAAAGCCACATGATACGGCAGACGCATCTTAATATCTGATAAATTGAACTTTGCCATTAAGCTCGAGGAATCCATACTGCCTAAAGCTGTTAAAAGGGCATCCTGCTGAGAAGGACAACTCTGAAGCACTTCCAATGTAGACATTGCACAAGGATATTGGTCCAAATATTCCACCACAAAGTAGTTATAAGCAACTCTAGAGTTTGGATTGTGAAATTCCTTTTTAAAGACACCTTTCTGTATTCTAGGAATTGGATCAGCAGGTTTCTCGATCGTGAGAGGGTTAGAGGTTTCACCAACAGACTTACCCATCTTCGGAGCCTCTATCTCATAGTTTTTGTTTCTCGCCTGGAGCAAGGTACTAGATCATACCATGTTGATATAATTTTGGTCAGGGGGAGCATTAGCAGTGCCCCCAGCTACATTAGAAACAAAAGTTTCATTCTATCCTTAGGGAAATGGATCGTTTAGGACAACCGACTGTTGGTTTTTAAGCAACTTTTAAGCTTAATCAATGAGAGGGAATTGTTGAGTTAAGTGATCTCCCTGGCACAACTTATAGGGAAATTTCATCTTCTTCTTATCCTTCTTTCCCCCATCATCATTGTTCATGGGTTTTGGCTTGTTTTGATTTCCCTCACCCTTCTTCCCTTTCTTCTTTTCCCCACTGGGTTGTTGATTTTCCTTCTGGGAAGACTGTGCAAAAACATTTTCATTTTGAGGTGAGGGGGAAGCCTTTGCTGCCTCTGATGTAGACTGCTTCACTGACAACTCATGGAGTTGCTTGGCCAATGACTCTATAGTGGTAGAATTAACTAAACCAACCACACCATCGGCATGGGGTCCAGGCTTGGGTTTCTCGACACTATGGGTAGATCGTGATGCCTCGAGTATGATTTCATATAATATCCCAGACTGAGCATATATCAAATCCATCTGTTGGGCCCTGAGGATGGCCTCTTCTTCAGTGGTCACCCCAGAAGTGGATACATCCTTAGATATATAAGGTAGTAAATACTTTAGGAACCACTCTAACAAGAACTCGGGGGGTATGGTGGCTTTGATAAGCCTCATCCCTCTCTGCCACTCTTCGATATGATCCGAGATGTGCGTGGATTTGTATTGCCGAAAGGTAGACAAGAGGTCTGTGCCAACATCATACCGGACAGGAAGCTGGAAGTGATTAAGGAACACATTTTCTAAGTCCCAAAAATTGTCAAATGCAGTAGAGGGAAATTCAATATACCACTTTGTTGCAACACCAGTCAAAGTTATTTGGAACAGCTTCAACCAAATGGTGTCATCGTTCAGTGAGTTGGAAGAGCACCATAAGTGAAAAGTGGTGATATGAGCACCTAGATCTTCACCAATTTTTCCCTCAAACTTGGGAATGTCTGAGGGTAACTTGCTTGGAACAGGTGGCCATGTGGCACTATGCCTCACTTGGTCATTCACCAACTTAGACAAATCTGGCAAGTTTAAAGTTGTCAGGAACAAAAGTTTAGGCCTAACCGGGGCTTGAAAAGCATGAGTATGGGAGGTAGAAGGACTTGCCCCCTGGTTCCCAAACGTAAAGGTGGGGGGTTTCCCCCAACCACCAATTGTGAAGTATTTAGACTAATTTGAAATGGATTCCACCAGTAAGCCAGTAGATTACTTGTGTGCGATGCAGTATAGGTGGTTTTAGCCACTCCAGTTGAAACTGGAGTCTGAAAGACAGGAGCAGGTATCCCTCCACTAAAAAGCGAAAAGGGAGAGCTCGTGAATGGGGTCGAAACTGGGGTCTGGAAACCTTGACCAAAAGTGTTCGTGTCTCCAAACTACATGCCTACATATGTAGGTGTAGGACCTACATAAGGAGTGGATGGGGGAATGTGCCTCCCATTCCACAAGAATCCCTTGACAAATGAGGAGGATCCACTATGACCACTCTGAGTAGTATGAATGAAAGAGGGGGAAGCAAAAGGTGCACTGGGAATCCCAGTGAATCCCAGTGACTACCCCACTAGAAGGATCTACTACATGGGAGGAATTCGATGGTTGGACCACTCGACTACTTGGTGATAAAGGTGCAATAGATGAACTTGGTTTAGGAGCACCAACTGGGGGAGGTGGCACTCCTCCAGCCAAAATGGTTGAAGTGGGGGTAGAAATACCCTCTCCAGAGTTAGATATAACTCTACTCACAAGAACACCAATGACAGGTGAATCAAAAGGAAGCACTTGGATGATCATAGGATTGCTTAAGTCAGTAAGAGATGGGTTAAAGTTTCTTGCAAACTTGTCAGCCTGCAAGTCTTCTATCTCTACTGCAGTTGTATCAACTTGATTAGCCCTAAGTTCTAGTTCACCTGGAACTTTGCTAACTCCTACCGATTCAAATGAATCGTCAGTACCTAGTCTCCGCCATTGAGGGGGCTGTGGAGGCTCCACTGTATCAGATGGAGGAAGGTTTTGCAACCTTATTGACCTATGAAGAGGTTGATCCTCCACAACTAAAAATTTGACTCACAAACACCTAAAGGAAAACTAAATACAGACAAACCACACAGCACTCACTAAAAATTCGTAAAGCGAAATAGACACAACAGGTATAAGATATGCCTTCCAAAAGAAACCTGATAGATGGTTACTTGTCGTCCCTCTAGATGTTCTTAGGCACAAGCGGAGAAATCAACCAACCGCCCTCCTACACCTTCTACCGGGGTTACCTTCCAATCATGTCCAAGGTTAACCAAAAATAGTCTTCCGGTATTACATGTGTATGAACCCTAGTGTCAAGAGACTAAAGGCTACCACAACTACAATGAGAGTCTGGTAGAACAGTCACAAGCCTGATTCATACGGATGGGCAGGGTAGCAATGCCTGAAACCCTATCAACATTGACACCACATGGGGCCCAAGAGGTGGTGTTGACAAGACCCCCAGATGCGTAAAAATCTTGATCTACGCTAGAATAAGGAATCAGAGGGTTATCTCCTCAGTCCAGATCCTCACGCGGCCTCGTGCTTGACTCCTGTATGAGAGGATCTTTCCAAATGCACTCAATATAGAGGAGGATTTACCTAGTGAAAATCCAACTACATCTGAAGTCAAATACTAATGTACAGTTAAAACTCCCTAGTCCATAAGTCTAGCCTAAGCTAGTTGGTGTATGAACCTAGAAAAAGAAACTTACTGGCAATTTTTAATTATGTCGCTCTTTTTAATAGACTATTTTTAGTCATAGGTAGTGGTGTGAAACTTGTATGGTGTTATAGACTTGATAAAAGAAAGCAAAGATGATGTAATAACTAGAAGTTCAAAGCAAGATGCAACTACTATGCCAACTTTTCTTTTGTTTTTGTAAAATGAAAGCTAATGAATTTAAACTAAGCATGACAAACTTCAAGACTTTAAATTTTTTTATTTTTCTTGAAAAATAAGGAAAAGCTCACAAGATGCAACCTAATGCAAAAAGTATAAAATTTTGTCTTTTCTTTTCAAAAAAATTCAAAAATTATAAATGCAGCTAAATGCAAACTTGAGTCAATTTGACCAATCTAAACATATATCAGTGAATGATGTAAAGCAGATCTCAAAGCAACACACTTCAACCAACAAGAAGAAATGGAACAAACCCTAACCTTGGCGAAACTAACAGACCTAAAAATTTACTAGATCCACAAAAAGGAGAATGACAAACTCAAACTACAAACAGCAGCGCAGAGCATAAAGTGTTCAAAGGACTTGATCACTGACCCTGAACATAAGCATTCAACCCAAAAATCCAAGTAGGAAGGACCAAGAACATTCATAAAATGAAGAAAGTCAAATACAAAGAACCCAAGGACTTGAAAGATCAAGCAAGCTGTGTGATGTACAAACCTATGATTCACATAATCATGTCAGAAGGAGCACAGAAGGAGGACCTACACAAGCATTCAAAAGGCCACTTAACAGGGACAATCAAAACCCTATGAACCTAAAGAAAGCTACAAGAAATACACGACTGTTATAAGGACAACCCGCGTGTGACACGCGACTGTCTAGAATGCAACCCGCGTGTACAAGGTGACACGCGTGCTTGTCAACAAGACAACCCGAGTGTACTGCTAAATGTTTTTCAAAGAAAAAAGGACTAGCAGACAGGCCCTGGACATGCCAAAATAGAAATCAAAGGCAAAAAGTAGACAAATCACACCCAGAATAAAAAAGAGAAAAGACCACTCAGGGAACCTAAAGAACAGACCCACAATAGGCTGCACTCCCCAGTGGAGTCACTAGTTTTGTTGTTCAGGAAAACACACCCTTATAACCTAGGGTCTCTAGGGTTACCAACTTACTAAGCTAGACTTGCAGACAATCAGCCATGTCGAAATTAAAATAGGAATAGGAAGAAAATGGGATAAACCTAGTTTATGACGGTTGATCCAAGCTTTTTCTTCTCCTCTTCCAGTTGCTTCCACGGCTTCTAGGGCTTTCTCTAATCACCTACAAAGAACAAGTTCTTCCCGCAAATATCTTATATATATATATAGTTAATGAAATACATATTCATACTGAAATAATAAGATAATTCAATAATCAATGTATACAAGATTGCACAATATTGGAAGAAGAAACTTTTTTTATTAATAAACAAAGAATGGTGAGATTACAACCCAACTTCTGAAACAAGTACTCCTTCTACGAAACAATGACACTGAGTTCTACTACTCCAAGATGTCTGAAGGCATACCACCAGTATAACTTTGCTCTTCTAAGAATGATTTATTAGCCCCATCCCATGCCCTCTATTTATACATGGGAAAATAGAGAGGTTTCGAAGGTTAGGATGGTTGATACAGTCGAGATAGTTATGATTAGGGGCTCAACTGATCTCGACTAATCATGATTTTTATTTTTTAACTTCAAATTAAGGTACACGTGAGTATTGATATAGGCAAGTCACGTATGACACACTCCTTGCTTTAAGGAAACCCACGTGTGCAATGTACATGCAAGTTGCAATGCACATACTCGCGTGTGACACATGGGTTGTTGTGAAAATAGTTGCGTGTGCAAACCTAATGTCTGAATAAAAATATATTCAGCTGGTCAGGAGATGATGTATCAACAGCCATGCCCATCTATAGTGTTTTGGCTACTTCAATCCAGTTTGTCCTTTTGTGTCCCGACATAGTGGATTTCAGTACTTAGACGAAGAAGTGCCATTTTACATGATAACAAGGAGAGAAGACGCCTCTTGGATGATGCCTTCAGGGAATTGGTTGAATCCTCTCCTTCTCTTCCTGCCTCCGAGATCCAAAAATCCAGCTTTGTGAGGCGAGCAACAGCTCCTCGCATTCAGATCATGTCATTTGCTTCAAGAATGAAGGCCATTGCCTTGAGTGACAAGGGACTAATAGGCCAATTCATGGGGATTTGGCCCTCGTCGAAAACCATGGAGTTTTGGATCTCTAAGAACCTGATTCCTTTGATTTTCAGAGGCCTACAACATTGTTTCTATGGAAAATGGTTTTTCATGTTTTTGTTTGAGAACAAAGATGACATGGATCTCATCTTTAGAACCGGGCCTTACTTCATGGGTTGAGAGGCATGTATCTAAACCGTTGGAGTTTATCTTTTGATCTAGAGAAGGACGTTCCCTCAGCAGAACTAGGTTGGGTCTGTGTTCCTCATGTCCCTCTGCATTGCTAGAACGACGAGGCCCTTCAAGCTATTGGAAATACCCTTGGAAAATATATCGACAAGGCTGAGCCAAAGGGACCATTATTCTCATGCGCAAGGATACGTGTGGAAGTCAATTTAGAGAAAGTTTTACCTGAAGCAGTGAATGTTGATCTGGATTTATGCAGGAACGCAACATACAAATAACCATAGAAACAAATATGCAGCGAAAATAACACTTTGTTTCATTAATCAATAACTAAAATTGGTTTACATACAGAATGGAAATAAACTAGCTAGAGTGTTGGTAGCTTATCTCCGAGAAGAGATGTGGTGGCTACATGCCTCTGAACTCTATGTTACAATGAGGCTCGAAGGCCTATATATTATTGAGAAACAATGGAAACCCTTCACATCCAAAAACCTAACCCTAGGAGGTGAAACGCCAGAATGTGGGCCCTGTTGGGTAACTTGGTACATCAATTTCCCGGGGTCGTAACTTTAGCATACTACTTCCATTTGACGTGCATGATACATTGTTAGAAAGATCTATTTAATCACTACATATATAAATGACAAATAATGAGTTTGAAACAAACTCATCTTCTCCCGACCATTCGATGCCGAAAAAACGTCGTTTAGGGCCTCAAAACGGCTCCAAAAGTTTAGTACCCGAAAACTGCCAAAAATAGTAAATTGTGCTACAATTAAGGAAACTGGAAAACTAAAAGAAATAATGGTAAGGGTCCAAGTGGAATAGGTGGGTGGCCACCAATATCCTCCGGGATCATTCCTCCCCCCTTAGGAAGCAATGGTCCCCATTGCGTTCAGTTCCTCCATGAGATGAGGAAACTTTTGCTGAACTTGGTCCCTGGTGAGCCACTTTCCCTGGAGAAGGAGTTGGCTTGCTTTGACAACTCGATATAACTGGATTTTCTACTAGCAGATGTTTTTGATCTGTGTGTGCATAATCCTATCAAGTGTGGCTTGTTCCATGCAGTCGGGGTTTAACTCTGTTGGTGTGAGTTGTTCTGCCACGTCTGATGTGTCCAGTAGAGGTGGAGAGTAGGGCCGAAAGCGGTCCACATTGAACACTGGGTGAAGACCAAGGAATGGTGGAATACTAAGCTCGAAGGATTTGTCCCTGACAGCCTTAGTGATGGTGTATGGCCCATATCAGAGTGGGCGAAGCTTGCGGTGGGGTCCAGCGAGGCGCTCCTTCTACAAATGTAGCCACACTTTGTCGCCCACCTAGAATTTGTGTTGCACCCGATGTTGATCATGTCGCTGCTTGTACTTAGCATTGGATTTGTCCAATATGTCATGAACCTATTGGAAAATGTGCTGAATGCACTCAATGAAGTTGTTCGACTTGGAAACTTTAGACTGGATATGAGCTGAATCAGCCTGAGTAGTTGCAAATGGCATGGCTACGTCAATGGGACATAGTGGTTGGAATCCCAAGCCCACCTGAAAGGGGCTGTGGTTGGTTGAGCTGTGGAGGGCCCGGTTATAGCTATGTTGTACATAGGGGAGGCTCTCATCCCATGTGCGTGGATGCTTTGAGTTGTACATGCACAAAATGTGTATGATCATCGTGTTGACGACCTCTGTCTGGCCATCATTCTGGGGATGGAAAGCTGTGGAATTTGTCAGCTTGGTGTCTAGCATTGACCATAGGCTAGACCAGAATGTACTAAGGAACCTACTATCCCAATCTGAGATTATAGACTATGGGATCCCAAAGTGTACCCACACTCATTCAAAGAAGAGTTTGACAGTGGCTTCTGCTGTGATATTCTTCTTACAGGCCGCCATTATGGCCATCTTTGAGAATCTTTCAACGACCACAAACACATAGTCATTGTCATGCTTAGTAGAAGGAAGGCCCGACATGTAATCCATGGAGATGGATTCCCAAGGTCGACTAGGGGTAGGCAACGGAGTATAGAGGCCTTCCTTCTTGATGGATGGTTTGGCAATTACGTAGGCAGTGCAGGATTAGATGTACTTCCCGATGTCCTATCGAAGGTTCGGCCAATAGAAATACTTCTGCAGTACTGCCATCGTTTTCTCGACCCCAAAATGCCCAATGACCCGACTATAGTGCGCTTCCCAAATCATCTTGGCACGCTCGCTTGAAGGAACACAAAGGTGTCCCATGTGACATAGTAGTACATCCTGGAGGTGAACTTTTAGAACTTGGTTTCCCTCCAAGATTGTCTGGTATGTGTGGCTGAATTCTGGATCGCTCTTGTAGAGAAGCGACCAATCAGAAGTCCCATGCCCACAAGAGTTGAGCATGGTGGTTATCGCCATGATTGGTGGTCGGCTGAGGCAGTTTGCAACATTATTGGTGCTTCCCTTCTTGTACTTGATGTTCAAATGAAACTGTTGTATATATGTGGACCACTTCTGATGGCGATCGTTCTGTAACTTTCCTTGTGTCTGTATGAACTGCAAGGGTCGGTGGTTTGTGTGGATGATCGTTTCCTTCCCCAAAATGTAATGCTTCCATTGTCAGTAAGCCTATACAATGGAATACATCTCTTTGCCATAAGTGGGATATTTGTGAACTGTGTCGGATAGTGTCTCACTGTGATATGCAACTGGATGCCCTTGTTGAGTAAGGACTGCCCCAATAGCATAGTCAGAGGCATCTGTCTTGATATCAAATGGTTGTTGCAAGTCTGGTAATGTGATCACTGGGGCACAGCAGAGGCGATGTTTCAATTCTGCAAATGCCTTCTGTTGAGTTTCTGACCAAAAGAATTTTGCTTTCGCTCCTCCCTTGGTGACTTGAGTCAAGGGCCAAGTGATATGAGAGAATCCCAACACAAATCTGCGGTAGAAATTAGCAAGGCCCAGAAAGCTGCGAAGCTTTGTTAGAGTAGTTGGGGCTGGCAAATCCTGAATGACTTGGATCTTGGTTGGATCCACATGTACCCCACACTCATCGATAATGTATCTGAGATACTGAACCTAGGTCATGCCAAAAGTGCACTTGTCCAAATTGGCACGCAACTTGTGCTGCCGTAGTGTTTGGAGGACCTTTCGGATGTGGTGGAGGTGCTCTTCGCAAGTCTGGCTAAATATTAGGATGTCATCCAAGTACACTACTACAAATGAGTTGGTGAATGGCCACAAGATGTCGTCCATCAGTCTCATGAAGGTTGTAGGAGCATTTGTCAGCCCGAAAGGCATGACCAATCATTCGAAAAGGCCCTCCTTGGCTTTGAAGGCAGTCTTCCACACATCGGTCAGTTCGATCGATAATTGGTGATACCGAGACTTTAATTCAATCTTGCTAAAATATTTCACCCCTGTAAGTTGGTCTAGGAGGTCATCAATTCGTGGGATCGGGTACCTATTCCGGACAGTGATCTTGTTCAGCTCTCGGTAGTCAATATAGAGTCTCCAAGTCCCATCCTTTTTCTGTACCAACACGATCGAGCTCCCACAGGGCGATGAACTTGGCCGGATGTGACCCTTTTGAGGAAGATCCTGAATTTGCCTCTTGATTTAATCATTCTCCAGAACAGAGTGTCGATAGATCGGTCCATTGAGAAGCGCCACACCTGGGGTCATATCGATGGGGTGCTTGACCCGACAATGGAGAGGCACCCTAGTGGGTGAGGTGAATATGTCCTGGTACTCCTCCATGACCTTGTCCATTTGTTGTTGTCGTGCGGAGGGGCCCTGTCTGGAGGTCGTGGCCATGATCTTGTTCTTTCCCTGAGGGTAGATCATCAAGAAAACAAACTTCCCGGTTTTGGAAATGAGCTTACTACATTGTTTTGCAGTAACCAAAGAGATAGCAGCAGGAGGTGGTACCTCTGGTATCCTGTACAAATTATTTCCCAACGTAATAATAACAGCACAAGGTCAGGACTCATACACAACATTCCACTTCCATAAGTATGGTTGACCTAATAATACATCACAAACATCAACAGGAGAAATATCACATAATACCTCATCAGTGAAGGGCTTGATGCTGTAGGGGAGGCAGCACTGCTAGCTGACGCGGAGATCTCATCCTTAGTGAAGCCACCCAATGGTGTACAGATGCAGGTGTGCTGCGGTCGGTAAACCCAACTCCTTCACAACCTCTACTGAAATTAGGTTCTTTTAGCTCCCACTTTCGACAATGAACTATAGCGGAGAACCCTTTACCCACATTTGGGAGTGGAAAAGACGCTCCTCCTCCTCTGAATATTCTGGTTCTTCCTTTTGGATCTTCGTGGTGGCAATGGTGGCGTTGGGCTCTACATCGATAATATTCTTCCCTCTATCATTCCCCTTCTTAGGTTCTGATTCAATGTTAGAGTATGCATCTGATTCAGAAGCCTTTATCTCGGCCACTAGTGACTGCTTGGCCCAACACTCACTTGGGTTGTGAGTGGGGCTCTTATGGAACTCGCACCACTTTCCCGCTTCCTTCTTCGGCTTTGCAGTGTTGCTCTTTGATTGCGGATTTGGTAAGTTTTCTTAAGTCGCCCTAACTTGGATGTGTCCTTGGTTCTGCGGTTTGGGGGCACCTTTCCCTTGCTTCTGATTCACAGATCCAAAGTCTCGCTTTTTCTGTTTGAATTTTTGCTCAATTTTGGTAGCATACCGATATGCCGTACCAAGCGAGGAGATGTCGAGGAACTCTATTTCTTCCTGAATGTATCTATGTAGACAACTGGGGTACTTCAGCACCAAATGTTTCTATGAATCTTTGATACCCAACTTGGTGCACAGGGTATGGAACAGATTCGCCAGCTCATGCACATCTTGATCTCTTTGCTGCCACAACATAGTCCATTGTATGTACTTGTCCTCATTACTCCCCACTGGATAATATTGTCCCTTTATGGCATCTCGGAAATAATTCCAAGTGGGTACAGCTGAGAACAGAGAGGGTTCCTCCTCATCCTTTATCTCACAGTAGGTTTCCCACTAGTCCTTGACATGGGGGGCAACTTTGAGTAGAAAAAAAGTAATCTTTTCTCGATCGAAAAAGTCATGAACTGAGAAAAATCCTTCTAATAGATTAAACCATATATATACAGCATCTACATCTATTCGGCCATCAAATATGGGAATGTCGAAGTTTACTTGTACCTTAAAAGGGGTTGCACCTCCAGAGTGGCTGCTAGATGCAGATGCGCCGCCAGTGGGAAGTCGTTGAAGGATCTGGGCGAAGTTATCCATCATCACGTTTCTTTGTTTTTCAAGGGCCTCCTCGAGCAACATTTTGATAGGATCTTCTGTACCCTCATCTTTCTTTTCGCCCCCCATGGGTGGCCGTCGAGATTTGCGAGGCTGATCGTGCAAAGGTTCAACCAGATCGAGCCCTAACTCTTTATACCCCGCCCTCGTTGGGGACATGCAAAGAAGGATCGAGAAAGAGCAGATTGCTCTAATACCACTGATACGGATTTATGCAGGAACGCAACAGAATACACAAATAACCATAGAAACAAATATGCAGTGGAAATAATACTTCATTTCATTAATCAATAACTGAAACTGGTTTACATATAGAATGGAAATAAACTAGCTAGAGTGCTGGTAGCTTATCTTCGAGAAGAGATGTGGCGGCTACATGCCTCTAAACTCTGTGTTACAATGAGGCTCGAATGGCTATATATTATTGATAAACAATGTAAACCCTACACATCCAAAAACCTAACCCTAGGAGGTGAAACGCCAGAATGTGGGCCCCGTTGGGTAACTTGGTACATCAATTTCCCGAGGTCGTAACTTTAGCATACTACCTCCGTTTGACATGCATGATACATCGTTAGAAAGACCTGTTTAAGGACTACATCCTTAAAAGGTAAGTATCAAGTCTAGAACAAACTCATATTTTCCCAACCATTCGATGCTGAAAAAACGTCATTTAGGGCCTCAAAACGGCTCCGGAAGTTTAGGACCCAAAAACTGCAAAAAATAGTAAATTGTGCTACAATTAAGGAAACTGGAAAACTGAAAGAAACAATGGTGGGGGTCCAAGTGGAATATGTGGGTGGCCACCAATATCCTCCTGGATCAAATGTATTCATGGATGGATGGGAACATTTGTAAAAGGTCAATTATGAGCAACTTCCTTTCAAGTGCAGAAAGTGCCATGAATACGGTCACTTTGTCAAAAGTTGTCCTAAAGAAGCGCTAGAGGATCCTGGAAAAAAACAAGAAGAAGGATGGCATCAGGTTAAAAGAGGGAAAAGGCACCCTAAATTCCTTCTAACTCTAACAATGGTTCACAACAGAAAAAACTAAGGAGCATGCCCCAATCGCCAAGGGAACAACCACCAACAATCAATACCTGCCTCTTCATATAGAAGAAGGAGAAATCTCCTCAACATATATCACTCATGAGGGCGATGCAATATAAGAATGTGGGGATCTGACACCAAGCACACTTCCAAATGCAAGTGAAGATGGGACAGAGAAAACACTTGTGTGATCTTCCTCCCTAGGCGGATCTTGGGCAACGATGGTAAAGAAAAGCAGAATCATTTTGATGGTAGACTCCCCAGGCCATTCCTCTTCATAAGGATATCAAGAAATACCAGATCAAGGTCCACTACCATCCACTAGGGGAAGAAAAAGTCACCAGGACCACAAGGAATGGGAAGCAAAAAGAGAACTTAAACTTGGGAGGCAGATGAGCATTGAGGAAACTAAGCTTCTACAAAACACTGGAAGTGTCGGAGGATCAAAAGAGGACAACAGGTCTCGAGAAAGACCTCAAATAACAAAAAAATAATGATAGTTGTCTCTTGGAATTGTAGAGGAATAGGGAGCTCAGTCAAAGTGGAAGCTATTAAAAATATGATCAAATCAGAGAGACCAGACATTTTGATAATTCAAGAGACAAAAATGGTTGAAGAGGAGGTAATAGCCCTATCTAGTCTTCATTGGGAAAACTATCATAGGAAAGCTATCAGCTCCAGAGGCGCTTATGGAGGAATTGTAACCTTTTATAATTCAGAAAAATATACAATGAAATCAACAAAGCAAACCAAACATTGGATTCTGATAGAGCTGCAATGCAAAGACAAGCAAGAGTCAATCTTTGTTTGTAATGTATACGGTCCAATGCATTACAGGGATAAGATGGCCTTTTGGGAAACTCCCAACTTGTTGGGCAAGAACTTGTAGGGAAAATACGTTATTTTTTTGGGGGACTTCAATGACACCAAATCATAGGTGGAGAAGAGGGGAGGCTCGATCGTCAAGGACCCCTTTGGAGAGAAAATGGAAGACCTGATGGCAGACCTAGATCTAGTGGATCCTCCCCTTAAGAACGGGAAATATACTTGGAGTAACAAAAGGACAAGCCCTAGACATATTGTTGCAAGAGTTGATAGGTTTTCGTTAAGCTCCTCCCTCCTGCAAAGGGATTTTCTCCCGGCCTCCCTAGCCCTTCCTTTAGCAACTTCAGATCACAAACCAATATACTTGTACTTGTCCCCTTCTGAAAATTTGGGTCCTATCCCATTATGTTTTAATCCTCTTTGGTTGCAGGATTCAAAAGTTCTGGAAATCATTCAAGAGGCTTGGAATTATAACATCTTTGACTCTCCTAGCTATATATGGGAGTCAAAGCTAAGAGCAGCACGTCTCGCTCTCAAGATCTAGGCTAAACTATCTTTTAAAGGGCCTTCATTCCACAAGAAACAAACTCAAGACGATCTCGCAACTATCCAGAAAATAATGGAAGATGAAGAAGTGACTTTGCTCTCTCTAAATCAGGAAAACAAGATGAATATGAGGATGTTAAAGGCTGCAAGGTAGGAGGAGGAAGAATGGACGTTGAAGTCTAGGAAACTTTGGCTGAAAGGGGGAGATAATAATTGTAATACTCCAAAATTTCATAAAAAATTAAAAATTTTCCTATGACATTAAATGTTTACAATCGTTGCTTAAGAGGGACATTTAACTGTTAACAGTTAACAACATTGAGGTCTAAAATAATTCCTTTGTTAATTTCTGTATCTGTATATTTAAATTATTTGCTTCCATAATTCAGTATTAAAGGTTGATTTATCGGGTGATGATCTGAAGCAATATGAGCTGAAAAAATATGTTTGTTTACTATGTACTAAAGTTTATTTTATTGTTTGTAATATGAAGGAACTCCAGTTCATGACCGAGGCTTACTTAGATTTTTAGCTAATGCAATGAAGTGATGCTTCTTTTATAGGTATTTTTAGAGGTAAGAAGTTTTGTAAACTAGTTTCAAGATCAAGACTCAAATATTTAAACTAGCATAAATAAAATGCTAGTATAATTGTTTAATTTACAGCTCTGGGACAAAGGAAGGTAACGTCAAATTTGTGTAGTTACTTTTATTTATTTATTCAAAGCGTAGTACTTGGAAACTCAAGCATAACATAGAAATATATGTTTTCTACTTATCTTTGACTATAACCTATACATCATACTTTTATCCAATTCTTGTTATATTAAGCCCTACATACAACTCTTATGGTCGGACAAATGTTTCAACCTAGCTCCTTGCATTATAAAATTATTTATTACTGAGGTAGCTTGTATGTTTTTATATCAATGTTAAATTAAATGCCGCATCGACAATTACACCTTAGTCTAGAATATTGTCATAGAGTATATAACAATTATCATTAATATCAACAACACTAACGAGTTTCAACAAAGTATAATTTCCTTAATTGCATATGTAATTATCAAATGCAAAGACAAAAGTAAAAACATTCTATCGTTATATATGTAGTATTACTGCTCTATTTTTAGAGGTTGAAGAGTTCATTACTAAATGAACCTAACTAACCTAAACTTTTGCATGTTTTTAAATCTCATTAAGAGATATTATATAATAATTATTTTTATCCTATTTACGCAAATTTTAAACTATAAAAACCTTACCCAAGAACTATGCTAAGCGTTTCTATACTTGAAATATTATGCTTTTAATTTTTCTTTAACCAAGGTCCTAGTATGGGATTACGATTTGCCTTTTTGCATAACCCAAGCTCATAAAAGGGTGTTTGTAAAAGTTTTCAATACTAACATGGTTATATGAAATCCTTTGCAGGTTTCATTTCACACTTCCGAACTATAGAACAAAACCCATAAAATTGAACTGAAGGTGGAGTCCATGTGGTTGTTTAATAGAATCCTATAAAAATCTGTAGAAAGTAAATAAACAAAATCGTTCATACTTCATTTGATTTATTCATCAGAATTTAATCTAACCTATTGTGCTAGAGTACTACCTTCTTAAAGGTGTGGAAAATTAAAGTTAGGTATTTTATCCTTCAGTAAAATTTGAAATTACTCTAATAATTTATCCTAATCCATATCTAATCCAGAATTTGTCTATCTTTTCACAGTAAAAGATTTCCTTCAATAATTCTAATAACAGATGAAACAAACACATGACATATTATTTCCTAAATTCATTCCTTCTTGTTCCTAAGTATGCATAGAGAAATTAGAAAGAACATGTAGAACTTGGAAATGTAGCAGAGGAGACAACAATTTAAGGAGTCTATTCCTCTCAACCAACTCCTGAAGATAGCTTAACAACAAATCTCAGGACCCCCAAGCTTGTCTACTGGTCCACCTGGTTGAAAGCACTGGGTGAGAGAATTGGTTTAGAAACCTTTGCAACTCCACTGAGTAATCAGCAGTAATCTCTCTGCTTGTAGCAATATGAACCCGACTTAAATTAGTTGCACTAGTTTAGAACTTCAACACTTTTCACTCAAAACTTCTGCCAGTCTCCTCCATTGAATTTATTGTGCACTAATTTCACTCATAAATTTCACAAGTAAGAGACTGAGCAGTCTCAGTTGAATTCAATGGGAAGTTTTATTACCATGCCTAGGTCTTTTGGGTCAGTTTTCACTTGATGAGCCACCTGATCTTGTTCCACTTTCTCGGGGAACATGACCACAAAAATAGGGAAGTTGCCTCCTGCAACAGCTAGAAGTAGTTTGAGGATGCTGCCAAGTGTCAATCTGCTCTCAGCCCAGCCTATTCCACCAAGCGGCCAGTAAAACACTCATTTAACATCCTCCTTAAGCTGTTGTCTCATCTTTCATTTATTAATTAATAAAATATTCAACAATTACATGGAATTATCCTTGACCCCACTTGGTAATTAATTACAAACTTTATAATAAAATTATAACATAATGTCTCCTAAAACATAAAATGTTTTTTGCAAATTTGGGGCATGTGACAATAATACTGGTTATTTCCACAAGCAAATCAAAGCCAGACTAAGATTTAATATTATCAAGGATTTGAACGATAACAATGGACAAAAAATCGAGGGGCATTAGGCAATCAAGAGGCATATTGTTCAACACTTCATAAATTTCTATATCGATAGTGATGAGATTGATCCCATCTCTCAGATTGATCTTCTCTCGGTTATTCCTTCTATAATTTATGATTCTGAGAAAGAGGAACTAGTGAAGACAATATCGGAACACGAGATCAATGAAGCGATCTGGACCCTGCATCTAGACAAGGCTTCGGGACTCGATGGGTTCACGATCAACTTCTATCATGCCGCATGGGACATCATCAAGGAATATCTAAGAAGGATGCTCAACTGGACAAGGAAAAAGAAAAAATTGGTGGAGCTACCAACTCTTCTTTCCTGGATTTGATTCTGAAGGATAAAAATCCTAACTTTGTGGACATATTCCGGCCAATCTCACTATGAAACACTTATTACAAGATTCTCACAAATTTTTTGGCTAGAATGAAAAAGCTCATGAAGCATATAATTTCGGACTCTCAAGGAGGATTTGTAGCTGGGCGAAAAATTCTAGACAATATCATTATTGTCCAAGAATCCATTCATTCCAGCCTGGAAAGAAAGCAACAAGGTATGGCAATAAAGTTAGACATGGATAACACCTTCGATAGGGTTAACCATTTTTTTTCTTTTTGAAATTATGTCCAGGTTCATCTTTTAGAAATGGTTCATTAGATGGACCAAAGTTTGCATTAACAGTCCGTGGATTGCTACGTTAATTAATGGTAGACCATATGAATTCTTCCAAGCATATCGGGGTCTCAGGAAAGGCTGCCCCTTGTCCCCACTCCTCTTTCTGTTAGTACCTAAGTCGTTGAGCAGGAAACTTCAAGCTTTACAAGAAAATGGAAAATTAAAGGGCTAAAGATCGCTAGGGGAAACAAAGCTGCAACTCATGCCCAGTTTGCAGATGATACAATTATGCTTGGGGTGGATTCCACGGTGATTGCAGAGAGATTTAATGAAGTGTTGTCCTCTTTCCTCAAAGCTACATATGGAGAGCTAAATATTATAAAATCTAAGGTTTATGGATGGAACTGCCCACCCAGGAAGTTGGCAAGGATAACAAGGATTCTAGGCTTCGAAGGTAAGCTAAATTGGAACTCTTTCAACTATCTTGGGACCCCTATCTTTAAAGTGAAAAAAACTTCAGCAGATTAGCAGGGCATTGTCGATAAGATAAAAAAATATCTTCATGGGGAGTAAGGTGGCTCAACCCAACAGGAAAACTCGTCCTCATTAACTCTATCCTCTTTGCTCATCTAATTTATACATGCTCGATCTCTTTAGCTCCAAAAAAAGTAATGCAGGAAATCACAAAGGAGATTAGAAAAATCCTTTAGCGAGGTGGTAAGTCAAATGGCTTAAAAAAATTCCATCTTGTTAATTGGGATACTGTTTGCAGTCTGAAAAATTGTGGAGGGGTTGGAATAAGGGACTCGACAGTGATGAACCTCACTCTAGGAGCGAAAATCCTTTGGAGAATTATCTCTGGAGAGAAGGAATGGTGGAAGGAAATTCTTAGGAAAAATATATATGAAGGGAGGAAGGAAAATATGTGTGGATGAGTACCCACTGAAAGGGAATGGATCTCCAATTTGGAATCTTTGTAAGAAGTCATTCCATATCATCAAAAATAACTTGCACTGGATCCCTGGAAATGGTATACATACCAGGATTTGGTATGACAATTTGGGGTCTGTCTCTCCAGCAAATCACTTGGTTTCCTTTACGAATCTCAAGAAATGGCTAGACCATTTAAACATATCCACTCCTTTGTATCTATCCTCTTGGCATAATAGCGGAAGATAGGATGGATGGAAAGATTTGGAGATTCCAGAACATCTCATGTTTGAATTTACGGCACTACTCTCTCTTCTTCAAGGATTAGTGCCTATCCACCGTCATCTTTTTGATGGCAGAGGTTGGGGAAAAGTGGGGATCTATACTGTAAAATAAGGATACTGAATCACCTCCAACAACAAAGAAAATAACAGAATTGATAGTAAGTGGAATAAAATTGGGTGCAAAGATGGCCTTCCAAAAATAAATGCCTTCTTTTGGATTTTAGCACACCGCAAAACCCTAACAATAGAGAATTTGAAAAAAAATGGGATGGAAGGGCCTTCGCGTTGTGTCCTCTGTAAAGAGTGAGAAGAAAATCTAGACCATCTCTTTCTGGATTGCCAGTTTTCTCAAGAAGTTTGGTCTCGGGCCCTACAAGAGTTGCATATAGATCTGATATTTCCAATAAATTGGAATGACCTCTTTGCTTGCTAGAAACATTATTATCAAGGTTCCCTTTTCCAAAAAATAGATCTCACAAGGGCTTGGGTTTCCCTCCCAAAATACATCTGCTGGAAGATATGGGCTACAAGAAATAGAGATATTTTTTAAGGTGAAGTTTCCAGTCAAGGAAAAGCAATGTCTTCTGCAAAATCAATGTGGGTGGAAGCTTTATTAACGAGGGGGATGACCCATATCCATAAGGAACCTTTGAATTTGGAAGAAAGTGTGTGGGAAAATGATTTTCTATCACCTTTTACCAATAATTGGCATATGGCTGCTCAAAGACCTAATTGTTTAAAATGGCAGTTAAGGACGAGCTCTGAAGATTTTGATAGATGGTGGTTGAATCTTGGTTGTAACTCCATTTTCTTTGATGGGGCCTCCAAAGGAAATCCGGGGATGGCAGGGGTTGGTGGAGTCATTTTTCACTATGAAGGGAATAAGCAGAAGGATTATGCTTGGGGCTAGGGCAAGAAATCCAACAATGGCGATGAGTGGCTTTCCTTAATTAAGGGAGTGGAGATAGAAACCAACTGCGGAATTGAGGAGTTAGTTGTTTTTGGAGACTCTGTCATGGTTACAAAGGAAGCAAGAAAGATGAATAAGAACTACAAGGGTCCGTCAATCAAACGACATTACATCCTTAAATGCTTAGGAAGGGAGTTTAAATCTCTCAAGTTCTTTCATATTCTAAGAGAAAATAACAAGCAGGAATACTTAATGGCTAACAAAGGAGTTCTATTAGATTGTGGAGTGTTAATATGCAATTAAGAAAGGCATGGAAGAAGCTGGATCCCGTGAACTCTGCTTTATCCCTAGAAAGGGTGAGTCTCCCCATGGACCTCAGAGTAACAATAAGGTAAGCTCTTAATTGGAAGGTATGCACTATATCCTAAATGGTGATTGGGATGCCTCATTACATTTCAATTGCATGTCAATTGCACCTCAATTGCATTCCAATGTATGGAGAAGCAAAGTTTGGAACATGAGACTTAGCATGATGGATAACAAGAATGCTACCATTGGTATGCTCAGATCAACCATGAATCATTCTATTGGCTCTCTCATTGGGATGGCTCGTGAGATGGGTTATCCGGGTGGAATACACCTCAGCAGCTGGAGGGAAACATCCTCTGTCTTAGGAAAAGAAGCCTGTGTAGAGGGAAAACACCACATGATATGGAAGGAATCCTACATATAGGGAAGAACCAAAGGGAAGAAAAACGTATTCCTATGTGATGATAGCACTATCAATAACAAACAAATTAGTACACTCTCCCTGGTTCTAGCGAATGTCAACAACAACGATCCTTTGAGTATGGTGAGCAATCAGACAAGTTATAATAATGAGAATATTATCAACAGGATGCGACTTGGCATAAGGATAAGATGAAGGGTAGATAGCCAGTCAAAGTTTTGGAATGAGAAGGATGAGACGTGCCAGTCGGTCTCAACAAGAACACATTCAGCGATTCTAGCTCCCAGTTTCAATAAGAATGCAAGAACCACATGTGCTATTAGGAGTCATTCTGAAATTGGAAGTAGCAGGGTGAACTTCAATGAAATCGGTTGCACAGGCCTAGTGTATGAATTTAGTCTCTCATTTGCTCAGAATTAGTGTAAGAATTCATCCTTTGCAATGAATTGTTTTTGCTTACTACTTCTTGGACAATTTGTAAGGAGGTATAGTCTCCATAGATTAAGGATCTTTCGAGACAACTATAAATATGTTAAAGATGAACAAGGAGTCTTGGACGTTTTCCTCCTTTGGGAACAATCCCTCCTCTGAATGATGTAAACTTCATTTTTTGGTCCTTATTAATACAAAACAACTCAACCGTTCCTGTTAAAAAAAATTTGGATGAATGTTTACAAAAATGGAAATTAGACAATCTATTTTTGGAAAAAAAATATAAAAGAAATTTGACTTCTAAATTTTCCGTGATAATAAATCATTAAACAAAAAAACATTCTTTTATATATTTGGACTAGTAATTTTGAATTTTCAAATATTATTTTTCCAATATAAAATATTATCATTTTTATTACACACATTCATAACACTATCATGACATAAATAAGAATTTTGCATTGTTACTATTATTCACTATGATGTTGAATAGTCATGGCCTTACCATCTCCTTGCAATGGAGACTTCTATTGTCACAACCACAATCAAAGGTGATTCACTTTTGCATTTTAACCATGGTGTGCGACACTGCCCAAGATGCCTCTCAATGACTTGGTCGCTCAAGAGATTCTTGGAAGACTACGCCTAACCGCGAGGAAGATGATTATCGTTTGTTGTTTAATTGAACCAAATTATTACATAGTCAATTACATTCATCAAGTAAACATACACAATAGAGAATTATAATGGTGGGGTTGCCAAATCGACCAACCCCGTTAAATTTGTATTAAGAAACAACTTTTACAATAATGGAGGTGCCACAAACCGACGACTCTCCTAGTGTGCGCCCAACCAGCAAACACACTTCGTTTACAAAATACAATAATATGAGTTGACCCCTCTCGGGCATCCAACTCTGTCAATTGTCGATTGAGCTAACCCCTGCAGCCTGTGTCAACTGCTGCTGAACTCATCTTGGGTGTTGGCTTGCCAAGCCACACTCTTCCACAACCTTGTTGCATTTATGAGCTAAGCTTCCTAGCGAACTACGTGTACGACTTGAGCTCGGATGCCTCCTTAGCTTATTTTCCTTAGTCAACTTGTCACTTGGTTGCTTGTTCAAAGCTTCCTTCCAACTTCGTTTGCCTTCTCTTTTTATAAGGTGCATCTTGAGTGAGTGCGCTTCCTAGGAGGGCACGCCCCTTTGCTTGGCATGCACGCCAACTGCTGGGTCGACACACTAAGTCCACCGCGGGTCCACATCTCTTTAAGTCGTGCGCTCCTTCCCCTTCGTCGATCTATCAAACGTTTTGTTGGTCGGGCATTGGGGCTCCGTCGCAGGTGCTCTCTTGCCGAGCTCCCACTAAGTGCGCTAAGTGTGTCGGTCTCCGTCATGTTGTCAATGTGTTGGGCGCGCCTCTCATGGGCACCCGGTCCAACCTGTCATCCGCTGATGCTTCCACCAAGCGCTCGCCTAGTCGACCAATGTGGTGCCAAGTGCACTTCAAGTGGGGCGCTCTAGCCTTGTTGACCTATTCATCCACACGTTTTTCCCAAGGTGCGCCCAATGCTCTCATGAGCGCTGAGTTTGCGTTGCACTTCCGTTTGCTGCTTACCAACTTTGTCAAAGTGCCATGCTCGTGGGCTTGCCAAGCGCCACCTACTTGAACATGGTATTCGTTTGTGGGAGCATGCCCTTGCTAGGTCTACGCGCCCCACTGTCGTTCTGTCACTTGGCTAAGGCACCCTTGCCAAGTTTACCGATCGAACCGTCTTTACCACATGGGCGCCCAAGCCAGCCTCTTGGGCATGAAGGAGGTGCGCTTAGTGCATGGTTGTAACATCTATGGCTTATGAGGTCAAGTTACTCATGAAGCGTTCCATGGATAGTTATGTAATTAATTATTATTGGTTTTCACTTCTATGTATTATTTACTAGTGATCGCCCCAAAAGGTGCAATAGAACGCTCAAGGAAAAAAATGAAGCCTTCTTTTGGAATTCTTTTGCACCTTTTAGAGCAATTGTGTTAATCAAATACACGATACACCTAATTTTTAGTAAGGTTGTGGTTAAATATATTCATAACACTCCTCTTCTCAACTTAAAAGCTAAATCCAATTGACATGATAAAACCATATTTATATGCTATATTCTTGCATTTGTAACACCCCAGTTTTGACCCCGTTTGCATGATGTATATAATGTAATTAATCGTGGTGAGGAGCTAAAGGCAAAAGCCCCACCATCGATTTGGGTTGTGTATGTTTCGGCAATGGGGATAGTTGTCGATGGTATATCGTGCTATCCGGCACATTATAGTTTGGCATCATGTAAATACGCACATCAATTAAAATAAACCTACAGCCAGCTACGACGGTGCAACATTAAAATGAAAAGGGCATGATTCCAAAGAATAAGGGGGGGGATGATGGACCTTGAGTCATGGGGGGGGGGGGAATCCATGTGTCACCACCCTATTTTAATTGCCCATCTTTCCTTGTCTTATTCAACCACCTTTTTAATGTTTTGTGGAGTAGTTGAGGCAGTTATGGCAGGGAGTGGAGTGTGGCAGGACTGTCAATCCTTGCCCGCACGCACACTCCACCAACGGATTGAACCTCACAATGGGCAGGAGAATGACTACACCCCTCATTCCATCCTCTCCACTACGCCACTCTTTCCCTGGTCTGTTCATCCTCACGCAGGGGCGGTAGTCTGATTGTTCTCACGCACAGGATTCTTTCCTATTTGGTCTCACACAGCCAGGAGAGAGGAGCCGTCTCCACTGTCATTCACATTTTTCCACACAGAGGAATCGAGTGTGTTCCAATCCATATTTGGGATTTGGTGTGAATCTTCTCTCACGCACTGGGTTTTGCGTTGTTGTTACTCACGCAGCAAGCTGGGAGACGTTCGATCACTAACACCCATGATTTTTCCTGTGGAGAGCCATTTTTACGCTCAGGGACTGTGTGTAAGTTTTCCCTGCCGATTTGTGGCTCGTGCATATGTTTTTCCCTCTGTATTTTGGGGTCTGGTGCAAGTTTCCCTCACGCACAGGTTGGGAGACTGTATTTTCTTCCCCAGTGTGGTATGTGTAAATTTTCCCGGTGACTTCGTGGTCCAGGACGGACTGTTGCTTTCCCCATGTCGTGAGCTGCATTTACTGATACGTTTTGAGACTGTGTAAGGTTGCCATAGTTCTCATTGTGAGTTTGTGGTTGTTGATGTACCCTAGTTTTGGATTGTTGTGGAGTTATTTTGGCCATGCTAGGGCCAAGAACAACCCTGAGTTGTCTTGTGGATCTGAACTGTGTTTCACCTTTTGTTTGGGATTGTCACTCGGTTGTCCTTGCCTTCTTCATAGGGCTGTGAATGGGTTGTTTTGCTGCGGTATGCAGTGATTGGTCTTCGGACTGTTGAGAGTAGGATTATAGGCTGGGTATGCTTGAGAAGACTGGTGTTGAGACCACCAGCTTAGCATTTAGCCTTTCCTAGCTCCTTGACGACCTGGTAAAACCCTACTGTGTGGGTTTGGCTGCTTGGTAAACCTTGGCTATGTGTAAGCCTGCATTGACCCTTATTCTTGGAGGAATCATGCCCAGCTCGGGGGTGGCAATGTTTCTAAGAGATTGATGAGCACGTTGGCCTATGGTTGGGTGGAACGTTGCAACGACGTAGCTAGTTGCGGGGCGAGTCTTCATTAAAAGATAAGTACTTCTGATTGTTTCATCTCTGCAATTATATCTACTGTTCCATGAATTATGATGAACATGTTAAATGCTGGAATGTGTGTGTTGCTTCCACTGAATGTTGAGTAACTGTGTATCCTTGTATGTTTTATGCATCTTAGTATGCATTATGTTTAAGCTTTTTATTTCAGCATTATATGCCTATTCATGTTCATGGGGCTATTTGCCCAGATGTTTGGTGTTAGTAGCGTCCTCTTCACCGGTCGGAGGGTCGGGGACGTTACAAAGTGGTATTAGAGCTCAAGGTTGCAACAGTGGGCCTCTATGGGCCAAGGAGGAGCAACTGACAGAGGGTAGAATTACCTTCTATGTCCAGCAGAACAGCAGTGGACAAAAGAGTTCCAAAATTTTCTAAGTATAAGCTCTCTGTGTTGGCTGAGCAAGCCCAAGTGAGTCGCTATAGCGGCTCGGTCTCTGAGAAGGAGCCAACACAGCGGCTGAAAAGTCGAGACTTACATCGGCTAGGAGGAGTCGATGGTCTCGGCTGGGGTGAGTCGAGACACAACCGACAAGAACCCGTGGAGGAAATTTTTTCTAAGTATAGAAATCATTAAAAAGTGTTGGCTTGTCAGCGATGGAAGAAAGATGAGGAAGGCGTCGATACGTCGGCTGGGTCGGCAGGTTTGAGCCACAATGACGGCGGTAGACAGTACAAGATTGAGCCGACGTGGGTGAGAATTCAAAAAATTTCTAAGTGTTGAGATCATCGGAAGGATTCAGTTGAAGACTGTCGAAACGTCGGCACATTTAAATGGAAGGACTACCGATGCCGTCGGCGGGAAAACAATGGAATCCGGAGCCGCAGTTGCGGCGGGGATCTCTCGAAGGCCACCGAGATGTTGGCAAAAAATAGATGTTGAGGGTGCCGACATGTTAACGAAAGAAGGTAGAAAGGGAAAAAATTTGAAAATTTGAAAATTCCTCTAAGTATGGAAATCGTCGGTGAAATTTAGTTGTTTGAGCATCTGATGCGGCGGCAAGCATAAGAGAAAAATAGAAGGTTGTATCGCCGATAATTAGAGGATGGCATTGCCGATGCAGTGGCGGAAGAGAAGAGAAGGTTTCAGCGGAAATCAGTTGATGGTAGAGCCGCAGTTTGGCGGAGATCTCCTGAAGATCGCCGAAACGTCGGAGAAAATTAGAGGATCGGTCCGCCGATACGTCGAAAGTCAGAGGAGGATCGACCTGAAACGTCAGAAAATTTAATTGATTGGACCGCCGATGAGCGTCGGATGAAAGATGAAGATCAGACCACCAAAGTGTCGGAAGCTTAGCCAACTAAGGACCCGATACATTGGAAGATTAGTTGGGAAGAGACTCGATTTAACAAATGAAATTTTTGAGTTTTCAAGTGGGATTTCTCAGCGGATTTCAGCAGTTTTTCAGTGGATTTACAGGGCTGAAAAGGAGAAAAATGGCAGCAATCTTATGCACCATATTGCACAAAAATCAAAGATTCCCCCCCCCCCCAAAAAACGAGAGCACTGCTCTCGACCTGCCCTGCAGTGGCCCACAAGGGGGCAAGCCTCCTTGACCCCCGTCGTCCCCTGAGACAGTCGTTCTTGTGAAAAGAAAATTCCATGTTTTGGGCAAATTAGTTAAACCCATAATTCATAAAAGATGAATGATGCATCGGAAATGAGATCCACAAGTTACTGAGTGGCTGAAGTTGGCACCCAGACCAAAATACAGTTGTGTGTAAAAACGCAAAGATTTGGTGAAAATCATCATTTTAGAAGTAGTGTGATTGTTCACACCCAAAATCAGAATGGAGCATGGAGATAGGCATTGGAAAGCATATCCAGCAGAGAACAATGGAGAGCCACCGGAGTTTGAATGAGGAGCAGAAAAGTACTAGTGGTTGTTTTGACAAACAATGTTGCTGTCAATATGGACAAATCTGAGAATTGCATGCCTAGAAGTAGCAAAGACCAGGAAGACGAACCAGCTATTATGTGGAAGAGGAATTCCATGCAAAGATGAGGGATTTGAAAGGGAAGATTCCTTAACCCCTATCTTGCTAACTATATTTATATTTTATAAGCTTGGTGTACATAAAGATTATGGCATGGGAATGCTGAAAATGCATGGGGATATGTATTGCATGCATAGGATATTACATATTGTTAAAAGTAGTGGGAATTGTACATTTATAATGAACCACTAATGGTAAATATTGTATTGGTGTTGGTATTGGTGGAAAAACCAACGACACGGGAGCGTGGCTAAAGATGTTGATGATGTCATTGCATGGGACCATCAACCTTATAAAAAAAAGGGATAAGGCAACAAATCCATGATCAAGAAGATGGAGAGCGAATTCCACAATCCTTTGCAAGATACCGACTAAAATGGTAGTGTTGAAGGTGTAAGTAGGATCCATGCAGGTAACGGTTTAATTATGACAAATTCCAAGGGGTGGTAAAGGTAAGAGACCTCATACCATGTGGATATTTGAATATAGAAAGGTATCATGCTTGTATATGTTGATTAATCTTAGTAGCCCAAGGAAAGTAAGTACTGATGGACTGATTGTAGTAATGCATCCTTTATGAAGTAGTCATGGTTAGGCCATGCATGGTATGTTGAATGCATAGTATTCCTGAATCAATGCAAGGTAGCATTGAATGGATATGCATTAAAAAGATTTTATGAATCTTGTAGTCATGCATTGAATGGATGCATATGAAGGGTGTGAATGACTGATTGCATAAGTACAGGTGCAAATGTTGTGATGCATTGCATGAATGCATTGAGATGAGTGCATGTGATATTATGAATAACTAATGGCTGAAATGATGAATTGATGACAATTCAGGAACCATTTCAAAGGCTGTTATGAATGCAGGATAGTAAGTGCATAAAGATGATAGTCATGACCAATTGGCTGCCAGGAATGCTCTACGGAAGAGCAAGGTGGTACAAATGATACTCTTGTGAAGTAAGGAGTATCTAAACATTTCATTTAATTGCATGAATGATGTGACTATACCTTACAAATGTTAGTATGATAATGATTGCGTGAAGTAAAGGAGTTTTGGTAATACTAATGTGATTAACAACTGGAAGCAATTGAATTTTGTAAATTCTGAGAATGCTTCAGTAATGGTTGCAGCAATGAAAAGGTTATATGCATCCAGACTTACCAAGTGTTTGGTTGATTGAAGCTTAGGTTTCAGGTAGATTATTTAGAGCATGGCAATGAGAGTAAGACCATGACAAATGCTAGAATCTACCATGTGAAAGAGCCAAACCTTATGAGAAGAGTCTAATGGCTGTGAAAATAGTTGGTATGCATAATGGGTTGTTAAACTTGAGTTGTGAATTTCAGATTTAAGGAATTGCTGACAACTACTAATCATTGTTGGCTTGCATAAGATTGTGTCAGGAGGACGCATTGTAAGTGGGTATTCGTATTATGCTAGTAAGCATAAAATTATAATGGGCATAGTGGTGCTACTTACAAGAGACCCACAATTGAGGATCACCTTGTTGCCAAGCAAACTAATTTCTGTAGTAGACAGAATTGCAAATTCCTACTGAATTTGATTACTAAGGTCATTGCTTGGTTATGGAACAATCAATTTGGATTGTATTATCAGATGATGATTGACTATTTGGCTATTTGATGAATGTCCCAGGGGTACACACTGCAGGAATATCATGTGTGATGGCCTGTAGGAGCCAAACTTCATGGAAAGGTTTTCCCTTATCTTGGAAATGGGTTTCGAGTGAAACTCCATTGGACATTTTGGAAATGTCTCATCTGCACTACATGTTTGGTACGCAACATGAGTGAGATGGTATAGATTATGTCGGTAAGACATGTGTGGATATGAAAGGTAAAAAGGAGTTGGGATGGCTAACCGAGGGACTGTCAACTTAGAGAAGGGAGCCCCATTCCTTCTTAACGAAGGAATATTGCGTTGGCAAATGGATAAGTGTTTTGTGACCCTTGCTAAGAATATGCATGTCAAATTATTAAAATTCCATATGCAGAACATGTTTTGACTTTATTTCCATGATGACTGATTGCTTGAGTATGAATAGGGCCTACATGGCACACACCGGGAAAGGGTGCACACTTTTTCCGATGTCGAGTCATGAAAGGGTTTTCAATATTGACTACACCCTAGGGAGTGGACGCACTCCTAGTGTCTCAATACTCGATAGTGAATGATATGAAATATGATTATAGTTTTAGAGAAATAACGCTGATGAGTTTGCTTATATTGCTTGTGTTGACAGGCTAAATAGAAGCAGTTGGGTGTTGCGCCCTAAAGAGAAAAGGCAAACGGTTGTTGTGAGGGGTTGCAGAGTAAGGGTTATTGTTGATATAAGTGTATGTCGATATAAGTGTATGTTGGTATAAGTGTATTGTTGATATAAGTGTATGTTGACATAAGTGTATGTTGGGCTGTTATATGCCTGGGGATCCATAGTAGATCCTGGACCTGGAAATGGTCATGGTAAAGTTCCAAGCCCAGTCGACATGAGGGTGTACTGGCTAGACATTAATTATTTGATGTTGTGGAGCAGCCGGCGTGCTGACCTAACATCCAAGACCATAGGTGATCCCAAGGCTTGTAAAGCGAAGCAGGATCCTGTGGACCAATGAGGAAACGCACAATACAGATAAGTATTGGATTATTTTGCTTATGAATGTACATATGTATATGGTTTGGTTATGATGTTTTAAGCTCTTGTTCTGGAGATAAAACCGATGAGAATAAACTAAACATGTGATTCTATTCAATGTTTGGATATAGGTATCAATGGGAGCGAGGACTATGAGAGCATCCTAGGGGTGCATGTGGACATGTGACTGTCCTGGAGAGCTTGGAATGAGCGGTAATGAAAAAGGTGCTAATAAGACTGTGGAGGTCCTAGCAGCCGAGGCAAACCATGTGGAGAGACTCCATGGTTGAGAGGTCTGGAATAGACCGGAGACACTAAGTGTCATGACCAAGAGGGATTGGTCCAGCATTCACAGTGAAGTGAAAGAGGTTGAGAGCATGAAAAGCCACAGTGGTGGTGTGGGTTTCAGGATGGAACAAAACAAAGAGGGGAAAAACTCTTGCTGCTCTCTCTTGCCTTTTACATACATACATACATACATACATACATACATACATACATACATACATACATATATATATATATATATGCATTGTGAAAACAAAAAATTGTTGAATGCATGTATGACTGAAAATCGAATGTGTGTATTTGCTTAAAGTAAATTGTGAATGCTGGAATGGTTAACTCCCTGCCCAAGAATGGACATGAATGAGCTCATGTGCCTGTTGGGAAGGCATGAAAAATATGAAAGTCTCCTTGATGAGACTTGGGCTGTCATGCCAATTAGGTAATTGACTGACTGATTTTAATGTCTATATTATGCTTGGTCTGACAAAATTTCAATGGTGCATTTCACAGGTGAGAAAAGTGAAACCCAGTGGTGCACATTGATCATGGCAGCAGATCAAAAGTTGCTAGACTTGGCTGGAAGTCTCCTTCAAATGATTGCCAAGACCCAAGAAAATCTTGGGGAGATGCTCAAGATACAGAAAAGACAGAATGAAATGAACCACCAGATTTTGCAAGACTCTATTGGTTTGCAAAGGTAGGTGAAAAGCCTTCTGGGAGCAATCGACAAAGGAAAGGAAGGTGGATCAGTGATGGGACATTCGTCCAAGAGACCCGTTGAGAAATGGTCCAGGCATGAAGATTCAAAGGAAATTGAGCAGGTAAAGATGAAGCAGCCAGTGAAATGCTGGAAATGCGAAGGACATCATTTACGACAGGACTACCCAATGAGGGAACATAAAGAGGGCAGCAGCTGCAAAGTTCCTAGACTTAAGGATAAGTTGAAAGCTGAGAACCAGCGGGAGAAGTTCGTGGAAGCCAAGGGGCTTGGTCCTGAACGTTCAAAGTAAATAATTGAATGTGGGACAGATCTGCAAAATTTTGAAATTTTGGATGTGCAAATTGTATATGTATTCCTATGTATTGGAACACCGAGGACAGTGTTATTCCAAGGGGGAGGGGAATGTAACACCCCATTTTTGACCCCGTTTGCATGATGTATATAATGTAATTAATCATGGTGAGGAGCTAAAGGCAAAAGCCCCACCATCGATTTGGGTTGTGTATGTTTCGTCAATGGGGATAGTTGTTGATGGTATATCATGCTATCCGGCACATTATAGTTTAGCATCATGTAAATACGCACATCAATTAAAATAAACCTACATCCAGCTACGATGGTGCAACATTAAAATGAAAAGGGCATGATTCCAAAGGATAAGGGGGGGATGATGGACCTTAAGTCATGGGGGGGGGAATCCATGTGTCACCACCCTGTTTTAATTGCCCATCTTTCCTTGTCTTATTCAACCACCTTTTTAATGTTTTGTGGAGTAGTTGAGGCAGTTATGGCGGGGAGTGGAGTGTGGCAGGATTGTCAGTCCTTGTTCGCACGCACACTCCACCAGTGGATTGAACATCATGATGGGCAGGAGAATGACTATGACCCTCATTCCATCCTCTCCACTACGCCACTCTTTCCCTGGTCTGTTCATCCTCATGCAGGGGCGGTAGTCTGATTGTTCTCATGCACAAGATTCTTTCCTGTTTGGTCTCACGCAGCCAGGAGAGAGGAGCCGTCTCCATTGTCATTCACATTTTTCCACACAGAGGAATCGAGTGTGTTCCAATCTGTATTTGGGATTTGGTGTGAATCTTCTCTCACGCACTGGGTTCTGCATTGTGGTTACTCACGCAGCAAGCTGGGAGCCGTTCGGTCACTAACACCCACGATTTTTCCTGTGGAGAGCCATTTTTATGCTCAGGGACTGTGTGTAAGTTTTCCCTATTGATTTGTGGCTCGTGCATATGTTTTTCCCTTTGTATTTTGGGGTCTAGTGCAAGTTTCCCTCACGCACAGGTTGGGAGACTGTATTTTCTTCCCCAGTGTGGTCTGTGTAAATTTTCCCGGTGACTTCGTGGTCCAGGACAGACTGTTGCTTTCCCCATGTTGTGAGCTGCGTTTACTCATACATTTTGAGACTGTGTAAGGTTGCCATAGTTCTCATTGTAAGTTTGTGGATGTTGATGTACCTTGGTTTTGGGTTGCTGTGGAGTTGTTTTGGCCACGCTAGGGCCAAGAACAACCCTGATTTGTCTTGTGGTTCTGAACTGTGTTTCACCTTTTGTTTGGGATTGTCACCCGGTTGTCCTTGCCTTCTTCACAGGGCTGTGAATGGGTTGTTTTGCTACGGTATGCAGTGATTAGTCTTTGGACTGTTGAGAGTAGGATTAGAGGCTGGGTATGCTTGAGAAGACTGGTGTTGAGACCACCAGCTTAGCATTTAGCCTTTCCTAGCTCCTTGACGACCTGGTAAAACCCTACTGTGTGGGTTTGGCTGCTTGGCAAACCTTGGCTATGTGTAAGCTTGCATTGACCCTTATTCCTGGAGGAATCATGCCCAGCTTGGGGGTGGCAGTGTTGCCGAGAGATTGATGAGCACGTTGGCCTATGGTTGGGTGGAACGTTGCAGCGACATAGCTGGTTGTGGGGCGAGTCTTCATTAAAAGATAAGTACTTCTGACTGTTTCATCTCTGCAATTATATCTACTGTTCCATGAATTATGATGAACATGTTAAATGCTGGAATGTGTGTGTTGCTTCCGCTGAATGTTGAGTAACTGTGTATCCTTGTATGTTTTATGCATCTTAGTATGCATTATGTTTAAGCTTTTTATTTCAGCATTATATGCATGTTCATGTTCATGGGGCTGTTTGCCCAGATGTTTGGTGTTAGTAGCGTCCTCTTCACCGGTCGGAGGGTCGGGGACGTTACAACATTAATTTGATTATATATTAATAATCTCTAAACAAAAACATAGATTACGAAATAAAAAACGAGACGTAGTTATTTAATTTCAAGTTTATTGGTTGCCACTTTAATGTAAAGATTGATTGTACCATTAAAGTGTAACTTTTTTTTTTTAGTAATGAAGTGGTTGAAATAATAATTTTTTAGGGGAGTTCACTATAAAATTGAAATTGAATTACATTTTGACAATATTTATACATTTAATTTCGGCGTATTACTTTGGCACTGGAGGGTGAGTTGGTGTTGTCATATAGAACTACATTACTAAGATGCACATATGACCATTTATTGTAAGAAATTCCATACTCTCAATTATATTATTTATACTTACATTATACTCGTTCTAATCCATGTGTATCTCGTCAACTCAAACCTTAATTTGAAATCTTTTTGGATGTGTCAATAGATATATACAAAAAATAGTAGCAACAAAACCCATAGTGAAAGTCCACACTGGCAATAAAAATGACAATGAATAATCTGCTAGAATCTAGGATTTTTTTAGATGTGCTTCAATTCCACAAATGTGGACAACTATCTATCAACTATATTATTCATATTACGTTATCTTAAAATTCCAGTCTTCATGAAATAAACTCTATAACATCATTTATATTGCTGAATTTGCAAGCAAAATGTGGTAAGTATTAATCTTGTCTCTTTTGCAAGCAATACTTTCTAGTTAGCAGTGCCATTCGTTTAAGTTTGTTGCAACAAACCATCCCCTTCTCTGTTATGAGATAATGTCACTCATGGAGGATACTTGAGTGTTGTCAATGGTGCATTTTTTTCTCTTTTGGAGTTTGTGAGTTCAATGATTAAGGGGACATTTTATTGGTTGTCCCCCTTAATACATATTATTTTGCCTCTCTTATTCATAACTTTGAAGGAGTTCATTGGAAGTTCGAGATGGTGGACGTATGTTGCTTGGTGCAACTTTGTGGACCTTTTTGAAAGATATTGATCCTAGGCGCTTTTTAGGTAAAAAAGGTCTCGTTAATGGAAATCTTTTAAAATATTATTGTTCCTCATATAAGCAAAGGAAACTTTTTAGAGTGTCATAATGTGGGCATGGTATAAGTGCCCTTTGGGTTTTCTTCTTACTGGTTTTCTAAAAGATCATTTTGGTTAACGAACAAGTTACCTTATGGAAAAGGTTTTTCTTTTTCCATGTGGACATGAAGTAATTGGAAAAAGCTCTTGAAGAAGCCACATGTTGCAAAGTAGACAAAATAAACTTCACTAAGTATTTCCAACCTCTTGGTTGAGTATTTCTTATTAATTAACATAAAAATTATTAACATACCTAAAACAACCACATTTAATTTTAGTTTTCCCTTTTTTAAATATATTTACACATTTTTGAAACAATTACTAATTTTAATATCCTATTTATAAAAATACATACTTCTTCATATCCATACCAATCTATTAAACATCATCAAATCACCACTAACTTGACTAGCCATAAAAACAAATTTTCCACAAGCCAAGTCGTTGTCTCAATAAGCATTTAAGAAACAAAATCCCTTTAATATCATTTAAAAGGGGACGAATTGATGGTGAAACTTATTTACTAGACATACTTTCCCTCGGGAGGGGAGCCTATCAAATGGGCACCGTTAAATGAGAGATCCGACGATGCCCATTTGATAGGCTCCCCTCCCGAGGGAAAGTCTGTCTAGTATATAAGGTGCTCCATGAATTGATTAGACGTACTTTATAATTGTACTTCATCTTTCGTACTCTAACACACTTTTGTACTTTTGAGTGATATGATGACATATACTTAAAAAAAAGTGTTAATACATCTTATAATTCTATTTGTTTAAGAACTCTTTAACACACTTTTGTAATTTGGGTGCTCGTGTAAAGGTATAACTCACAAAGCACTAATAAATTTGTTTAAACCATACACTAATTTAAACATTATTATTATTATTTTTAATATTATTTATATACTTATTTACCAATATTTGTTATTCAAAGTGAATCAAGGTATGGCTATTTTACATCATCAAGCATTACGTAAAAGCTCACAACAACATTATGTCACTTACAAGAATTGAACCTGGGCGGGGAGAGTAATAATAATTCCTCGCAACCACCCAAGGTACATCCAATGAACAAAGTAACCAGCGTAGATCCAAATCCTAGGGTCTATCAAGTGTTGAGATGGATCAAATCTCTTGAGGTGCAAACCTCTTCTTAGGTATCCATTGATTTGATTCAAACCAAAAGACACATCTTTTTATTTAAGGTCCACATATAATATTTTTATTATTAATATTTAATATTATTTATGGCCGACATATAATATTTTTTATTTTGTTAGGAACGAACGTTGCATCATTTCCCCACACATGGTTTTAAAACCATATGCAAGGCCCTCCTACAACCATGGGTTGTTTAGGAGGCCTTGCACATGGTCTTAAAACCATTTGCAAGGCCCTCCTAAACCATGTACAATAAAACCATGGGTTGTTTAGGAGGCCTTGCACATGGTTTAAAAACCATGTGCAAAGCCTCCTAAACCATGTACAATAAAACCGTGGGTTGTTTAGAATGCCTTGCACATGGTTTTAAAGGCCAACATTTTTTGCGGATAATTCAATTTTGTGTTTTTTTCTTGACCCACATATTTTTTTTACGGATAATTAAATTTTTACTTTTTTCTTGTTTTGTTAGGTAGGAAGATTACAATATTTCCCCCATATTAGGTTGTTTTTGTGGCCGACATTTATTTTGGCCTATTAGAAAATTTATTTTTTATTAATAAAAATAAGGTTACGAAAGTGATATTATTTTTTATTTTGTTTGACAAAATCTCTCCCATAATATTCGCTATCACTATTATTTTTTGTCGACATGTTACAAATGTTACATCACGTTACAAGATCTCTCCCATAATATCCACTATCACTATTATTTTTTGCCTTTTTTGCGAACATGTTACAAACGTTACATCACGTTACAAGATCTTCCTCATACTGGGCTGCAGAGCGCCTCTCCGTGCAATAATCATTTTTGTATGTGGATATCATTGAAATGTTGTAACTCTATATATTATAGGTACCCCATGTTAAAGGTTAAACTATAGTTTTTCAATGTGTGGTTTAAAAAAAATAGTATTAAAAAGCTTTAATTTGTTGATAGATGTTGTGAATGTTAGTTGACTCAACATTCTCGGTGGTGGTTTGTTAAAGATTATTTTTATTTTTATAAAATGTTTTTGGTTATTATATCTTAAATTTATTTCGTTATATTATAAAAAGTAAAATTTTGATTAATTAAAAGTAATTTTTAATCTTGATGATGACGATGATGAAGATTAATAGTCACTATAGACCAACTTTGGTCTATCAAAACTTAAGAAGGATACTACTTGGTTTACTTTAAAATCTTGTTCTTGTGATAAAAAAAACTTGCCAAGAAGCTTTTCAAGCTCACTATAGTTTTAGCAAGTTAGGAGGTTATAAATGTTTGTATTGTAACAAATACCATGAAACTCAGATATGATGTGGGTGTACGCAAGGCACTATAAGAGAAAGTGATTTTCATCCTCACCACTCATAGATTCACAGAGATGACAAACCTTTTCCACCCATGGAGTTTTAGGAATAGACCAACACCCTGTTTTGCTATGGAGTTCATGAGAGTTGGTTCTACTCTTGGCTATATTAATTTTCTTCCGTGAGCTAGTTACTACCGAGAGATAATTTTGATCTTCCTAGTTAGGATTAAGGACCTCCTTATAATATCTTAATTTCTCTTAACCATTAAGTTTTCCTCACACCAGAATTTTTCTTTAAACTTAGAAGTAATAATATTTTTGACATTATCAATGTTCTGCAAAATATCATTTTCATCAATGCCCCAATGGTTTAACCAAGACATGATATCTTTACACCAACACCGCTTGAGGCGTAGCTGGTTTTGACTTGAGTTTAAAGCAATTTTAGGAGGTCTCTCATTTCCCATGTTATTTATCTTATGTTTGTACATCAGGTAACCTAGTCATAACCATGCTCTCGATGGGGCAAAGACCTTCTTCTATGAGGAGAATATGATAAGGCGTACTGCTTTTAATTTTGAGGTTATAAGTTATAAACCGCTTTTGGATTTGCTCAATCTTCCTCTAAGTTTCTCTAGAAATGTTGCACCCCCATACTTCACAACCATACAAGATAACATGGATGGCAAGAGTTTCAAAGAGGAACTTCTTTTTATCCGACATGACCAGATTGGCTGAGCTGATTTATAGTTATTTTCAAGACCAAAATAAGCTTTCCACCCTCCATTAATAATTTTCTCAATGTTATAGTTCTAATTGAGCTTGTGATGAATATCAATTCCGAGATACTTATAAGAAGTCACTTCCTCTAGATTTCTATTGTTATAAATAAAATTTGCATAGGTGTCTTTCTTAGATTTTATAATCATGATTTTTGCTTGTTGGTGTTAAGAGCCATACCCATGCTAGAGCAAAAATCTTAATTGGTTATCGAGATCATAAGGATGCCTTGCCGTACAAACAATATCATCAGCATAGAGTAGGAGGATGATAACTATCCCAGCTAAGATTGTGCAGGTGCAACCTGCTTCTTCTAGACACTTTTATAGCTTATCAATGTAAATGCAAAAAATGATAGGGGAGAGAGGGCAAGCTTGTTTAACTCCAATATTACAATTTATATTTGTTGTCCGCCCCTCATTATTCTTAAACTTGGCAATGACCTTTTAGTATAACCTTATTGCATTAGCTCTCATCTCAAAAAAAAACATAAGCTCTTCTAGCCTATTCCACACATTATTTATAGGCATTGTTTCAAAAGCTTTTTTAAAATCCGCAAAACAACAAAATAAACTTTTAAGATATTCCTCAACAATAATCCTAAGTGTAACAAGGTGATCCTTAGTTGAATAATTCCTTCTAAAACCCAATTCTATATTGAATAAATACCAAAATTTAATTTAATTTACTAATTATTCTAGGTTTAAGATAAGTATCATAATTAATGTAGGTTTAATTGCTCTGGAAATAATTTTTTTTTACCATTTATTCCATATTTAATATATCCCGAAAATGATGACTAGTTTTACACATTTGACTTTACATTATTCATGACGAGTCAACACCTATTCATTTTGTTTTCCAATCTTTAAAAATAGGATTCATGAAATAATGTAAAACGCTTTTCAAAAAATAAGCAGAGGCCTGTCCAGTGCTAGTTTTTAGCAGAGGCGTGTTCCTCACCCCCCATATGTCAGTAATAATCTCCCTCCCGGAGTAATAGATGGCCAAAATCATCAAATATTTGGTATTGGTGGTAGCGATTAGTTGTACGATTCAGTCGATCCGGGGCCACAATGATGCAGGTGGATTTCACTGTGATTCGGGTGCCACTGCACGAATCCAAGCAAATTACATGCCAGGAATCATCACTTTGGATGGTAAATCACAGGACTGGAATAAAATCCCCAGCTACTCATTTCCTCTCCGCCCTGCCCTCGATCCAGACGAGGATAAAGAATATACAGGCGGCAAAATGACTGTTAAGGTCTCTATTCAAAGAAAACTATTAGTGTTGTTTTAATTATCAATCAAATGATCAAATTTTCCAGACGGGGGAAATGTGCTGGAAGTTGCAGAAGTCTTGATCTCTGCACTATTTACTAATCGTTACAATAGTTTGCAAGCCGTGTTTTGATTTTAATGCCATTTTTTTTCTACAATATGTATTTTTTTAGTTTGCTTTCATTTATATTTTTGATTTTTGGCGTGCGTGTGTTATGCTGTGTTCCAGGCCTTGCACGATGGCCGCAATATTTTCTTCCTGCTAGAAGTACCGGGGGAATATCGTTATGAGCAAGGGTAAGCCTATTAAACTCGTTCAAAATCATCAATAAAGTTCAATTTTTGATATTTTTAATTTGTATACAAATAACTATATAAGGATGAGGACCAGAAATTGCACGAATTTGACAGTAGGGAACCAATTCATATTTTTTTAAATTAGTTCGACGTCACAAGTTTTCTGTGGATGAGTGCTGCATATATTACTCCGGCAAATCTGCCCAACAACTTAATTTCTAGGGTTCTATGCTAGCCAAGGTTTGATCCTAAGTGGAGACGCCCTGTCTCAACCACTAAGCTACAGTACCACTGACCTGACTTCACAAATGAGATTACCCACAACATTTCTTATCATTTGGTTAGTTTTTTTATTTTTCTAATGAAATAAAACTGAAATTACGTAAGAATTCTTGTTGTGGTTTAGTGTTTCGATAGAAATAGGAGAAATTCACAAACGAGATTACCCGCAACACTTCTTATCTTAAATGGTTTGACCTTTTTTCTTATGGAATAAAACTGAAATGACAGAATAGTTAAAAACATTCAGTGACAGACCTTGTGATACCTCAATCATAATTTATTAGAGACAATGACATTTGCTTGGTGTCGTTTTTCGTTATTGGCAATGGGCAGTCAGACAAAGAACAGGTGGGTTTAGTCCGATGATTGGTTTTTACCACTTGGCAATTACACGCTATTCATAACTTCAAATTGTTTGGAATGTTTACACTTGTCATGTCAAATCTGGATTTTTTTTGGGAAAGCAAAGATATGCACAATTCATTGATGAGGCCAAGATCATTGCAACTCCTTTATTTGATCTAATCAAGAAAATCCATTAGTTATCCTTTATCTTCTGTTGTGCTGAATGCAGAAAGCAAACGAGCTGCCCTTCTGTATCACTCATGTTCCAAGTTGGCGGTAGTGCAACATATCACAGTGTACGTGTAGCTTGTGTAACATAAGCCTCTAATTTCATCTTTTCATAGTTGATTAGATAAAGATGAAAGCCATTCAACTTAAAAATGAATGCATCTTTCGTGTTCCAGACTTTTGTCAACTACATTTGTCTTCTTAGAATGTCCAATCCTTATGTTTTTAGTTTATTGCTTAAAAATATAATTTTTTCCAACGAGGAAAATGTTCAAGAAAGCATAATACACAATTTACAAACTTTTTCAAGCAGATGGGTGCTTGCAAAGAGACAGTTGACAGTTGCACTAGCAAAAGTTGCGATGGTCATGAAGTGGACATAATGCATTTCTCAATAGAAACTGCAATTCCAGGTCGTTTGTACGGTGCGAACATATTTGATAATGCAAATGGCACAGGAGTAGATAGGTATTTTGAGGTTTCTGTTCAGTATATCAGATAATTTCATTTTCTAAGGTACTTGTTTGACAGTTATTTTTATTTTTTATATGGGTTAAATGGTATGATCTTCATCTTTCTTTTACAGGTTTGGCCATTTGGTTGATCTATATGCATGGAATCCACACTGTCGGTATTTGGATGGAATGGGTCCTCAAGGTATACCCAAAATTTCTTTTTAACATCTCTAGTGCCTTTTGGCATTGGCATGCTATTAGTACTAGTCACTATGTAAATGCTTGAAAGTGTCAAAACCTGCTTTAATCTTTTACACTGATAATCTCGTGAAATGGTTTTTCTGGCAAACTATTCCTAGACTAGCACAGATCAATCTCAACTCTGAATTTGTGATGCACTGAAAGGTATCAAATCCCTTGAGGTAACAATCACAATGTATTTGCATCCACTTTAAGTAGTGTTAATGCAGCTATCAATATTTAGCCATATCAAGTGGGTGCAAAAACATTCTGATTGGTACCTTGAGGAATTTGATACCTCTGGAAGCATAGTCGATCTAAGATCGATATGGATATGCGGCAAGTGCTAATTATCATTATATAAACTTAAGATTAGTGTGAGGTTGGCCGTCTTAACTTTGAGGCATGTTTAAAAGAAAAAAAAATACATAAACAATATGTTGTCCCCAACATTACTCACACTAAAGGGAAGTCTTGATGGATTCCCCCTACGTGGGATGTCGAATGCACCTCTTGGTGCAATAATTGTTCTAACATCAACAAAATATGAAAAAGAGAAGGGAAGACTATTTAACCATGCCATGTGGGCCCGAAAACAGTTTTTTTTGTAAGCTAGGAAACTATATTAACAAAAGAGAAAACTGAGACACACTTAGGATACAAAACTGGAGCTTCCATGGCTGACCTGCCAGAATGGAAACCAGGCCAGCCAGAGGAGAGGTTCATTCTGAGTCAAAAAAACACATGAGAAGAGTATTGATAAAACTTATATGGGGGTCCTTCCCTACATAGGGAAACTAAAATGACCCACCAGAGTTTAAGACCAATAAACAACATTGTTCCAGACTAAAACCAAACCAAAAGAAACTACCCCAGAATGCAAACATGCTAAATTGATATGTGAAACACTTAAAGAGAACAATCCTAAGAATTAGGAACTTGAGACCTGACTTATGAGTTCATCGTAGGCTGATGTGGAATTTGCAGAGGGGTATAGTGCGATTCTGCCAGCAGATTGAGTTTGGAGTGGACAACATTAACATCATCACGTAAGGAAACCAACACTAACCGAAGACCAGCTTGAGACTGCTCCTTTTCCTGCAAAAGACGGCCAAGCATGATTTTGAGCACCCAATATGGTTCTAAGCCACCACAAACACCCCTCATCTAGTTGTCATCCAAGTGCCCTTGAACCTCCGCCATCATGGTGGCCTCTCCCTGGGCAATTTCATTACGGATATGCCACGAGGTGCTATCATTGTATTTGTGCTCCAACTAGTGTTACCGAGAACCCCCACCTCGCCTTCTTCGGGCTCTTTGCCTAACCATGTTGCCAAGAATCTTCGACGTTCTCACTGAGATCCAGAATTCAACCGCGAACAGCCAAACTAAATCCCGTCGAGACCCTTGTTTGCAGGTGTCTTCCCTCTCGGCATTGCACAGGGTGGCTAGGAGTTGTAGGCAGATGTGGCTCCCAACACCACCAAGCTCCTCATTTACCAATCTTTGTACAGTGATCCACTCTTTGCTATCACCAAGCACAACGACATTCCATCGACCCAAGTGGATTTCCTTATTACCAACTCCGATGCCCAAGTACACGGTCTTGTCCATGGCATTGAAAGCCTTCCAACTCCTATTAAACGCGTAATCCTCCATTCCCACTCTACTGACGATTCTGGTTTAATCCCTTTTACGCCCCTCATCTTGTGGTTCATGAGGATTAGAATAGTGTTTGATGCCACCTGTCTTGTCCTTTGGCCATGTGTCGGAGGCATCTACCTCAACCTCTAGCCGCATGTCTGTTGAAGTTTTAGGGTTAGAGGAGTGTTTAACATAAGTAGTAAACTTTAATGCATGAACATATAAACTCAGATTCAGAATAGTACTTGCTTAATAAAATTTGAACTGTAATAAAAACAAACATAATTTTCATCTCTTTCAACTTAACGCTCCATTAGTCACTGCGTTAAAGTTGGTCCTCGAGAATCATCAAATGCCATGTACAGTAACAACATGATAAAATAATGTATAGTAGATATCAACAGTAAGGAATCATAACCAATATTTGAATCCGCCTTATACTCAGATACTTTAGGTTCATCGAAGGGACAAGTCAACTAAGTAAACAAATGTCATACCTTGAGAGAGAGGGTCAAAGCAGAAGGATATGGACCCCAGAAAACTTAGTCAACAGGCAGCGACACTTTAATCAAAATACTCATACTTTATCAACACAGTCATACTCAGTACAGTCATGCTGTCAAAGGACACATACGTTGGGTAAGAATACAGTCACATTGTGCAGAGGCACCCAGTTATACTCTTGCACAATCATGCTTCCACAGGTATGCTAAGTACGAGTCACATGCTGTTAAGTGGACACACAATCATACTCTTATGCAGAGCACAGTCACACAATCATGTCAGTTGAACAAGAAACTCATGTTGAACAAGAAACTCATGGTCACACTAGGAAACACTCAGTCCATGCAGAGAACGCAATATGTGGAGAACAATCACGCAACAGGGAGGATGACCATGCTAGGGTATAAACCATCAGTCAGGAGTCACGCTGCAAGTGATCACAACAATCACACAGACAAGAGGGTAAAGCAGTCATGTGGAGGTGAGCCACGGGAAGACTCAAAGCCCAGTCACGCAGAGGTGAGGTGAGCCACGGGAAGACTTAAAGCCCAGTCACGCGGAGGTGAGGCGAGCCACAGGAAGATCTCAATGCCCAGTCATGCGAAGGTAAGGTGAGCCACGGAAAGACCTCAGGCGGAGATGCCCAGTCACACAGAGGTGAATCACGGGAAGACCCACAGAGATGGCCATGGTCATGTTGCAAAGTCAAGCTGATGGAGCAGTCACCCATGGAGGTAGAGCGCTGCAGGTGTGGGAAAAAGAAGAACGGTCACACAACAATCAAGATCATGCTGGTGCATGTCACATGGAGTAGCAGGTAAGAGTAACCTGGTCATGCTAGAAGGATCATAGTCACGCTATATGGTTATGCTCCTCATAATATACATGGATAGACTGTATAAGATCATAGGTCAACACATAAAATAACATGGTCCAAGATAAAAAATAACTTAGAGTAGAATCAAGGGTCCAAAGGTCCAAAATAAAACCATAAGATAAATAAATGTTCCAAAGGTCTTTATTAATGAAACCATAAAATAAACATTTAATGATTTTATAATAAAGCCATAAAGTAAATGGTCCAACCAAAAGATAAAAGGAACTTAGGTTAGTGTACCAAAAACCCATAAGGTAAGAGTCATCATAACAAAGGTACACACACAGTAAGAGTGCTAGGACCAAGTAGAATAAAGGACCATGAGTCAACAAAGGGGGCCACAATAAAACAACCCACAGACCCACAAGATCAAGGTGAACCATATAAGGTGGACAAACAACTTTTTTAGGACCAACAAGACCAGTAATCTTTTCTCTCTCTCAAGGTACATTATTTTATATATTTTGTCATCACTGTATAAGGGGAAGATCCAAACCGGATGGTACGATTCTTTGGTCCTCAATACTTCTCCTAAGGGTTAGTTGCTAGTGACATCATCAAGGGGTGGCCAGTCCCTTGAAAATCAACCTAGAAGTAACGATTAGGAGAGGGGACATCACACATCATCATTTTCCATTCTTAAAGAATGGCTCTCAGCTCTAGGCTGAGTTTCAGTCCCAGACTGAATCAAATTCCTGGTAACTGACCAGGTGCCTCCATTCTCCTAGAGAATGGCTCTCAGTACTAAGCTAAGCTTCGGTCCGAGACTGAATCATGTTGATCAAATCCTGGACCTCGACTGGGTCCTCCATTCTCCCGGAGAATGGTCCTCAATACTAAGTTGAGCTTCAGTCCCATACTGAAAGTTGATCAACTACCTGCAGGACCTACTTGGACATCGTGTCCTTGGTCCTAGACCAGAATATGTCTCTACCTCTACCTACAGGATCTACATGGACATCGTGTCCCTGGTCCCAGACCATAATACCGTAGAAACAAATAGGGGCCCTAGCCACATGCTAGGGGCTTTGCCATGGCATCAACTTGCTTGGTCCCAGAACAAGAAACACCAGGAGACTACTAGGGGCCCTAGGGTACCTTTTAGGGTCTTATTCCGCCCTAGTTAACTGACTAGGGTACCATCCTCCCTGAGAATGGGTCTCGCAAATGCACTAACTTTAACAATGTCGGAGGTATCATACGCAAGATCTCTCACCCCAGCTAGGAAGTTGTTGTCTTGGGCGGCTATTCTTTGGTAGTTGACTTTGAGAGTGGACCCTCTCATCGCTTCCTAGTGCCATTTAGAATGGATTTGCTTGTTGTTGACTCCTTCATTGGCGAGCCAATTTTCCAACTTGTTGGCCTCTCGACGAACATGGGAGGGGATAATTATTGGAATACTAGACACGAGAGAGGCCATATAGTGTAAGTCATCTTCCCATTTCCAATTCTTGGCTAAGAGGTGCACAGGGGTACCATTAAGCAAACACCGTAACAAATTTATGAGGATCTGCGAATCACTTTCTATCACTAGCCTAAGTTGCACTGAAAAGGATACGGGAACAGA
>LPNX011228124.1:270801-566739 GCA_001517045.1 Pseudotsuga menziesii | reverse complement strand
TATATATCAAAAAGGCCATGAGACATACATACTTTAGATTACCATTCATCAATTAGATTTAAAGGTAGTCATGTCATTTATAACAATTAAAATTAGAAAACTCAAATATTGTCTTAAACAATATTCTTCTATCTCAAGTGCCATAGATAAGTCACCCATTGGCAAGCATTTAAACAAGAACATGCCAACTACTTCTAAACATTGATTTCAAACCCTAAAATTACTTGATGGATGTATCCAAATGTTACCATCTAACAAATATTACACTAATTGCGCCTCTAGAAAAGTGTTGAAATTTTTGATTAAACACAATTCTTGATGTAAGCCAGAGACTCAACTATGTTGTATTTGGGTTGGTCCACTCACCGATGAGACAATCAACTAGGCAAGTGAGAGTCGATTGACCAACTGATTGGTTCAAAAAGTGACTAGCTGACTGGCTCATAAAGGGCCTAAATTCACAGGATTGTCTATGATTTGGAACCGACTTGTATATTCAAATTGACATAATCAACCATGTTTTAAGGGGATTAATTAAGCACTCAAGTATAAATAAGTGAGCTCATGTTTTAGTGCAACTTAGGTGTGACTGTGATGACATGCATTATTGAACTCTATGCCATAATACTATTTGTTGACACCAATGAGTTCCCTTGGATATGTTGTTTACGTTTTATGGTTTATACTAATAAAAATGCTTGAAATAAGCTTAAAATATCACATGCATATCATACAGAGAACTGGCTAAACGACACACCATCATAATTCTCTCCACGACTTAAGGATAGGGATACGAGTGTACTAGCAATGGAGTAAGTGCGACCATAGGCCAAGGGTTCATACTAATTCAAAAAGGTAAAGAAGAAAACTGAAGCTTGTTGGATGATTATTGGAAATATGTGTTGGTTTATGTAACCCTTCATAAATTTAGTACGCTATTTTGTATGGCTAAAGTTGCCATTGTATCAATTTTGATATGCAAGTTGTTTTATCACATATGCAAGTCATTGGGGTTTATTTGAAACGAAGTTGTGAAGAATTCGAAAAAATATTGAAAAAAATAGTCATTGTACTTCTACACTAGGCTGTGAAACTAACACTATAGTAGACAAGCATTTGATACAATGAAATGTCCACAGGTCAATTATTTTTTGAACCAACGGTAAGCCTCTATCAATTTTGGAAAATTACAATGAAACAAACTCCATGAGACATAAAATGTTAAATTACCATTCACCAATTTAGGATTAAGGTTTTGCTCTTGATTTATAAGATTTGAGGCTTTATATCTAAGTTTTGAGGTTCAATTTAGGGTTAGGGTTTTATAGTTTTCCTTTGGGGTTATTTATTTGTTTATTTTCATGTCAAAAATCACTATTTCTAGTCAAAAACTTGCTTTGTAGCATCAGGAACGTTTTAGAAAACTAGGAAACGACTGGAAACATTTCAAGAAACGACTGGAAACTCTGGAAACGGCCTGGAAACGTTTATGATTTTTGGATACAACTTGGAAACGTTTCATTGCCGTTTCCAAGCTGTATCCTCTCCGTTTTAGTTTCCAAAACGGGGAACGATGTTTCTCCTCCCCTTCCGAGACGTTTCCAATAACTTAGTCACTAGCTGGGTGTATCAAAGAGAAATGACCATTTTTATGCCTTTGGTGATCTCAGATAGTTCTGCAACATTTTGGTTTCCTGTTCAAGATAACCATGAAAAATAGTAAGGATGTGCCCCCTGTCATTTCAAAAGACTCCTCCATATCTTGTAGGACCAGGTTTTCCTTTAGAGGAACCATCAAAGTTCAATTTGAAGAAGCCTTGAGGAGGGAGGGACCAAAAATCAAGATCGGATATCCTTTGATGATATTCTGATGAGAAGGGGAGGCGTGGGTTGAAGCTTGATGTCCCATTCTTTGAAGATAAATTGCTCTTTGTGATTAAACTGAAGGTCTTGATAAAGACCAAGGGCATAGGTTATGGTTTCTACTATATTATGTCTAATCTTAGCCCATTTGAGGTTGAGATTCATTCTTGTTTCTTGGAAAATGCAATGATTTCTTCCATGTCTCCCAAATTAGGAAGCCAGGGAACAATTGCCAGATTTTGTTTAGGATGAGATTCGAGAAAGGATTGTTCGATTGGTGTTCTATGGTTGAGACAATTCTACCACAAACGCGTCTTGATTATCGAAATATCATAGCTCCCTTATCCCATATTGCATTCATATACTTACATCCATCAAGAATGTGATCAATATCTTCAGAATCATCTTGACATAGCACGCAGAATGAGAGTCCCTCAAAACCTTTTTTTAAGTATATGTCCCATGTGAGAATCCGCCTTTGAGCAACTAACTAGGAGAAGAGGGTGACTTTGGGTCAAAGATTTGCGGTCCATATTTTAGTCCAAATATGTTCTTGAGGAAGATCATGATGGCCAACTAAGAGGTAGTAAGCCTCTTTAAGGGAGAAGTTGTCGCTTGGTTTATACCCCAACGAATTTTATCTTGCTCGGTTTTAGTTTTGGTTTGGCGTTGTTGGAGCTCCTCCCAAATGTCTTGACGGTCTTCTTTGCTCCCATCCGGCCATTGAGATGGGTGGATCCAAGCTTGACAGTCTTATGGGTTTCCTTATGGCTTCCATAAGTGCTTTCACCTTCACCATGTTACTGTCTTTGAGGCTTTGCTAGAAAGTAGGCATGGGGTGTGTGTTAACAAATTTGGGGAGTTGTTGCCTTGAATCCTCCCAGAACAAGGTGATGTTGCCATTTTTCACCTCCTAGAAACAGTGATTTTGGATAAGATTCCAATTAGACGATGTTGAGTTCCATATCAACTAGCCTTGAATATTGCCATCTAGTGTGATGAGATTTTGTTTGTCAATCCCGTGGCATACTTTTCATGCAATAACAAAGTCCATGACTCCTGTCGGTGAGTAAGTTGCCACCACCAAGTTTTGGCTCGCATGATGTTGTTGTTAGTCTCTGGATCCCTCAGGCCTAGACCTTTTGCTGATTTAGGTAGACATAGTTTGTCTCAGCTGACCAAGGTCCATTTTTTCTAGTTAGTGGAACTGCTCCATAAAAAGTTCCTTTGCAAATTCCTAATGGCTTTAAGAATGTATTTTGGTGCATATGGACATTGCTTGAAGGATGGGCATTGCTTTAAGGATGGATTTGACAAGGACGAGCCGACCAACAAGTTTGAGTGTTTCGAAAAGTCCAACAAGACAACTTCTTTTCCCACTTGGTGAGTAGTTCTTTCCATTTAGAATGCTTGATGGTAGAATCAATGAGGGGGGTGCCAAGATACTTGGACGAAAGGGAGATCCCTTGGAAGCCAAGGATTTTGGTGATGCTTCTCTAGATAATAGGGGGAGTATTGAAAAAGAAAATATGAGATTTGGCTACGTTGATAGAGGTGCTAGAGGATTTCATGAAGTCTCTAAGAATCTTTTTTAAAGGCTCTAGTTTCTTTAGTTGAAGGATGTCCAGTCGGTAAGGTGCCATCCACAAATTGCTGGTGAGTGTGCTTTAGAACGAAGCAGTGAAAATTGAGGCCATGAATTTTGCTGAAGGGAGAGGCAACCTGAATATGATAGTTGAGTCTCTCTACCTTAAGATGAAGGGGGGAAGAGGGTCCTCTTGCTGAATGCCACGGGAAGGTTTGAAGGTAGGAGAGGGGACCCCGTTAACGAGGATGGAAAAACAGGGGATGAAGTAAGAGCCATGACCTGTCGAGTCCATCTATGATAAAAGCCGAAGGAAATCAGAACCTGCTTGATGCATTGCCAACTTAATTTGTCAAAGGCCTTCAACATGTTAAGCTTAAGAAGCATGCCTAGTTTCTTGGAAGATTCAAGAGAATGAATGACGTCATGTGCTAAGATAATACCATCAAGAATTTTCCTTCCTTCCACATAACTTGATTGCTCCATTAAGATTAAGGCAGGCGGTATAGGCTTTAGGTGATTCACGATGACTTTCGTGGTAATTTATAAATAACGTTGCAAAGCGACAATGGGTCTATACTTACTTGGATTGGTAGCTTGGTTTTCTTTGGGTATAAGCCAACAACGTGGAGTTGAGAACAAGTAGGATTGTAGCCGCTCTTCAGGAGTCTTCCACAGTCTCTAGGACTTCCTCTTTAATGAGATACCAACAATGATGGAAGAAATTAGAGGTGAATCATTTGTCCCCAGCGATTTTGCTTCTTCTATTTGCATGCTTTCCTCCTCGACCTCAGCCTCGTCAATGGGTTGCATAAAACTATCATTCTGCTCCCGACGCTAAGATACCATTTAGGGTATGTGTCTAGTAGTTTTATTGATGGCCGTTGATCTATCTTGAACCAACTCTGAGAGTAGGTCCTTGTAGAAGGAAACAAATTCTTGCTCTAGATCTTTATGCGAAGTCAATTTCCCCCCCCTTGAGTTAAGCAAAGAAGTGATTTTTTTTTTGGAGAATGGAACGATGGAAGAAGGCACTGTTGTTTTTCCCTTATTTAAGCCATTGGACTTGATATTTTTGACACCATAGAATTTCTTCCTGATCATGTCATTCATCTATTTGAAATTAGAGGTTGGCTTCAACTTCCTCCAAAGCTGGAGTACATCCTTCTTGTATCATTTGAAGTGGAATGACCTTCGTTTTCCCATATAGGTTCTCTTGAGCTTGAAAGATGTTGTCAAAGTCTTCTTTTTTCCACCGTTTGAGGCGCATTTTAAGGTGTTCCAATTTTTGCTGGAGGTGATATATCGAGTAGCCTTGAAAGTTATCTAATTCTGTCCACCATATATGAAGATTTTATTTAAAATTTGTGTGGGTAAGCCAAAACTTCTCAAATTTTAAGGGATATCTTTTAGGCGTACATGAGACATGCCAAAGAAGACTGACGGGCCAATGGTTTGAACACGTTGTTGGGAGAATGGTCACTTCAAAGTTAGCTCTCTGTGTCATAATGGTCTCTGAGACTAAGAAGCGATCAAGTCTTGATGCGATTTGATGCTCCCCTATGTGCTTGTTGTTCAATGTGTAGAGACCATTAGAAGCTTCTAAGTCAACAAACTTGAGGTGCTGTATAGTTTCTTGGAATAGGTCACTCTTGATCCAATCTTCAATGCCCTCCTTTCCTTTCTAACAGGGAGGTAATCATATTAAAGTCCTCTTTGAGATTCCATCGACATGTCTTGACTCGCTCTGCCAACCAAGAGAGGGAGTCCAAGAACTGTAACTTTTGAGGAGTGCAGTGGGGCCCGTACACATTGGTAATACTTCCAACAATCTCTGATTCGAGGAGATGAAATTTTGTCGAGAGGGAGTGGCGGGTGACTATGAAGTCATTTAGAAATATTTCTTCTGGGTCTTAGAGTAAGGCCAAGCCTCCAGCTGATTTGATGGAATTTATTGTTATGGATTGCAAGTCCTTTGTTTGGCCCTTTTGGCAAGTGTTTCATTGCCACATTTTGTTTCTTGCAACATCAGGATTTGGGGTTGTTCTTGCTTGAGTTTGTTTCGCAATAACTTGTGTTTTGATTTTCCATTAACACCTTATACATTCTAGGAAATGACTTTCATTGAGAAATGTGGGGGATGGAAGAGTAGATCTCAGTGAGTTGGGCATATTGCCCAGAGTCAACCAGCTGTTCTCCAACTTCTTCGAGCCACTGTTTGTTGCTCTTTCACCCTTTTTTCCTTGCTTCCTTTGGATTCTTCTTGGTTTATTTAAGCTTGGTAGTGTGGATTCCTAGGGGAACCATTGCGCCAGCTCCTCAAGCTCTGTCTAGTGATTCTCTGGGAGAAGTGGAACTGGTTGAATCTGCTACTAGCTTGGGCCTATGGCCTTAATTTGGTTTCCATGTGTATTTTAAATTTTTGTTTTTACTGGGTCAATATGTCTAACAGTATACCTGTGAACTTTGGAGCAGGGAGACAATATTACCAATCAAGTATGTTTTGATAGTTTTACCTAACGTCTTGATTGTAGTATTTGTTTTAGGAAAAATATAATCATAACTATTATTTAAAAAAATATAGTAGGCCAAATAGTCTTCAATTTTGTAGTTGTGTAAACATAGCTTCCTTGTCAGTGGAGGAGTATTCCTTGGTCATGACTCCATGAGAACCGGATGGGCGTTTGGAGTGATTGGATTACTAACTAATATGGGTTGTTCTTTGTTCTTGTTTGGTTACAAGAGCTTGTGCTTTTGTTCCTTTCTGTCATCCATTCTTTATTTGAGTGGCGATAGATTTGTCATGGTTACAATATCCCAAGTGCCCATACTGTTTGGAATCTTGGATTGTGTTTATAATAAAACTTAGGAGGTCAAATGTAGAAATAAGCTAGATTTTTTATTGGAATCTGATATTCCTTTTGGTTGCTGGTTTGATCAAATTGAGCATTACTTCTACAGTTATACTATTTACTCTTGATCATTAAAGCATATGGAAACCTTGTTTCAGTGACATAATGTTCAACAAACTCATTTCCTGCAGTGAGAAGACTCCTCTAATGAAATTCAGCTTGGGAATTTTATCAAAATAGCAGCATGATGGAAATTTGTCAAACTGTCAATGTATTGTTGCATTCTTGGACCAGATGTTTGGCAAAACTGAAACTCCTTTCTTCTGATATCATGAAATTATCCTGGGGATAAAACCATTCTTGACTTATAGCTTTGAAATGATCCCACCTATGGATGGATGAGTCATTTATGGTAGCCAAGTGGCAAAGAAAGGCTTACCACCACAAAAGAGCTTCCGTGTGGACTTCTGCTACTGTGAAGTTTTGGCTGTAAATGAGTTGTCTTTGGAAATAAGCTTCTAGACAGCAAAATCAAGCATCCTTTTTTTTGCATTCAAGTTGTCATTAAATTGTGGCATGTTATTTTTATCTCGAGTCTAAAAGTGGTTTATAGTATGGACTCTGGAGGTAGGTATAGAAATTTCATGCTGCCACCTAGCATATATTGCAACTGTCATGTTTTGCTCAGATTGCTAAGTACTTTCAAGATGTTCCAGGGGTTCTTGTGCTAACAGGTGCATAAGGTCTGGTAATATTTTGAGAGTTCAGCTCTTCTTATTGAGTGTCTCAATTTTGTTTTGTGAATACAATTGCTGCAAATGTACTAATGGGTAATTTTCATTGTGCATGAAGGAAATGGGAATGGTACTAATTTTAGTGGACAGAATGATTGGCAAGGAGCGTGGTGGCACGATTCGATTGACAATTCCTTGGGTATGCTTTATTTATTGCTTTCAGGTTAATAGAGCATACGATATGGTTAATATTGGTATAAACAAGAACAATTCTGTGGCTGTTTACTCTTCTTTTTTTTGTTTCAGATACCTTTGGACATTTAGAATTTGTGCAGCTGTACTCACTGAAAAATCAAAACATCTCTAATGGTTTATTTTTTCTTAGTTTGGTAGCCATATAAAGCTTGTATTTGGGTTCTGCATGGCAATCTTGTATCTGAAAGACTGAAAGGTATATGATTAGAACTTTATAAATTGATCCAATTCAATATTCTGTTTTATTTTCTTAATCCTATTCACTAGGATTTGAGCTCTTAGAAGCATGCATAACTTTTGATATCGTGCATATAGTCCTTGTGAAGGTAACTAAAGGAGCTTAAGGCCAATTGACACTCACACATGATATTAATGCTAAATAATTGCACATCTATGGTTGTCCACATTTTAAGATTGGAACACTACCTGTCCTAGATGGGATAGAATTATTTTACAGAGAAAATTTTCTATGCTAGGATCAAATTACAGGAGAATGTCTCTAATTCTTTATTGTTGAATTTGTCCACAAATAAGAGAGTAAAGTCATGTAGTCCACAATTAAGATCACTTATGCAAAAGCTATAGATCTGAAGCCTGGGAAGATTACCCACTTAGCACCAGTAGAAACATAAGACTAATGGAACCTGTTCCTAGAACAAAAGAATACGACTCCAACAAAAGGACACTGGACAGCCATTGTAGACCAACACAAAATGCCTTGCAATAACTACAGGTCTTTGTAAAGGTCATCATATCAACAAACTAATATCTAGGAAATGTACATCCACAGGCCACTGGACTTGTCACTTGATTGATGCAATGGCAAGTTATCTAATGAGCTGTCCAGGACCCAGGTTCCTATGTATCATATCCATTGTCATGATTTGGGAAATGGAGTCCTGTCACTTTTTTTACAAACAATATAACATCTTATGGAATTTACATTATTATGAAGCTGAAGGAGTCTGTAATTTTGTGAACCAAACTCTTTGGTTAAGATATATCAATAACATAAATACAAATTTCAAAATATGAAATGAACAATAGGCAGAATTTTTATGCAGAAACATCTACATAAACAGCATTTCAAATATTTATATTGTTAGCAGCAGCTTCGAGTCAGTTTTGGATGAAAATCTGTCAGTGGTTACACTTTGATAACGTTGGTGGACAACTAGTATATGTTTGTGGGTGAGCTAACATGTTGGAAATGGGCGGAGAAGTAGGCTACAGTATAGGATTAACATATTGATTGAGAATCTACCTGCATGTCAGTGGATGGGAGTCTGGGACCATAATGTCAGTAGAGAAAAGGCAATGCTAATGGATGAACTACGGAACTGCATAGGAGTGCAGGTTTAGTGGGCAAATGATTAACAAACTGATTGACAACCAATAAGAGAGTTTTTTTTCTTAATTACTTAGTAGCATAAGTGTGTAACATGGATCTGAACAGATCCAACTATTTTATTGTAACAGATTTATCACTTTCTGAGAAAAGACACACCTTATGGGGTTTGAGTGATTCATAGTTACCTTAACGAGCTGAGAATCTGTGCTATACCAGGGTTCAGGGATGGGGGAACAGAGAGATGGTGGGACAAGATTTTGGTATGGCTGAGGAATACCCATACTTTTCAGGGAACATGGAGGCCTTGGATAGCAACATAAACATAGATGTTAGTTTTTGCATGACCATCAGATCAAATCATTAGACGTACCATAAGGGATGAATTGCTGATTTTGTTATTAGTGAAAATGAAAATGCAATAAAACATCAGAATCTCAGATTCATTATTCATGAACAAGATCATGATACATACTGTATAAAATTATAAATCAATATCCAATGTCAAGCTAATATAGAGCTATCGGTTTTTGCTTAGAAACACAGTTGTCACTGTGTTGGAATTTATAGGGTCAACATTTCGGATCTGTGATATGCGATCCATCTTCAGGACAAGAGAGAGAGATAGTGATGAAGAATTGCAATTCAAAGCTATGTAGGAAAGCAACAGACCATATGAAAGAAATGTGTCTGATATAAACAAGTGGACCCAGTGGACCTAGTGCTTTAATCACCAACTCTTCAAGGAGGTACACCCAATGTCACATCAATGTAGCTCCCTTCCTCTTTAGGCATTTCCCATTTGGACCATGGAAGCTCCCCGAAACAATGATACAGATAGACCTGTAAGAAATACAATAGAAATTACTTCTATTCCTTCAAGACCTTGCCACAGTTAGTAGACTAGTTCCTAATGGAGTCAATGAAATATAAGTACAATGAACCCTTAGACATGGAAGGTTTGGAGCAATGATGTAACCTGCTAAAGTTATTTTCTGCAGTAAAAACCAGCAATACAAAACATAAGATATCTCACAAATGAACCGTTGGAAATGCACAAAATTTACTTCCCAACAACCAGCAAGGTAGGGCGCACCAATTTCCCCTATGGCGCCCCTCTTTTGAAGGATGAAAAATGTCATTTGATGTTGATTTATGCTTCAGGCCTGCAATTTGCTGCAGTTAAGGTGAACCAGAAACATTCTTGACCTCAAATCCCTCCAAGGTCTTCCCTGGTAACCTAGGATTTGACCAATTTGCCTCAAACCCCTAGGGTGTGACTTTTCCTGTGAAATGAAATTGCAATAACATTTAAACTGGATCTGAAATCAACCCTAAGGAATGACATCACCTAGGTCCTAGCCCAAGAATGATGTCACCTCATGTTGGGCACTTTTGTAGCGCTAAAAAATGACTTTTTTGGGTTTTTTCAATATTTTATCAAGATCTGAAATTTATTGCTGCAATTAACTACTTCAGAAGATCAGAAATAAAATAACTAGGGCACAAAATAAATATTCTTGGAATTTTTGCAAAAATATGATTTTTTTAGGGTTTTTCAAAATATTTGATTTTTTGTATTTTTTACAATATACAGTACAAAATTTGATAAAAGAGATTCCAAGTGAAGATTGTTAATTTTCAGACACCAGATCTGATCTTCATTTCCGATAATTTAATGCTTAAATATAAACGAAAATACACTGGTGTTTATTTTTCGGGCTTAGATCTGGTTATCAGACTTGAATAGTTTACTGCAACTATTATCTGAAAACACACTAAAACCCTAACAAATTATGCCGCAAAAAGGAGACAAGATTTATCCTAGAAAACCCCAACTTGGAAAAAACCAACAAACAATAGATTTTATTAATATAAAACCTTGGGCTCCTTCCTGGGATAATGGTCCACTAAGGAATATACAAATCAACAAATAGCCAAGCCTGCAAACCTCAAGATTAGCCCTTCGATCTCGCTGGTTGGATGCTATCTTCCTTGCTGCCCCTTTGCTTCGTTCCTTGAACTCTGCCCACACACTTGGATGGAAGTCCTTCTCCACCCACTTACTGAGATCCCCTCTCTCTTTGTGACTGTCGTGTCTCCTCCTCTCCTTAGGCTTCCTTTTATTACATCTCAATGACCAAAATACCTTGGGCCAATACCATGGACTGTCAAATACCATGGGCCCTAAGTCACTTTTTAGTCATTAGCTAACATTAAGTTAATAATGTGTTTTTCCTAAGTTAGACTTAGGAAAGAGATACAAAAGGTCTTTTTCTCCTCAAGCAAGAGAGGTCTTCTCGACGACTCCTGCATGCCCGATACCTAGCCTATGCAGAAATACTTGTCCGATGCTACAAAAATCAACAAAGATGAGGGGCTAAGACCTAGGTCTCTTCCCTTCAAGTCCATTGAGGATTCGTGGTTAGTGTTTCTGTCAAGAATTGACATTCCACTTTTGATGAGTGAGGGTAAAACCAAGAAACCATAGGTTGTGTTGGTCTTGACACTTGACCTATCTAGGGAAAAGAGAGGTGCCAAAGGCCTAACAAGAGAGATCCTTTAGGGAGGGATTTCTCACTTACAAAGACAATGTTTTTTTTTTGACAATAACTGATGGTTAGATTAAAAAAGAACTGGGAAAACAACTTACGGGGACTGAGTTACATTGGTAGAATCCATGGGCGTATCCAACTGCTCTGGCAGAGACCAGTAAGCAGAGACAGAGCAATCAAAGTTCCAGCCTGCATGAGGAGAGTAACGTTCTGCTTGCAGATTCATTATGGAACAAGGAAGACTATAACGCCAAAGGAAAAATGGAAAACAGAAAGAAGATCCACAACCTTACATGGAATAATCAGGAAGTGCCCTGCAGCCACAATGAAAGAAGGAAGAGCTTGAAAGGTAGTCCTTGAGTCATTTGGAATCCATCTTGGAGAGAGATATCTTGACAACGATCTCCAAAGTAGAAACTCAACAAACGATAACTTCAAAGTTGACTGCTGCATCTTTGAAATGAAAAGGGACGTCTTCTTAAAACCCATCGTTGTCCTTTGAGGGAGATCCAAATATTTCTTTTGCACAGCTCGAAGATGATGGAGACTATCCCCTTCAGAGCCAGAGGGCAGACAGCCTGCGCATGGAGAGGATCTTGATGCTTATCTTCCATATCGGCCAGCATTAAAAAATATTAAAAGCAGTTCTGAAGGCGATCTTTGGACATCGGATTCACTAAACCGAGAAGAGAGGAAGATATCATGTGATTCTAAAGGCCGGGAGTGGCAAGAGACTAAAAGAACCAGGAAAGGAGGATCAAACGCAGATGGAGAGGACAGATCTGTCAAGATCATGGGATGGTGCAGAAGGATTCCGTGCCATTTTCTATAATAGTGCCCCTACTCAGGATCGTGGCATGATTGGCTTCGAGGTCGGCAGCACTATTATGATGCCTTAAAATGTGAAAAAAGCTTATAGAATGGAACTTACCAGCAAGGCTCAGAATTTTCTGGAAAATACGCTTCAAAAGGAGGCTAGAAGGACGAGACTTTGTGCAAATGGCCTGCATAACAATTCTAGAATCACCAAAAACAGAGAGCTCTCGAATGTTGAGCTTAAGAGCTTGCCTGAGACCTTGCCACAGGGCGTAAAATTCAGCAGTGTTGTTTGAATCCACTCCCAATCCCCAGGCATAGGAGGATCGGGTGGAGCTAGAGGGGAAGAGGATCACTCCTCCCCCACCTGAAGGGCTTGGATTGCCTTTTGAGGCACCATCAAAAAACAAGCAATGAGCCTCCAGCGAGCACCTTCATTTAATAAAATCAGCTTCTTCCAGACGGATTTCCCAATCAGCCAGCTTTGGTTGCCTGGCCAGGGGAGAAATTTGGGAGATAGAAGTGATGGCTGAGAGCCAAGTAGATTCCAAATCCTCCAAAGGTTGAGCATTGCCGAGGCCCAGCTTATGATCCAGCGCCTCTCCAAGGAAAACTCTTGCTTTTATGGCGATCTTTGAAGGTGGGTTCTCCACATTTCTGAAGAGACGGTTGTTCCTTTCGAGCCACAATTTCCAGATGATGAACTTCGGGATTAACATCCAGGCCGCTTTGAGAAGTGCCTTATTGGAGAGGAGAAAGGGAGATAACTCAGCCCATTTGGAGAAGAGATTTGCTGTCAAGTCAGGGACAGAAAAATTAGAGTGATCTAGGGAGAGGGCTTCTCTCCAAACTTCTCTTGAGAAGGGGCAGGAAATCAGGAGATGATCAAGGTTTTCTTCATTGTTTTTACACAGCGGGAAGATAGAGGGTCCTTCTAGACCTCTCTTCCTGAGGTTTTCAGCAGTGAGAATACTTCTGTGTACAACATTCCAGCAAAAGATGTCCACTTTCGGGATGGACTGCATATACCAAACAAACTTCCATTGGATAGGATTAGGGGCTACATAAGGAATAGCAAGCAAAGATCAATAGCCTTCAACCGTGGTGTAAGCTCCAGATTTTTTCCCCCATCCTCTTTTGTCACACGCTGATTGACTGAGAGGGGCTTTGCCTTGCAGCAGATGGGCAAGAGTCTTTACTTCTTCTTCAAGGCCGGGAGGATGGCCACTTAACTTCCACTCAATCCAGCGATTGTCGAAGTCCCAGACAGAGAGATCCCACAGGGTGGACACATGCTGATCTTTGAGCCAGTGTTTTATATTCTGCACTTCAAGATTTTGCCCCAAAGGCTCGTCTCCCAGGATAGAGTCTTTCCAGACATTGATTTTTTTCTTGTTTCCAGGGATCCAATACAACAGAGATCTGAAGTGATCCAAGGCTTTGATACAAAGTTTATAAATAGGGGAGCCTTTGATGTGAGGAGGATTATTATCTAAACACCGAAGCCTCTAATCGGGGAAGTATTTTTTCCACAGGACCTTTTTGCTCCAGCTTGATCTCCCGAAGATTAGCTGCCAAAGAAGCTTTGTTCCCATAGCTAAGTTATGGGCTTGAATACTTCTGATTTGGAGGCCTCCTTCGCTGTAGGGTTTTTAAATTTTTTCCCAACTAACAAGATGAAGTTTTTTCAGATTTCCTTTTCCCCCTTCCCACAGAAATTTTTTGAGGATGCTTTCAATCTTATTGATGACCGAGACGGGAGCCAGAAGAATGGAAGTTTGATAGATTGGTATGCTGGAAAGGACCGATTTCAGTAACACCAATTTCCCTGCCAGAGTAAGCCAACCAGCCCCCCAATTTTGAATCTTTGCTTTTAACTTGTCAATGATGGGATTCCAATTCGCTGGTTTGATGGCAGATTTGACGATCGGGACCCCAAGATAACTATAAGTGAACGAGTCCCAGCTTTGCGAGCCTTCCATTTCCAGAAGTCTAGAGGCGCTTCCCATTTCTGCAACAGAGCAGTTCCAGCAATAGATTTTGCTTTTTTGCAGGTTGATTTTGCTTCCTGAGATCTGGATATAGGTTTCAAGTTCGTTCTTGAAGCTCCTTGCAGAATGGATACCAACACCTCCCAAAAGCAGCGTATCATCTGCAAATTGGGCATGATTAATGGCTTTGACATTATGAGCCATTTGAAGACCAGGAAGGGACTGGACTTGCTGACAGTTGTTTAGCTGGAAACTGAGAACGGAGGCCTAAATGGCATAGAGGAGCGGAGACAGAGGGCAGCCCTGTCGCAGCCCTCTTGAAGCCTGGAAAAAATTTGTCGATCTCCCATTGACTAGAGGGGCTATCCAGGGAGCACATATGCATCCTTTAATCCAGTCAATGAAATCTGAGGAAAACCCAAATTTCTCCATCACCAGGAAGAGATAGTCATATCTTACCCTGTCAAAAGCATTGGCAAGGTCTAGCTTTACTACCATGCCTTTCTCTTTTCGATTCACGCTGGAGTGAATGGCCTCTTGGACAAGGATAATATTATCAAGAATTTTCCTGCCTTTTATGAATCCTCCTTGATTCTTAGGTATGATCCTTGGCAGAATTTTTTTCAGCCTGTTTGCTATGATCTTAGTAACCAGCTTATAGCCAATATTGCAGAGGGAGATAGGACGGAACCTGGCGAAGCTGGAAGCCCCTCTCTCCTTCGGGATCAGAGCAAGGAAAGAGGAGTTTGTGCTCCCACCCAGCTTGTGATGAATTTGGGAGTTCCTAACCATCCTCAGAAGGTCATATTTAATTGTATCCCAGCAGGAAGAAAAAAATCTGGCAGTGATTCCATTTGGGCCAGGGGCGCTGTCCGGTTTCATATGAGATAGAGCAGATTTGAGTTCTTTCATGGAAACAGGGGCAGCGAGAAGATCATTATCAGTGTCTTGAACCAAAATGGGAATGAAAGAAAGGGGATGCGCAGAGGGGTCTAAAGGCTCGGCAAGAGGAGCAGAGAAGAGGTCATGAAAATGGGAGAAGGCTGCTTGTTTAATGCCTTCAAAGTCTTTTACCAGATTGCCTTGATGGGTAATTTCTTTCACGGTTTTGAAGTTTTTTCTAGATTCAGCTTGCTTGTGAAAGTAAGCGGTGTTTTTGTCACCACTTACTAACCAAAGGCTTCTGGATTTTTGACGCCAATACTCTTCTTCAACCCTGCAAGTTTTGAAGTAAGCTTTCTGAAGGTTGCATTCAGTCTGGGAGATACTATCAGTGATAGGGACAGAATCCATGAGGATTTGGTGGCTTTCCAAGGCAGCTTGGGCATCTTTACGGCTAGAGATTGGGGAGGGGAGGGGCTTGGCCCAGGATTTCAGCTCATGCTTAAGCCGTCTGAGCTTTTCTTCCAAGACGAAGGAAGGATTCCCAGTGATCTTTTGGCTCCAGGAGTTAGAGACCAGTTGGTGAAAGCCTTCTTGATGGATCCAAAGGGGGCTGAATCTAAAGGGAATGGGCCCCAGGTTTTCTTCAACAGTAAGATCAAGGAGGATAGGATTATGATCAGAGACACAATTAGGGAGGATTTTGGAGGACGCATGAAGCCCCAGAGAGAGAAAGGAAGAGTGCACCAGAAACCTGTCAAGACGGGCTGCAATGTGCCCAGGCCCCAGTCTTTTATTGGTCCAAGTAAATTTACCCTTGGATGGTTTGATGTCAACGAGGTCCCACCCCAGAATGATATCTTCAGCCCATTCTCGGGAAGGGTCTCTCACAATGGAACCCCCTTTTTTCTCAGAGGCTGCTAAGGTGACGTTTAGATCTCCTGTAATGATAATATTTCTGGGCATGTGGGCATGAAGGAACGAATCAATGGACTCCCAGCACTCTTTTTTTTCAGCTGTTGAGATAGGAACGTAGAGGTTGAACAAACTTACATGCTGGCCCGATTCTTTATGAATGAAGATGGTGAAGATCCAGTGCGTGGTGCTGTGAACAGAAAGCAGATCGAACTTGGAGGAGTCCCAGAATGTGGCTAGGTCTCCCGAGGCTCCCCTGGAACTCACAGCTTCCCCAGGGCCTTTTTTCCAAAATAAATTTCCAGCTTAGAGGGCAAGGCCACCCTCCAATTTTGTCTCCTGGACGAGGAGGATCTCAGGCTTATTGATTCTAACCAGATCTTTCATTGCTTCAGCTTTCTGGGGACTGCCTAGTCCTCTGCAGTTCCAGGAGATGTACCTCATTATTTACTTTGAGAGGGGGCGGCCCCTTTAGAGGCCTGGCCTATCTTCGATCTTGTATTCATCATACTTTTGAGGGTTTTTTGGGAGCCCTGTAAGACATCTGCATAAGACTTTTCTTCCCTTTGCTTTTTCTTGGATTTTCGGCCCCTTGGGATCTTGACTGGGGTTGCATGCGAACTACTCGACTCGGTGGCTCCTTCGTCGGAAGATCCTTCTGGATCAGATTCAGCTGCTGAAGGTTCCTCGTGCACTTCTCGAATTTCTTCACGGATAGGGGGCCTCTCAGCCCTAGGGGTCGCAGATTCAGGATGGGAGGGGATTTCCCTTGGTTCCAACGAGTTTGCAGCTTGGGTGACGGGTATCTCCATGGGACTTGCGTTTTCAGGTGGAGTGGCTTCCGAAATGATTATAAGCGGAGGATGATCTGGGACGTTCAAAACAGAGGAGCTTGCCCCTTGGACCGTGTTAACTGGAGTCGGCTTCGTAGGATGGGGCTGGACTGGATCTTTCGTTGGGACTTTAGGGTCTGAAGTTTGAGCAGTACTTGTTGCTCTTTTGTCATTCGTCTTGGAGGGAGCCTTGCTTTTTTTGACCCTCTGCCATCCCTCCCCTTCTTCTGCCGGTTGGGCTTTAGGGCAGTTGTGTTGAAAGTGACCGTGTTCATGGCAGTGGTGGCACTTAAATGGAAGCTGTTCATAGTCAAGTTTCTGGAAATGGTTCCAAGAGCCCACCGAGATCTTGACGGCCTCCGGTAGCCCCGCCTCCAGATCCACTTCAACACATATTCGAGCACAGGAATACTGGCCTTTGGGCTCGGCTTTGTCAATGAAGCGTGCTAGGGCATTTCCTATTTTCTCCAGAGCTTGAATGTTCCAACAGTGGATCGGAAGATTGGGAAGCCGAACCCAGACCGGAACCTCTTTGGGAACAGCTACAGTGGGATCGAAGTCCGGAGACCATCTGTTGAGGTACAGACCTTGGGAGCCCAAGAAATAGGGTCCACTTCGGAAGATGAGATCGCGATCCTCTTTGGAGATGAATTCGAAGACGAAGAAACCTCTGCCCACCGGATAGCAGGTGACACTGTGCTTCAGGTGGGGTCTCTAGTTACGCTGAATCCAATCGTCCGTGGTTTTGGGTGAGGGCCATAGCCCCATGAATTGGCCAACCAAGCCTCTTTCGGCAAGAGCCAGAGCTATCTTGATCGAGGGTTCCTCTGGCAGAGCGATTTCGGGTACTGCATCTATTTTCTTGATAAATTTCGGGACCTCTTGGGCCACCAGTTTCTTCCCGGGGGGCCCTAGCAGCCTTCGGAAAGCTTCAGCCGCAGAGATCGGGGACGAGGGAGGGGGCTCCCCTCCCCCTGGAGGGGCCATGACGCGCGACCAGAGAAGCTCAGCTGGGAGGGAGGGCGCAGGCAGCGACGGCAGCAAAAAAATCAACTTCCTTGAGCCCTAAGAGCGATCGCTTCCTGCACATCCAGAGATCGACTCCTCCAATTTTCGTTCCACTTACAAAGACAATGTTATTATGCATAAAAACTCTAATTACCTATTACCTTGGATGTCTCCAATAGTGCAAGACAAGAGAAACGTAGATTCTTACCACTAAAGAAGAGCAAAGAAGAAGATATTTATCCTCCCAATAATTCTTTCCCTTAGACAAGCCTTGCAAGATTAAGTATCAACCTTCAAACACCAAGAAAATACCACATTTATGCTCCCAGATGCCAAGAAGAGAAGTGTGCACAACTTAGCCAAGATAGACAAGAAGAAAAAGAGAAATGATTTTATTTAATCCATGATCTTGTGTTACAAATGAATGAGGAGTGCCTTATTTATGTATGACCAGACATGCCTTTTCGAAATGTCACACCTTTTCACCATAGTTACAGGAATCGCGAGTCAAATCGCAAAACTCGTGTGTTTGACTCGACGCGACAGGAAAACGATCCAATCTGGCTCGAGGTGAGTTTAACTTGGGCCGAACGGTTTCTAGGTCACACCTCCCCTCTATCCACGACGGCTTTTCAAGCTCTCTTCTCTATCTCGGCGATTGTTTTTCAAACTCTCTGCTCTATCCGCGCGACGGCCGTGGGAAGATTCACCTCTGCGAATCGAGCAGGATTCACCTCTACAATTGTTTTTTGAACTCTTTGCTCTATCTGCGCGGTGGCCGTGGGCAGATTCACCTCTGCGAATGAGCGGGATCCACCTTCCTGTGGCCTTGCTCATATGGACAATCGATATTGGTGTCGTTCCAAGGGTTATACAGAACATACAACGCGCTTTTTGTTTTATGTCATAAATTATTTATTAAAAGTTTTTCTTTTGGTTTTATAAATGATTTATTAAATGTATTATATATTAATCTTTTTTATTAGATGTAAAACACATTAAAAGTAATTTTTTATATATAAGATAGATTAATATATACAAAAATAAAATTAATATGTTAATAATGTTAATGTTAATTAATTTAATGTCGATTTTGATTATAAACTTAGAAATGGGATGGAATTGAAATATTTTGGGCATCTTTTGAAATCTTATGGACATCTGTTGATATCTTGCAACATATGTACATGGCTATTTTGAATATCTTTAAAAAATGTTTTTTTTTAAATTTAAAATGTGTATATATTTAATTTTTGTATTTGTTGATTTTTTCCCGATTTTTTCTTTATCTGATTCAATCTCCTTCGCTCTTTTTCCTCGTCGATTTATTGTCGATTTCGAGTCTGGTAAGTATGCTTTTCTCTCCTTTAGGCCGACCTACCTAAAATAACTTATAATGATTTTTCAATGAATTTTTAGGATTTGTCACCCACAAGCTGGGGACTAAACCTCATAAGACAAAATAATAATAAAAAAGATGAATTGTTGCAACTTGATGAAACCTTGAGCTTGGGAGGAGGGTGTCATGCCCCAACTAGCCCCAACGATGTGCTTTTGCCATCAACACCCTTCTCCCTTAGGTGGTACGACCTCTTCAAAAGGATGATGTCATCATGGATTTGGCATGCTTGAGCCTAGAGGAGGGTGAATACATGAAAAAATCAGGTCTAAGTGGGTGTAAATGAGGTATGCTAAGATGAGTCTGACAACCCTTACATGCGCAATCACCTTTATAAAGCATAAACATAAATAATGGCTGTGAGCTGTGTTGTTGGGAGCAGGGAACGGGAGCGGAGCAAAAAGAGAAATTTTCAAAAGCTCCCGTGTTGGGAGCGTTTTGGGAGCATTTTTTGTATAGTATATATTTTAATATATTTTGATGGATTTATATCTAAATAACATGTAGGATGTTGAATAAGCTATATAACATCAATCATCTAGTAGTTATAACTTATAACATTATCATCAAACGATCAACCATAAAAACTTTTGTAGGAGCTTGGCAAAGAAGGGAGGTACCATAACATTGTCATCAAATGATCAACTTAGTATAGGAGCTTTTAGTATAGTAAAGGAAGGGAGCACCTCGGGAGTGCCTTGGGAGCGTGCTCTCAAAACTGGGAGCGTTTTGGGAGCGAGGGGGTGGGGGGCGCTTCCACGCAACATAGGCTGGGACTATTGAAAAGTTAACTTTGAAGGTCCTCTTTATAGTTTTGGGTGTTGTGTGATAAAGAGGACATGTAATTTGTTCCTTGTGAATATTTATGTATAAAGTGACTTATATATAAATAAATGATGTTTTGTAATTTATTGTATTTGGGATCACTTAAAAGGTATTTAATAATTAAATTGAATTATTGTTAAATAAGAGTGCATTAAGTGAGATCCCTAGATTTTGTACAAAGCATCTCAACCATAGGATCAAGTTGGTTAGATAAGGTAGTTACAGAATGTAAAGTATAAAACTAGGGTTAAGGACAAGTTAGAGACACCACCATTAATGAGGAGACACCACCATTGATGATTCCCAATACAAGGAGCAACAAGGTACAACCACATTAATTGCATCCTGCCAGAATCCGTACAGCACGTGTGAGGCACAGATTTCGAGGCAACACCGTACAACAGTCTGACAGGGCATCTATTGCAGGTTGGCACGAATCCTAAGACAACTGAAAAGTACAACAGTACAGTCCACACGCGTGGCAGATATGTACATTCCGTACTCGCACGTGTGAAGGTACAATAGGTTGTACAGTACGGCTGGCATGGTTTTCGAGGTAATTTGCCGAAAGTGATTTATTTGGGAATTTTGCCTGTAAGGGTCAGAACAATAATTTTTCTGTGTTGTTGGAAAAATTTCTGAGTTTCTCCTTTAATGATAATTTCTCTTTCTAGGGTTTTCCCCAGGGGTTGGGGGTTTGCCTGGTCTATTGATCAAAATCTCTATGTATTCATATGTGAAAGATTTTCTTCTATATTGGAAAGTTCTTGATCTTTGTGATTTATATTTCAAATTAAGATGTAATTTTTAATCATAAACCCTAGATAGATCAACTGTTTGACATAATGTGTAAATGGGAAATTTCATATAAGTCATTGAATTTCTTCATGGTATCAGAGCCAAGTTGAAGTAGTGTTCAAGTTTTGAACCACAGAACATAATTGTGTTGTCTTTCAGTTTAGAAGATTTGTTGTGAGATATTCTCCAGATGATGAGCATTCGGTACGAAGATAGGTTGGACGGCATATCCAACTATCTACCTTGGAAAGTGAGGATTACTGCAGTGCTAAAGGAATAGAAGATTTGGAGCTTTACAAACACCGTGATGACGAAGCCCACAAACAAGGATGCATTAGAAGAATTTGAAGCCTTAGAAGCCAGAGCCCAGAGGGTGATACTGGATGGAGTGAAAGATCATCCGATCCCGCATTTGGTAGAGAAAAAGACTGCCAATGACATGTGGGACTCCTTGAAGCAGTTGTTCGAGGCAAAGAACGAGAACCAGAAGATGGCCTTGAAAGACAAGCTACACAATGTGACGATGACAAAAGATGAAAGTGTAACTTCCTACATGACTCGTGTGGCTTAGGTCAAAGATGAGTTGGCAGCGGTAGGAGAGACTATCTTAGACTCAGAGTTGGTGAGGATAGCCCTGAAGGGCTTCACCAAGAGATGGGAGGTCTTTGTCAAATGTATTGTTGGCAGAGAGAAACTTCTGGACTGGTCCAGGCCCTGGGATGATTTCACCCAAGAGGAGATTCGAGAAGGAGCTCTGGGTGGACAAGTCAACGAGGAAGCGGAGCATAATGTAGCCCTTGCAACAAAGACAAACAAGAAAAAGAAAGACGTCAGTCAGATCAGGTGCTACCATTGTGGGTAGATGGGGCATTATGCCTCGAAGTGTCCAGAGAAAAAGATTGTGAAGACTGAAAGAGACATGGTAGCCTTTACAGTAGTAGAAGAATATGCCACGAAGTTTGAGCAAGAGTTTTCTCTTGTCACGATTGATTCCAGTATAGGAAGTTCATCCTTTGAGAATGTCTAGGTTGTTGACAGTGGTGCAATCAGACATATGACTAGAATATATGACTCTTTTCAGATGATCACAATGTTGGGGCCGAGACACTTCATTCAGACAGATGTTGATAGTCCCCAGATTGCTATTTGAGGCGTTAGAATTATCAGATTTCAACTAGATCTCAGAGAGGTCCTGGAAATACATGGAGTGTTGTTTGTACCTGGGATGAGAGTAAGCAAACTCTCAGTTTCATCCTTTGAGGATGAAGGCTATAGGATGATGATCAGGTTTGGCCATGTCTTTCTGTATCGAAGAGATGAGCCAGTTAGGACCACCATCTTATTGGGAGATCGCAGGGACAGACTTTATGTCCTGAGAGGGCATATTGTACAACCAAGAGCAGGAGCAGGAGGGTGGCTATCAGAGTCAGAGGATGAGGATAATGCTGCATTTGATAGATATGGACCTGAAGAGGAGAGTCACTCTCTCCAGAGCACTGGCAAGAGGCTCATCCAATCAAGTAATGGTGCATATGAGCAGGTTGATGAGAGTTAGGTCGAGTCTCAGGCTTCAGAGTTTCAGTTCAAGGTAGAGCATCTGTTTTCGAGGTTGATTCTATAGCAGGAGGAAGCTGTTGCAGGGGTCAGAGATGGAGATAGTGCTGTGGACCTCTGAAGGTCTGCTTTATAGTTTTGGGAGATAGTTAAGAGGGAGTGTTGAAAAGTTAACTTTGAAGGTCCTCTTTATAGTTTTGGGTGTTGTGTGATAAAGAGGACATGTAATTTGTTCCGTGTGAATATTTATGTATAAAGTGACTTATATATAAATAAATGATGTTTTGTACTTTATTGTATTTGGGATCACTTAAAAGGTATTTAATAATTAAAGTGAATTACTATTAAATAAGAGTGCATTAAGTGAGATCCCTAGATTTTGTAAAAAGCATCTCAACCATAAGATCAAGTTGGTTAGATGAGGTAGTTATAGAATGTAAAGTATAAAACCAGGGTTAAGGACAAATTAGAGACACCACCATTAATGAGGAGAGACATATAAGATTGAGACCAAAGGAGAGAGAGAGAAAACCCTTGGCACAACTCCCAATGCAAGGAGAAGCAAGGTACAACCACATTAATTGCAGCTTGCCAAAATCTGTACAACACATGTGAGGCAAAGATTTTGAGGTAGCACTATACAACAGTCTGACAGGGCATTTATTGCAGGCTGGCACGAATCTCGAGGCAGCAGAAAAGTACAGCCATACAGTCCACACATGTGACAGATCTGTACAGTGCGTACTCGCACGTGTGAAGGTACAGCAGGTCGTACAGTACGGCTGGCACAGTTTTTGAGGTAATTTGCNCAGCAGAAAAGTACAGCCATACAGTCCACACATGTGACAGATCTGTACAGTGCGTACTCGCACGTGTGAAGGTACAGCAGGTCGTACAGTACGGCTGGCACAGTTTTTGAGGGAATTTGCTGAAAGTGATTTATTTGGGAATTTTTCCTTTAAGGGTCAGAAAAATATTTTTTCTGTGTTGTTGGATAAATTTATGAGTTTCTCCTTTAATAATAATTTCTCTTTCTAGGGTTTTCCGCATGAGTTGGGGTTTTGCCCGGTCTGTTGATCAAAATCTCTGTGTATTCATGTGTGAAAGATCTGCTTCTATCTTGGAAAGTTCTTGAGCCCCACTAGACCAACACTTTTACATAAAACAAGCCCCATCTTGGTCGTTACTTTGCAAAAGCACCCCTCCTCTCTAGCACATTTGATATGGCACAGTGCATAGTATCCAGAGGGTAACAAACCCTACAAAGATGTCAGATGCAATTCTTCATCTCTCTCTCTCTCTCTTGTTTTGAAGATGGATTGCTTATCGCAGGTCTGAAACATTGACTCTATAAATTCCAACGCAGTGAATCTTGAAGCGTTTAACAACAATGTCACACTGCAAAAGCTTAACCCAACAAAACACAGTCCTCATTGATGAGGAAACATTCTTCCCTAACAGTTTTTTTGTCTTTTTGATAGTTTATGAGTGAGTATTTTTTTCTTTGGTTAATGGGTAGGGTTTACTTGTGAACAGTGGGTTGGGTTCTAGTCTATAGAGTAGAATCAGACACATTTTTAAATTAGTTTTCCTTTTCTTCCTTTCACCTTTAAACTAAAAAGGAATTGAAATTTATCTAGGATGCCTAGGCATCCCTGGCATGTTAGGGACATCTCAATGATATGTCATCCAGTAATCCTCCAGTGTCCCCAACTCTTTGGGACTGAGGAACATGGGTAATGCATCCCAACCCCTGGGATGTATCCTTAACTAAAAATATATGCAGCGAGAGTTGGATGCCTAGACATCCCTGGCATGTTAGGGACATATCTCAATGAGATGTCATCCAGTGATCCTCCAGCATCCCCAACTCTTTGGGAGTATGAGGAACATGGGTAGTGCACCCCAACCCCCAGGAATGTATCCCTGGATAACACAACTAAAAATCTTTGCAGCGAGAGTTGGTTTGTCATAGTAATAGGTGCTTTGGGGTGTGAGAGACATGTACTTGCTGCTATTTTACTAGATGAATAAACAATTATTCCCAATGCGTTTGTAATGATTGTGGATGGTGCCTGTGATTTTCATATGTACAATTTTGGTGTTATTAATACATGCCGATAGACTAATTTTCTATGTTCTACCAAGGTTCAGGGAGGGTGAAACGAGGATGACAAAACGGGGAAAGCAATTATCTATCTATTTCAAGTTTACAATATCAACATCTACTTAGCACTGTTTCATAGTTTATTTTTTCTTACTTTTTAGGAAAACACATCTTATATTTCATTAATGAACAAATTATATCAACAAAACAAATCTTGGGGCTGCCCCTCCCTATGTAGGCGAGAAGTATCAACATATTTACTCTCGTTACAATCATTGTTATTATAACTGGACTAGTTACCGAACCGGTTGATCCCAAAAACTGTAATTGGACCCAAACCAGACTGGAACTTGTAAAAATTTTGATCATAAAATATATAAAATAATCAAAATTTGACTAAAAAAATATATTCATGGACATCTATGCGGATCCAAGCAGTAGACATAAATATGCAAAGTTTGGGGCTTTAGATAAGGGAGGGTTTAGAATTAGGTTTTAGTTTTGATCTTTTTCCCCAGTTTTAGGTGAAACTTAATGGGCCTATTGGTGCTCGTATGGTGCTCTAAGGAACTGGCTGGTTCAGACTGGAAAGACTGGTTCCGTATGGAATTGGTTATTTATGGTTTGAATGGCTAGTTTCGCCTGGAAACCCCATGGAACTGTTCCAACGAACTGGTTTAGCTCTTTCCAGTCTGGTTCTAATAACATTGGTTCCAATGTCAAAAGAATCCATATCTTTTCTAATGTTCCAAATCCTTGATGCAAATTGTATTGCTAAATTATATTTGAGAACTTTGACTTCTTCCAAATGAAGTGATGTAGGGTCACCATTAGATGTAGCTCTACATCATCACTGCCACAAAAGGAGATGGAAGTTGACCATATGGTGCCCCATATGATCTTAGCTGTTGGTTTGATCGTCGAAGTTTGAACTATCACCCAAAATGATCACTTTGTAATTAAAAGGGCTGTTGAGGAGAATAAAATGCTCAGCGAGTTGGCAATAACCTAGCACCAAAAGGTTCTAGCGGCCTTCAAAACCTACAAAGATCTTTCACTGTAATGTTTTTTGATAAAACATACAACACCATCAATAAAATCAATATGATGTAGCCTACCTTTAATGGCTAAGTCCTAATTAGGACCCACCACCCAAGCACCCTAGTCTTAAAAGATGACTGGACTTACAGTGGTCCTGAAATCTTCAACATCATCTAGTTGCATTGTCCTAAACAACCCATCTTTTGTTGAGTTGACTTGTAAGTGAAAAGCTTGGTCGAGTTGAAGAAAGATGATCCATATGATCATTTCCAATCTTTCCAAATGGGACCATGTATCCAAAGTCAGGTAAAAAAAGCTAGTGCCTAGAATGATTTTATAAAGTGCCATAAAATCTTGTTTGTTTGTTGCTTGCGGTCTTTGGATGTGATTAACAACTCTCCATGAGAACCAATTACTCGAATCCTTGTCCCACAAATCGCCCCAAGTATGGAAACCTTTCTTTCGCTGTGAAAGAAGAGAGTAAAGTTTAAACCAAGTGTCCTATGTTTGAAGAAAATGTCCAAATTGTCTATGCAGCCAAGTCCCATCCATTTCTAGGGCTTCAAAATACAAATGGAGCTTCATGGACACTAATTGGCAAGCTTGCCACACCCTCCTGAAAACTCTTGATTCTAAGATTCTGAAAGTCGATACTCTTTGGATGTGATTAACAACTCTCCATGAGAACCAATTACTCGAATCCTTGTCCCACAAATCGCCCCAAGTTTGGAAATCTTTCTTTTCCTGTGAAAGAAGAGAGTAAACCAGGTGTCCTATGTTTGAAGAAAATGTCCAAATTGACTATGTAGCCAAGTCCCATCCATTTCTAGGGCCTTCAAAATACCAATGGAGCTCCATGGACACTAATTGGCAAGCTTGCCACACCCTCCTGATTCTAAGATTCTGAAAGTCGATACTCCACCAACAATATCACAAATTACAAAAGATCTCACCTACATGGATGTCAACCTGGATGTAATGACACAGGAGAATTTGCCAGGAGGATTCCCATACATAGTTGCTTTTCAGACCATGGTAAGATGCTGCACTTGAAGAATAATTCTCAAAACCCTAGGTAACTTAAGAGCTGGAAACCTTACAAAGCAAAAATCTTTGAATTCTAGAATCTATAAGTAGACACTACAGAAAAATATAACAGCAAAGTACACAGATCTGAATACTCAATCACATCTATCTTCTATTGCATAGGGTGATGAGGGAAGACACATTTTATTTGGTCATATGCATGAAACGGTCAAGGTGACTCAGTCACACCCTAACCTTAGTCTAATCACCTAGTGCACTCTAGCTGCATGGATAAGATTTCCTGGCAAGTGGACCTTAACTGGAAGATGGACTGGAGCATGTAATCATGCATCTCCCTTTCTTGAGAACTGTTATCTCTTCCTAAACTGGAATGTTATCCATGCAAGCAGCATAGGCAACCTAGGAATCTTTGCCTTGTGTAAGAATAGATTATGCATGCGTTCTAAAACAGAACTGAAGTGAACTGAAGCAAAGGGGAAGATGCTAAATCTGGAAATCAGTAAACTGGATTTAATTGTGTTGAAATTTCTAAAACCATGGTAATCAGATTCTGCACTTAAAGAAGAACTGAATCCTAGGTAACTTTAAACTGAAACCCTATCAAAACAACAATCATAGAATATTCTAATCTACAAATACATGCTGCTGGAGACGCTAACAGAAATACATAGAAAACAAAACTCTCAAACCTGCACCACTGTTTTATTAAATCTGGAAAACAGTGATTTCTAATGCTATAGCTGAAAACATAAACTCGCCAACAACCTCATTGGAAGGTTGTCTAGCTCCTTTATAGGCTAGGAGGAGTAAGGTTACAATTAATGCTTTCCATCTCTGAGGTGTGCCTAGGCTAGGATATGGAACCCTAACTCTAAATCTGCCTAGTATAATGTTGTAATATCCCAAAATGATATTTTGTGTAGTTTGTACTGATTGGTTGAGGTTTTGTTTATTGGTTCAGAGTTTCTTTTGGTTTACAACATATAATATGGAATTGCATATATGTGCAAGCCAATATTCAACCCCAGAAATAATAAATCTCAAATATATGATTAAATAAATTTCAGATACAAGGTAAAGGCATACTGATGATTATAGCTTGACTAGTTGAATAAGCTGGAAGAAGCATGCATGCCATGCACCAAGTATAAGGTAGAAAACGTGTTGCTTCGTCAATCAATTCGCCCATGCAATAGAGATACGCCCCCCTTCTTCTGTGATCATTTGTAACTGCTCCAATAAGAGGAATGGAGTGCCGGAAATCCACAATAAAGATAATAAAGGGCTTCTAAAGAGAATGAGTGTAACATGAAGAGCTTCTGGTAACTGTTGATTAAGATATGAACGATCCCTTGAATGCTAATTCGCCCATGCAACTAAGACGCCCTCCTTTGACCTTGATTCAATTGCAACCTATCTGAGGATGTATGATAGATCTCCAAAATCACTGAGTAGTGTAATATTGGCCTTCTGAAGAGTTTTGATGCAACATGCAGACCATCCGAAGTCTCCCTGGTCAATTGCGAATTGCTTCCTTAGTAGACAAGTCGCCCATGCACAAATACGACCTATCTCTGTTGATAAATCTCAGATAAATAATTCTGGTGCCTTGCTGAGATGATCTTCATGTAGATATTGAATAACCTTGAAGAACTGTGATAGATCAGGGTGATCTATCCCTGAAGTGATTAGGGCAGATAGATTTCGCTGCCGAAAACACTTGTTAGCTAAGGACTCATGCCCTCAACCCCAACTTGCTCGCTGAGTTCTCAAATATGTTTCTCAGATTGAATAATAGCATATGGATGAATATAAATTTGTTTTGCCTTCATTTATAGCGTTGAGATTGCATGCCCTCTTTCTGCATGCATGCAATTTAATTGACGCATGTCGCATGCATCATGTACTTCCTCGCATGCATGCAACTTAATGTTAGAATTTTAATGGTTATACTAGATGTAAAAACATTTAGCATCATAACGCCATAACCATAAGCAAAGGATCACTGAAAGAAAGGAAAGCACAGCCACACAAAAGACCACAGAGATTTATCCTAGGAAACCCTCATGGTGGAGAAAACCCAACAAAACTTCCTCTATATAGAATTCGACCAAGTATAGTGTAAAACCGTAATAACAAGAATAACATCTCCTCTTCTGCAGTATACTCTCTCTCTCTCTCTTGCGCAATGCTTGAGTGAAAGTGTGGGAGAATGAGAGAGGCGCCTCACTTATTTATATTCATTAGGTGAGTGACTTAATTTCTTGACTAGGTCGACAGGTTCTCTTATTAGGGCCGACCTACCTAGGAAGGCTCAAAATACATTTATAAAATACTTTTGTGGGTACTATTTCCCTGACTTACGACGGAGGTTTTACCTCATGACTTTTACATGACCATTTATATCAAGGACATCTCCGAAGGAGGAATACAATAAAAATATAATAGAATATATTCTGAAGTTACACTTCTTTAACACTCCCTCTTAACTAGGAAGGTATTCTTTATCAGTAGCAACCACTACCACAACTGTACATCTGACTGGTGAGTCTCTATATGTCATAGGAAGTTTTGGAACAACATCATGCATCTTCATCATCAATATGGAACTGCATCATCATCAGTATGTGAATACCGAGACATCCTCATCTGCAACATTAGTATGTGAATACTGGACCATCTTCTGCAACATCAGTGTGTGAATACTAGATCATCTTCTGCAACATCAGTATGTGTATACTGGATCGTTTGTTGCAACATCAGAATGTGAATATTGAATCATCTTCAGTGAGTACTAGATCATCTTCTACAACATCAGTATGTGGATATTGGATCATCTTCTTCAACATCAGTATGTGGATATTGAATCATCTTCTGTGAGTATTGGATCTTCTTCTACAACATCAGTATGTGGATACTGAGTCGTCTTCTGCAACATTAGTATGTGGACACTGAATCATCTTCTTAAAGATCAATATGTGGATACTGAATCATCTTCTGCAATACGAGTATGTGGATACTGAATCATCTTCTTCAACATCAGTATGTGGACACTGAATCATGTTCTGCAATATCGGTATGTGGATACTGGATCATCTTTTGCAATATCAGTATGTGAATACTGAATCATCTTCTGCAATATCAGTATGTGAATACCGAATCATCTTCAACAATATCAGTATGTGGATACTAAATCATCTTCTGCAACATCATTATGTGGATAATGAATCATCTTCTGCCATATCAGTATGTGAATACTGAATCATCTACCTGCAACATTAGTATATGAATACTAAAGCGACAACAACAACATCATTAGCATGTTAGTGCTAAAACCTCATCATCAACAAATAAATGCTAGATCATTATTTGTAAAATTAGTAAAGAAACACTGAAGCAAACCTCATCAACATCAGTATAGAAATACTGAAACTACCTCATCATCATCAGTATGGGAATATTGAAACTACTTCATCATCATCAGTATGGGAATACTGAACCTGCCTCATTAACATCAGTATAAAAATACTGAACCTGCCTCATCAACATAGGAATACTGAAACCACCTCTTGCCCTTTGGTCCTCTGGAGCAGCATCACAGTGGATTCTCTGGTAGATCCACTCGAGCGTTTGTCTAACTTACTAACCATTTCGGGAAACAAGCCTAGTCAGACAAATGGATCTCCCTGGGGATCAAACAAGCCTTGTCTGGATTACTAACCCTTTCGGGCCAAACAAGCCTAGCCAGACATACTAATCCCCCTAGGATCAACAAGCCTCGTCTGACTTACTAACTCTTTCGGGCCAATAAGCTTAGCCAGACATACCCTACCCTAGACTGAGCTACCACACCACTGCAACATAAAGCCTTCTACCTCTTTTTCACTCCCTCTTTCGAGAGAGGTCCTTTCGGACTACACCAAGCTTGTCTTGAAATTATTCAAACTTTACGCGAGACAAAGGCTTAGTCAATATATTTGCCACTTGTTCCTCTGTAGGAACATACTTGAGCTTTACAACTCCCTTCTGCATGTTGTTCTTTATCATTCTTCTCTTGTACGTCTGCAACTGCATCGTACATCTGCAACTGCATCATTCTTCCCTTGCAACTTTATCGTACATCAATAACTGCATCTTTCTTCTCTTGCAATTTTATCGTACCTCAACAAATGCATCATTCTTCTCTTGGAACTTTACCATACATCCATAACTGCATCATTCTTCTCTTGCAACTTTCTCGTACATCTGCAACTGCATCATTCTTCTCTTGCAACTTTATCGTACATCTGCAACTGCATCATTCTTCTCTTGTAGGTGATTGCATACAATCCTTTCTACAAGTCAAATACAGTTGTATGATTAGAAACATTTCATAACACATTCATAATGACAAATTATTATGCATAAAGATATATGTTATATAATCATGCAACTATTTCCACTACTACAACATTCATCCATATCCCGTATACATATGGTAACTTTCTAGATTCCTTCCATCTCTACCAAGACGTTATTACGAGTGTGCACTACTCCCAACATGTCAGCAAAGAGGTTTTATTCTAGATAAATAGCAATGGAATGTTGTAGAATGTACAACACCATAATCCACTTACCCATCATATGCATATTAGTAGTAAATTGTTCACTAATGGAAAACACTCTAACATGCATAATACACTTCCTAAATCTAGGAACATATATATGTACACAACTGAACAACTAGATATATAAGAAATGACAATTCAAATACTTATCTTTGTTTGTTTGGTGGACTCCGTCTTCATCTCTGTCTCCTTGCATGAGTTACTGGAGTCTCTGACAACGTGCTCTACTTCATCGTTTGATTCTGAGGACTTGAGCCTATCTTGCTCATGATCGAGAATACTGAGCATGTCTTCTTACACCACAGATCACATAGAATTGTGTATTGGCGTTGAATATGTGTGTCCTACAAATGCATCCCTTCTTATCCAATGCTGAAATGGATAAGAGTATGATCTTCGTTTTTATGGGTAGAATTCTTCTGGATCAAATTACATATTCCTCATCACTTGAGGAATATTCCCTTGCTTTCTTCCCAGCTGCAATATATTCATCCTTGGTTGCACTGAGAGCAACATTGGTCTTTTTTTTTCTGCACCTTGTCGGAGTGCTCTTTCTGTTTGTAGCACTATCAACTCAATCAGAGTCAATGTATTCCTGCAGGCAGATCCTCTGGTCTCTCGCATATATGACGCCATATTCAAATGTACACACCACGTGCTTTGCCACAACCATCTGAACACATCTCGGCTCCGCAAAGAAATTGTTCGGCCTTATGTTTGTTAAGTACATCAATGAACCAATCTTCTGCTTGTAGATTGTGACATCAACTATTTTTAAAGTAGGATCACATATTGACTTCAATTTTGATGTCATTGGTGTATCGCAACATCTCAAACCTTATCTCAACCACACATCTTCCTTGGCTAAGGAAAATGTACCTCTAATCTTGAGAATCATGTCAAGATTATCAAACTTTGATATCTACCGTAGTCACTCCCTCTGAAGTGGAGCACCATCCTTCCTCTGCATATTGTACTCATTGTATCGAGACATTTGAGTGACAGGTATCCACCTCTTCTTCTAATCTTCTATGTATCCATCTATGTTACCTCTCAAGGTCACTGGATATCAAGATCCTCCATCTCGAACTTTATTGTAAGTTTCTCTTGCACCCATCTATGAGCTTCTATCTTTAACCTTGTAGTAAAGGTTGGGATCTCCATCACTCTAGTTGATCCTCAAGCTCCTCATGTAACTGTATGTGCTATCCCATGGGTGCCTACTAAGCTTGTACAAATTCTTCTGCGCATAGATGGTTCTCTGTAGAGAGTCCCAAATCCTGGAGGTTGCTCAATCTGTTCTTCTACTTTGATTACACCAATTGTTTAGTGTAATATTCATCATTGAAGAGGTGTGTCTGGTCCTTAGAGCAATGTCTCGCCATGATAGACTCCCTCTTTCTGAGAGAAACCACAAACCTTACTTCGTATCTCTTGATACTTCCATTTGCTGTATGCTTGATCTTGTAGATCTACTTGGAAGACTTTTACAAAACTCCCCTTCAGGTCTCCAAACATCATTCCACATGATTGACTGCTACTTCTTGATCATATCATCCTTCCATTCTTTCTTCTTGGAGTTGGGACATTCTTTCGCAAGGTGTCCTTTCTCATCACAACTGAAACATTTGAGCTGTGAGAGGTCCTTCTTCTGAAGTCCTTTTATTTTTGTGAGAATGTTCTTCCTTCTTGTTCTTTCTCTTTTTGGCATGAGTTGTTAAGGCTTGATTGTCATATTCATCCATCTCTTCTTCTTTTTCTATCAATCAAGCTTCTTCTTACATGCATTCCTCCATAGGTGAGATTCCTTACAGAACAAATCCCTTGAATGAAAGATTCCCATGAACTTGGGAGACTATCCAAGGTTGTAATCTCTGCTTTTGTTTCTTCGACATTGTCTCCAATGGCTTCTAGTTTCTCCTTGATTTGAGAGATTCTTGTGAAGTAAGATTGAATGCTTTCTGATGTTTGTATCTTCACATCCTCGAGTTGCGTTCTCATGGTCATCTTCTTGTTGATGCTTTTTCCTTCGTATAAGTTGGCCATTGCATCGAACATATCCTAGGGAATCTTCAAGGATGATACATGTGAGATCCAATCGAGATGGAAATAATCCTATCGGTTTTGACTAAGTCCTTCTTGTGCTTTGTCTTCATCTCCCTTTGGATTTGCAGCTTCTTTGACATAGTTCTCCAAGTCATGCTTCTTCAAGTATGAGAAGCACTTTATACTTCCATGATCGGAAGTCCTCGGCTCCTTCAAGCTTGTCCTCAAGCTTGTTACTATTTGTCATCATGGTAAAAATGAGAACCTCAAATGGAAGTAGAGAGGATAGAACTTACCAATGAGATTGCTTCAACTTGATGTTTGCTTGAAAACTTTTATGGAAGGTTGCTTCTGGTGGACCTAGGGTTTGATAGAGAAACCCTAATTTTGCAACTTAGGTATCTTTTAGAATCTGATTGGATAGAAAGACGCGCCTCCTCAAGGCGAGCAAAGCAGCATACTCATTTTCCCAAAAATGTGGATATAATTGCAAAATATTTGTTGCCCTAGTTCTCCCCGGCAGGAGTGTTAGGTCAAAAATTGAAAATCCACTGAATGATAAACTTGTTCCATAGAAAGATGTGCCCTCCTAGGGTGAGTTTGATAGTCCTCCTTTTTTAAACTGATCGGTGGAGGGAAGTGCCCGGAACAGGAAGCCCTAGTTTTCTCCAGTTTTTTCTGCAGAATTGTCTAATCGTGGTTTTGCTCTATATCCAAAATTTTTGCTCAAGATATGAAACTTTGTTTTGAGATAGCCTGATCTGTCTTCTTTCCAACCCTACAGGTTAGAGCAGAATTGAATTCCCCAAGTGGGACTTTTGTTAAGTCTCCTAGGTGACCTGTTTGAGGACTGGTTCAGTATAGCTAACTTGTACGGACTTCCACGTGTCACTGTTTCAACTTCGGGGGTCTAAAACTCACACCACAAAAACTAGAATCCGTGCCCTATGTGCAACATCTTGCAAAATTTGATTTGGACCTTCCTAGCCCGAGATATAGCAATTCTCCCTAGGTCACCTATTTGAGGCTGAATTTTGGAAGAGGCTGGAACCCTGATTTGGAGGAATCACATCTCCTGAATTGTAGCGAATCTGAGGCTGAAACTCACACACAATGTACAAAAAGATTTCATCTTCGGCCTGTCCAAGTTTAAGCTCCTGAGCATTTACCAAACTTGAGTTATAGCGAAAATGCCAAGATGACTAGATTTTGCCTTCTAGGTTTTTCAAGCATGAAACCCTAATCTCCAGTAGCTACAGTTGTAGCAGTGTTTCAGCTGCACAAAGACTTCTTTCAGGGTGGATCTGATACCATGTTAGAATTTTAGTGGTTATACTAGACCTAAAAACATTTAGCATCATAAATAATCATAAGCAAAGTATCACTGAAAGAAAGAAAAGCACAACCACACAAAAGAACACAGAGATTTATCTTGGGAAACTCTCATGGGGGAGAAAACCCAACAAAACTTCCTCTATATAGAATTCGACCAAGTACAATATAAAAACCCAATAACAAGAATAGCAACTCGTTACTCCTCTTCTGCAGTATACTCTCTCTATCTCTCTCTCCTGCGCAATGCTTGAGTGAAAATGGTTGAGAATGAGAAAGGCGCCTCACCTATTTATATTCATTAGGTGAGTGACTTAATTTCCTAACTAGGTCGGCCAGGTTCTCTTATTAGGGCTGCTCTACCTACAAAGACTCAAAATACATTTATAAAATACTTTTGTGGGTACTATTGCCTTGACTTACAGTGGAGGTTTTACCTCATTGATTTTACATGGCCATTTATATCAAGGACATCTCCGAATGGAAGAATAACATCTTCGAAGGAGGAATACAATAAAAGTATAATAGAATATCTTTTGAAGTTACACTTCTTTAACACTTAAATGATGCATGTTGCATGCAACTTGATTTATGGGCCCCATGTTCCGCATGTCAGTTGTTACTTGCTCCGATGGCCCTCATTTGTCTATTGATGACTAAATAACACTACTTAAGGTATTCTTTAGTCCAAGTGGCACCAGTCATTAGTTATTCCCCAGATTGTCAAAAACGAAACATTACAAATGTGCCCAACATACACAAGAAACTTCCTAGAATGGAGTGTCCGATTGGAGAAGAATGACAGCATGTAAGCATGTGTCATATTGCATTGGGAAAAACACCCCATCTAAACCTGGAAGACTCATCCCTCACATGCATTCTGTCTAAAGTTAGATCATGCATCCATACTAAAAACGAACTGAACTGAAGACTAAAAAAATAAAAACTCCGAAAATAGACCAACTCCATCTAAATCTAGAACTACGAAATATGAACTAGAATTAACTGAGGGTGACACATGCATGTTCCCTCTACCAAACAATGACCTATATCTCTATCTAACTGTCCCCTCATTAAGTTCGTTCATTACTGCTGTAAGGAAAGGCTGAAAGTACCCTATCTGTTGTCTTCTCCACTCACTATGTGCACCTTGATGTTTTGGAGACAGCTATTTGAGCTAAAGAGGTATATATTTAACACTTCCTCTTAGTGAGGAAAGTGTTCTCCACTAAGTTTAGTGTCTCCTTGAACATGTCAAACTTCTCCTTGGCTTGGGGCTTAGTTAAGATATCTGCAACCTGCTGATCTGTCTGAATAGTGTCTAGCCTCACTGCTCTCTTCTGAATCCTATTTCAAAGAAAGTGGTACCTAATGTCAATGTACTTGGAACGGTAATGGAATACTACATTTTTAGAGTCTAATACAACTGTGATTGACACAATAGACCAAAATGGGCTCCAACATCTTACCTATCAGATATACTATCAACTTGTGGAAATGGATGGCTTCACAACTAGCAGTGAATTCACTACCATGTAGTCTGCGTCTACTGAACGCATTGCCACTAAAGCCTGCTTCTTATTAAATCAAGATATCACTCTTGAACCCAAATGCAGCGAGAGGAGAACTCCAAATAAAAAAAATGAATGTATTTATTAAATTTTTTTGATATATCATTTTACAATAAGAATCCCGCATATATATGTTTTTATGGGATAGGGATATGACTTTTCATGAGTCTTTTTGTTTCATAACTAATTACAATTATTTATACAATTTTCTTAGTTTTAAGCATTATTATTATTATTTACGTTTTTTTTCTCTAATTATTCATATATATAACATTGCCCTCTTCTTTTAAGATGCTTTGTCCTCAAAGCAAGGTAATGACGGGAGTTGCTGAATGAACTTCTCTGTTTCCAAGGAAGCGTCTTCTTCTGGACAATTCTTCCATTTAATAAGGTATTCCTTGATGATGCGAGAACGTATTCTTCTTTCCCTGGTGTTGATAATGGCATCTGGTTCTAATACAAGTTTCCCTTCTTCATCCAGCGTAGGAAGTGTTGTCTGAGCAATTTGATGTTGACCCAACTGTCTTTTTGAGATTTGAAATGTGAAAAACATTATGAATTCGACTCTTGTCTGGTAACTTCAATTCATACGCTACCAGGTTAATTTTTCGGATAATTTGGTATGGCCCATAAAACTTGGGAGCTAATTTATTCTTTCCTTGTTGCTTAAGTGACAATTGCTTGTATGGATGAAGTCTTACAAATACCCAATCTGCTACTTCAAACTCTCTTTCTGTCCTATGTGATTTGCTTGTTGTTTCATACGATTTTGTGCCATAGTTAAATTATCCTTGAGTACTTGAATTACCTTCTGATTTTCTTCAAGTTGACTTTTTACTACAGTACTTTTGCATCTCCTTGAACGAGTTCCTTCCATTGAGGAGGCGCATAATCATACAATGCTTGAAAATGTGTCATTTTGGCCGATGTATGATAAGTAGAGTTATACTACCATTCTGCAAGATGTAACCACTGTAACCATCTATTCTGTTTGTCTGTGACGAAACTACAGAGATAGGCTTCCACACATTTGTTAACAACTTCAGTTTGTCCATCTGTTTGGGGGTGCTAGGCTGAGCTCATGTTAAGAGTGATCTCGACTTGTTTGCAGAATTTCTTCCAAAAATTGCTTGTGAAGTTGGCATCTCTGTCACTAACGATGATTTTGGGGAACCCATGCAATTTGTAAATGTTTTTACAAAATACTTCAGCAATTTGTTTGGTGGAGTCAGTTTTCTGAATACCCATAAAATGGGCATATTTCGTTAATGGGTCCACTACCACGAAGAGGTTGTCCTTGCCTTCTAATGAGGGTAGCTCTTCAATAAATTCCATGGAGATCTCCTCCCACTTTTGGGTTGGAATGTGAAGCAGGTGCAGTAGCCCTGGAGTCATGACATTTTCGCTTCTGTTTCTTTGATAGGTATCACACTTGACGACATGCTTTTGAATGTCCTTATACAACCCCTTCCAGTAGAAGGATAGCCTGGCATTGTAGTAAGTTTTGAAAAAACCTACATGTACGGCGACTGGGGAATCATGAGATTCTTTCAACACCTTGGTTTTAAACCTAGATGTAGGGCTTATGTAGATTCTTCCTTTATACCAAAGGATGTCATTTCACCATTTGAATTTCGGACCTTGATTAGGATCATTAATTAGGGCACAGTGTCTGGATCCTTGGCATATTCTCCTTGGATTTCGTCTAACCACTTTGGAACTGCAATTGAGATTGCGTAAGCCTTGACTCCCTCATTTTTTTGGGAAAGGGCATCAACAACTACATTGTCCTTTCCGCGCTTATGTAGTATCTCCATGTCAAATGTAACAATTTTTTCTATCCATTTCTGTTGTTCAGTTGACAATGTTTGTTGCTGAAGGAGATATTGAAGACTATTATGGTCTGTTCTTATCAAGATTTTTCTCCCTAGGAGATATTTTCGCCATTTTGTTAGAGCATGTATAATGGCAAGCATTTCCTTATCATACGTGGATTTCAAACTCTCTCTCTTATTGAGCTTCCTGCTTTCAAAAGCTATCGGATGTCCTTATTGCATAAAGTTTGCTCCTATCCCAAATCCTGAAGCATCGCACTCAACGATAAAAGGTTTTGTGAAATCCGGGGTTGGCAATACCGGTGTTGATGACATAATGTTCTTTAATGCTTCAAAGCATTTTTCTGCCTCATCATTCCATCAGAATGAATTTTTCTTCAATAAGTTTGTTAAGGGGGCTGTCTTATGGGCTAATTTTTCACATACCTTCGATAGTACCCTGTTAAGCCTAGAAGCCCTTGTAATTTCGAGATATTGTCTGGTTGGGGCCACTCAGTGATTGCCTTGATCTTATTGGGATTGACTTTGACTCCTTTTGATATTATATGGCCAAGATAGTCCACTTCTTTCCCAAAAGTGCGTTTTGACATTTTTTCAAAAAACAGATGCTCTTCCAAGATGGTTAGCACTTGATCTAAGTGTCGAACATGCTCTCTCCATGTTTTTCTATATACGAGGATATCATCAAAAAATACTAATACAAACCTTCGTAAATATGGTTGGAACAATTCGTTCATTGCGGCTTGAAAGGCGGCTGGATCATTAGTTGGCACGAAGGGTATTACCTTGAACTCATAATGACCCTCATGAGTGTACGAAAAGCGGTTTTGGCTACGTCTTCTAATGTAACCTTGATTTGGTAAATCCTGATCTCAGGTCTAATTTCGAGAAGTACTTGGCACCACGAAGTTCATCCATCATCTCATCAATGAACGGAATAGGGAATTTATTCTTAATTGTGACCTTGTTAAGTCCTCTATAATCTATGCACATCCTGAAGGACCCATTCTTCTTTCGAACTAGCACTATTGGAGCGGCATAAGGGCTTTTGCTTTTTGAAATGACTCCACATTTTAACAAATCTTGGGTCAACCTCTCAATCTCTGTTTTGTGATGATGGGGATATCTGTAAGGTCTGATGTTTACAGGCTTTGCCCCTAGATCTAGCTCACTTAAGTGCTCTGTCTTCTTGTTTGGTGGGAGCTCCATCGGAAGCTCTTGGAACACCTTGTGATGTTTTTGGATTAGGTCTTGTATCTCTGGAGGGTTGCAGTCATTTCTTTCACATGTTAGCAACTCCATCTCTTGACATTGAATTACGTCAAGAGAGATAAGCTTGTAGTTCTTTGAACAAATCTGACACTGGGGGATAAGCTTGTAGTTCTATAATCGCAGGGCAATCCGAGGCCAACAACCCAAACTCCCAAGCCAAGGCTCTCCACGACTTTCATGAGCGAGTCTCAGAATCCCAAAGATCGCACCAATGAAAGATACCCATTCGACTCAGTTGTCTTGTCTGGAACCATGACAACTCTACAATGCAGACTCCCTCTTGGTCCCTCCAACTCCAAATTGGTCGAGAGGTAATGGCCCACCCAATTCTACTGCCCTGCCACTGCCACTGAACCAACTTGACCACCAATCTCCACTGCATCCAAATACTCCTAAAGATAATAGACTCCCTAACCTGAAACAAAGAGGGCAAGGAGACAATGTCACATAAGCCAAATTTTCCCCGTATCCTGCCTTGGTGGTGAGCTGTCAGAATTCGGTGTCGAAAGAGAACTTGCTACGGTGTTGCATCCTCAAGACATTGAACTAGCAACTTGGATGCCAAAATACTGTCTTGAGTGGCCACAACAATCAATACTAACTCCCCCTCATCCTTGGGGATAGTGCAGACATACAAAGCAACTAGGGGTAAACCTCTAGCCCCCCCAATACTTTGACCAAAGATAAGCACACGAAATCTGCTCCTTACTTATATGTGTTCACAACAGATGCTTTGGGGTACTTATTGGAGGCTACACGAGTTGTAGGACAGATTAAAGGGATATTTCTTCCAGATTTTGTTGACGATTCCCTTCTGTCTGTAAGTATCGAGCAGGCCTTGGTGGATAAGGCTCTGTCTTGTCTTGACACCTTTTGCCAGGCTTTCGATGCCATTGTCAGCCCTCACAAAACAAATTTTTGGTTGATTGGAATTAACTCGCCCCCAACTTGGATTCCTAAGGCTTGGTCCTTTAATCGACATTGTATGATTGTTAGATACCTTGGTATTCCGTTTGAGAATACTTATCTTTAAACAAAGAAGATCCAAGCAACTGATCGTGTAAGAGCAATTTTCCACTCAATCGTAGGCACTTTGTCGAGCATATACTCTTTTTGTTGAGAGGCTTCCCCCAAGTTGGGTTATCAAGTTGGTCGAAGGAAACACCTATAGGATTTTCTCTCTCAGTCCACAACCCATTCTGCTCTCCATGCTTAGCCAAATACTCATCCAGAGCTCCACAGGAATCTCACTCATCCTTCACAACCATGGCACTCCTTTCAATTGCTCCACAGAACATAAGGAAGGCGTTTCCCTTCACCGATCTACAGTTCCTTTAGGAAATCTAACCCTTATAGTGCTTACCAGTGTGTGTAGTAAGAGTCCAACATGCAATATGTTGTTGGAGAACCTCATGTAGTGTTAATTCATGGCTTCTCAAGCATCTGTGAGTAGCAAAACTCAATGGGTAAAGGTTCCTAGCTTGCCCAGTCTCTATGCTCACCTACAACCATCTCTTTTCCCTTCAAGTCTGCAATTCTCCTGCCAAATTCGAATTTCCTGGTAAGACACAATCTGATAATGGTAATGAACAACAATAAGAAGCTCTACATAATGTAAATCTGCATGGATAATAATGATAATGAGTGGTTGACTCCAAGGATATGAGAGTGGTGAAAAGAGAACTGACATAACTTTTGACCATAGAAGAGAGGACTTCTGACAATTGACATAACTGTCATAGAAGTACATTCACCCCCATGCTCCCATAACTTCATGAAAGGACTTTTCCCACCAACCTCGCACATGCATTCAATGATTGGATTTAATAGTTAAAAGGAAGTAATTGGCTCATTTAAGGCACATCGTAGAAATTGGATGAGTTTTAAGGTTGACAATTGGAAATAGAGGATTTAATCTCCCATAGGCTCCCTTTCCTCTTCCCCTCTAGTGGAATCATAACCCCTCTAGTGCTCTTTACACAACCATTTTGGACAATTTTATTATTTTTCCAACATAATATTTGCATAGCTTTCGAGTTAGCTTGACGGACCAACCATATAGTTTGTTATTGCTCAAAATAGCACCCACGATAAAGTCACGTGCGATGAGTGGCAATCATGAGAGAAGCTAGATCCCATTGTCACCTCAACTTAGCTTTTTGAACACTTAAGGTCAACTCCCAAGACCAAGGGGGAGTCCCTAGAGCTTGGTGAACAATATTTGCGATTCCCTAGACAATACACAAACACATTTCCCAAGAAACCTCTCGAAAAAAGACCAGTTCCTTATAAAGTCAAAACAATGAAGCATAATAATCACTAAAAGAGAGGGAAGAGTTAAAGAGCTTTATCATGGATCCCAAGAAATATAACACCCAATATCTACTACTGTTATAGGATTGTAGCAGTGATTTCACTTCATAAAACTTGATAAAGATCGATCAAAATAATACCAACCTCACCACATGAAGTGTACCTTGAGTAGGGTAGGGGGAATGTGCAATAGGGTGAAGGAGTGACCTCAAAACAGTTCTGAAAATAGGATATCAGATCTCATATGAGCTTTGTAACAACCCTTGAATAGAGTGTGGTTCTGCTTAACACGTTCTTCAATGAACCTCTAACCCTCTGTGGGTCAAACCAGGCCTAGAAACCCACTTTTCAATCCTTCAAACTTAGCAAAAGTTCTTAATATACCTGCTGTACATGCAATAACATATTTGCAATACAAAATCCTAGCTGGCACAAATATTAAAATATCATGTAAATCAACCACAAGATCAAAACGCCCTTCAAAATCCACCTCTAATTCAACTAGGGCCCATATTTTTTTGGGAACAAAATTTCCAATTTCCGAGTATTCTTTTGAGATATGTATTTTCTATTTTTTTATGGCTTTTCTAATATTATATTTCTTTTGGATTTTTGTAATAAATGTAGAAGAGAATTTTGATTAAAAAAGTGAAAGATTAGGGGTTATGACCTTAGTTTTTTCAACCCTAGGGCAATTAGAGATTGAGGTCATCATCCCTACTCAAGTTAGCTATTCAAGATTTACCAACTAGAGCAAGAGGTTAGTAACCTGATACTAAGTCAAAGTAGCATAAAAACCATAATTAGGGCAAAAGATGAACTCCAATGCTCATAGTGGAGAGCTCCATCAAGAGGAAGGTCTCCTCAAACAATGTTGACAAGATGCTGATAAAAAACCCTAATTTACCTTACCCAAGGTGCAAAAGCAACATCAAATGAGAAAATGGAGAGATCTTACCAACATCAACCAAAAAAGAGAGCAAGAGATACTTCTTAGGTCTTTCCTTGACCACGAGTTATTACAACCATTCTTAGGATCAACCTTACAAGATAGTAGAAAGTTAGAAACCCTAGAAAATTCACCATTCACCATTCAAGATTCATCACAAGCCAAAGAGAGAGGTGTGCATCACTCAAAATCTCCAATAGATGAAGATAAAAAGAAAAAACTACATTTTTGAACCCTTCATCGGAATGGGGCTGGAACCATGGAAAAGATCACGAACTTGGATACTTTAAATTCTTGCTAAGAAGTGGGGCCCCTTTCACAATCCCCCTCTATCCAAGATCAAACAAGGCTCAAATACAATCTGCCATCATCATGATCTTGCTCACCGATCTCTGTTTGTTGCCCCAAGTGACCCTCAAAACCACCAAGGAACCCCACATTATGAGGCTGAAAAAATATGGCCTATTGCTCATAAACCTGTGCATCTGCTTGTCGTCATAAAAAATCTGCCAATCTTCAAAGTTACTAAGAATTGAAGGTCTGAAAGCTACTTGCACTATTTTTGATTCAAGAATAGCCTTGCAAGGGTAAAGAACATAAGTAGATGTTGCTAGGGAATTAGCCAGCTGATTCCTAGTTCCAGGAATCACTTGTAAAGATAAGGCATTGAAATTTTTTGTGGCCAATCGCAATGCATCCTTGTACCTTTCTAACCTTTGATTTTCACGTGGCTAGCCATTCACTAGTCGAGCCTTGGCCTTGAGCTCCGCACTACAAATCCATACTAGCATATTTACATCATTTATATAATTTTGATTCAATACATTCCAAGTCAGAATTGGGGGTATTGCAATTATATATATGGAAAAGTATTTTTTTTCATAAAATAAAGCAACTAGTATGGGCTTAGTAATAATTGAAAAAGTGACTGGCATAGATAGATGTAAGAATAATATGTAGATATACCATGAAATGAATCAAATTGTTTTCAAGTATATTTATGAGCTATGCTATGAATATATTGTTGGACATTAGTTTCTATTGTTCAACATAAACTTGTCAGAGATCAGGATTGCTTCCAACTTTCAACTAACAACAAGAAAAGCATGCATGTACAGGGGTTGCAGATAGGAGTTTTTTGAATATGTGCAAACCATTCTCCATGTGCTCTTGATTGGACTTCCATCTTAAGCTTGCCAATTTTCTTGTTAAGGTCACTTTAAAGAACGTGCAGGCCAATATTAATCTTTCTCATCTTCTTGAAAAAATCAGGGAGTTTGTTGATGTGGCAAACATAACACTCGATACAAATATTTTATCCAAAAGGCTAGTGTATAATCTATGTTGCATGAAACGTGTTACTTGTAATATCCTAGATACTGATATTCTACTGTTTTCTATTCTAGGGCTTGCTTGTAGCCTCAGGATTTACAATAATATTGAATAAAAACTTGCATGCAAGGTGCTGGGAAAATGACCCTAAATTATAGCTAAACTAGGGCAGATATTTGCAGAGAGAAGATCAACACTTACCACTGATAATCAAGCTGATGATACTCCAGAGATAATACACATGCATAAAGAGTTGAACTTATGAAGAACTGGTGCTTCCTTCCCGGTGTTACCACCTAGCAGCACGAACCCCCTCCTCAACTAAAGGTGACGTTTTTGGTGAAGGAGTTGTCTGATGAAGATGAGATTTTGCCGGGATGAAGGTCTTCCCGTGCGGAGAGAATGACCAGAGCATGTAGGGGTTCTGACCCCTCTAGGCAGGCTAGCGAATTGGTTCACCTGTTTAGTTGCTCATGCCCCCTGCTACACAAAACTGATGAGAACTGCACCGAATGAGCAAACTAGAAGCTGATGATCACCCAATACCGTAGGATGATCCTGCTGATGAAGATGATGCCAATATTCAGAAGATAAATTGAGATCCGGAGACCCAGCGAATGCTTTGGGGTTTTCCAGCTAAATTCCCAGCTGCACACGTGTCCCTGCAAAAAAACTTTTGATGGATGCCAAATAGCTGTATATGAATGAAAAAATATGAAGAGCTGATGGTGGACCTGAATAGCCTACTCTGAAGGAGACTAGGGCAGATATCTCACTGCCGAACCCTCATTAGCTGAAGACTCTGTCTTCAACCCCAATTGCTGCTCCAAGACTCCAAATCAACAATAATAGTAATAGATACCTTCTTTAGTCCAATAAGCCTTCTTAAATAGATGATCATATGATTTTAGGGTTTTCACTTCACTTTTGCATGCATGCAATTCTACTTTCATGTTGACTTTAACACTGAAGAAATAAGGCGTGCATGCTTCGCATGCTTTAGGATATGAACTCTGATGGCCTTCTTACTACACTGATGACTTAATAATACTGAATTGATGTACCTTTCTGCTCCTAGTGCTATCAGTCCTCAGTTATTCCCTTTTCTTTAAGATCCGCTCGAACATATGGGAATAAGATAGGTTAACGGGTGTCTCAGGGTGGTTTAGTTGGAAGAGGACATCACAGTCCTCCCCGCTCGATATTGCTTGTCCTCAAGCAATATCCGACCAATATACCGAATCATCTGTCCTTGTCTCTTCTTGTCCATTTTTATCAACCAGTTTATTCCGTTGCTGGGTGGCCCTTCTTTTCCTTCGAATTTGTGCTTCTTTTCACCCTTGCTTTGTATTCCCTCCTTGTATCTTTTGGGGTACCTGTGAGGATCGAACATGCTAGTTTTGGCTCCTTGTCCAAATTCCCTAGGGCTCATCCTACCTTTGTCTGGAGGTCTACTCGGAAAGCCCTTTGCATACCACTGTTCTTTCCTTGAAGTCTTATGTGTTGGAGTTGGCCATTTCCTTGTGCGAATCTTGTCCTCATGCCTGAATATGGTAGTCATCCCCTTTGCTGTGGCTGATCCTGAAGCTTCATTGGGCATTCCCCTTAGGACTACCCTCTTCCCATCTGGTGCCAGGAACTCCATCTCTAATGTTTGGTAATTGGTTGAGTATTTCCCAATTGAGTACATCCAAAACAATGCTCGTGTCTGGCACATCTACCACATAAAAGTCGTCCACCAATGTATAATTCCCAAGCTGTACCTGTAACTAAGGTATCTTTGTGTGCATTTCATCCTATGATTGCCAGCCATGACAACGGTAAAGCCCTCAAAGTCCTCAGTGGGAAATCTTTTCCTCTCTACCCAAGAGGCATCTATAAAGTTGTGGGTGGCCCCACCATCAATCAAAGCAATGGCACACTGTCCCTGGATACTTCCCCTGATTGTGATAGTATGGAAGGTGGGGACTCCTGTGAGGGTAGCAATAGTGGCTCTCTGTGGAAATTGCTCCAATTCTGTACTGTGTAGTTCTCCATCCGGTTTCTGCTCCGATTCATCTTCCTCATTGCTATCTGGAAGTACCTCGATGAGGTGTACTTTCCCTTTACCCATACATCTGTGGCCGGGTACCCAAGGTTCTTTGCAATTAAAACATAAGTTCTTCCTTCTCAAATCTCATCGTGTCTCCTCGTTCAACCATTCCCTCTGTGGGATTATCCTTTCCCAGTTTTCTGGAAGATTGGTAGATTTTTCCTTGTTTTTCGGGTGTTTGGTAGGTTTTTGTGGCGGCTTGTTCTTTGGCACAAAATCTTGTAGGTTCAGAGTCCTACTGATAGCATCTTGGAAAGTAATTGGCCTGTAAGCCTTCACTCATCTGTGGAGCGGCTCGAATAGTGCCTCCGTAAATAGCATAATCAATCGACTCTCTGATATGTCAGATACCATAATTGTAACTCTCTGAAATTCAGATATGAATGTCTCTGCACTGCCTGTCTGCTTGAGTTGAGCAAGTTCCCTGAAATGAATCTCTGGGTCCTTCTTATCAAAGCGCTCCATAAGGCTCTGTGTGAAGTCACTGTAGGAAGTGATAGTGTTGTGACCCAATGTCACCAGTCCGTGGTACCACCACTCATGTGCTTCCCTGTCTAAATGTAAAGTAGCGAACTTGATTGCATCTGTCTCTGTCATGGGGTTAAGATGGAAATAGGTGTCTAACTTCTGTACCCAAATTTTGGTTGAACAACTGGATGTCCAATCAAATTTGGGGATAGTCAGTCTCCCCAAATTGCGTTGCAACTCAAAATTCTGATTGAATGCTCTATTGAACCCTCTTGGCATGTTCCTGCTTTTCATGTTGCAAAAATCTGAGAAAGTCATGGCTGAATGGAATTCATCTCCCAAATCCCTGTACTCCTGTAAGTACGCTCCAAATGGTTCACTAGGTTCTGCTGGCATGACTGGTCCTGCTACTGCATCTACCAAGAAGTGACCGGAGAGAATGACTGGAGCATGCAGGGGTTCTGACCCCTCCAGGCAGGCTAGCGAATTGGTTCACCTGTTTAGCTGCTCACGCCCCCAACTATACAAAACTGATGAGAACTGCTCCGGATGAGCAAACTGGACGTTGATGATCACCCAATACCGTAGGATGATCCTGCTGATGAAGATGATGCCAATATTCAGAAGATAAACTGAGATCCGGAGACCCAGCGAATGCTTTGGGGTTTTCTAGCTAAATCCCCAGCTGCGCATGTGTCCCTGCAAACAATCTTCTGATGGATGCCAAATAGTTGTTTATGAATGAATAAAGATGAAGAGCCGATGGTGGACCTGAATGTCCTACCTTGAAGGAGACTAGGGCAGATATCCCACTGCCAAACCCTTGTTAGCTGAAGACTCTGTCTTCAACCCCAATTGCTGTTGTTGCACGCTGTGCTACTGCTCCAAGACTCCAAATCAATAAGAATAATAATAGATACCTTCTTTAGTCCAATAACCCTTCTTAAATAGATGATCATATGCTTTTAGGGTTTGCATGCCACTTTTAGGGTTTTTGCTTCACTTTTGCATGCATGCAATACTAATTTCATGTTGACTTTAACACTGAAGAAATAAGGCCTGTATGCTTCGCATGCTTTAGGATATGAACTCTGATGGCCTTCTTACTACACTGATGACTTAATAATACTGAATTGATGTACCTTTCTGCTCCTAGTGCTATCAGTCCTCAGTTATTCCCTTTTCTTTAAGACCTGCTCGAACCTATGGGAATAAGATAGGTTAACGGGTGTCTCAGGGTGGTTTAGTTGGAAGAGGACATTACATTACCCCCCTTGTACCACTGCGCTACCATGCTTGAAACACTGAAACCTGTTTGGTATGACCATGAAATGCGTTTCAGGCTGCACCACCTCGTTTCACATGTAGGAAACGTAGGTGGTACGGCCTGCAACTTGTTTCATGGCCATACTAGCGTCTATACAACACGTTTCACCCACTACTTAATGATTTTTTGGCCCAAAAATTATTCCGTCCGCTTAATTAATTTGTCAAGTTGTTTTTTAATGGGTTAATGATGGTTTAGGAAACATCTAGATGCCTTTAAAAGTCAATTTTGTTTTATAAAGGAGGATTTCACCTCATTCCTCTCACACAATGATTTGAGCATTAAAGGGTTTCTTGAGGAAGTCGGTTTGAAGACAGTTTGCTACAACATTGTGAAAATCGACTTGAGGATCATTCAAGGGTGATTTGGGAGGTTGTTTGAGTAACTAAGTTGCACAAAACGTGGAAAAGTTTCTGAGTTTCCGAAACGGGGATGCCTAGAAACGTGACCACCCCAAAATGGGTACGCCAGGGGAAACGTTATATATAATATATATTATTTTAAATACCTCATTGTTTTGTAAAAAAACAAGAATGAGACAAATAAACAATAATTAAGAAGAAAATCACATCTTTATTAATTGAGCCTTTGTCAGATGAGGCTTTCCATCCAAAATTAGCCTTTATAGATGAGGCTTTACATCCAAAATTAGCCTTTATAAGTTTATACTTGAGGCTTTATGTGCTGCACAAACTTAGCCTTTATAAGAAAAAGATGATGCACAAAAAAAAAACCGTTGATCAATATTTTATTCAAAACGTTGATCGAAGGACACTGTGATCAAAACGATGGCGAATATTTTAATAACAGAGTTTTGACTTTGCTTATAACTTGTCAACGGCTGCCCCTTCTGTATGGCTGCAAGAAAAAGAAAAACAAACAATAAAAATTTGATGGAATCTCACTGCTCAGTCACTTTCGAAGGGCGCTCTTCTCAAAACATTGTGAATAGTTTATGACAAACATGTGCTTATAAATATTTTAGAATAGGGTTTTAGATGTTTCTAGGTGTTAATTAGGTAAATTAAAAATTAATTTTAAGAAAAATGACTGTTTTTTGGACCCCACGGCAGAAACAAAAAGGTGGAAACGCGCAGTACAGTACAGAAAGTACCCGAAACTTCGCCGGCCGTACTGTACGGCTTTTCCAAATCGTGAAATGTCGTACGGTTCGGCTGGCAGTGTTTCAGCGGCGTACTAGTACCCGCGTTTCAGGGAGTTTCAAGTAATGGTACGCCCTTCCTGACAGAGTTTCCTGCATCTTAGTTGAGTAATGGTTTGTTTGCAGGTAGAGGGAGAGATCATTGTTTGGCTGGTACAACAACAATTCTAGCTTTTCTGGGTAGCTACAACCATATGTTTTTGCTGTTTTGTGGTGTTTTGGGACAGCTCCAGTTACAACAAGGTCTTTTGTGGTGAGCAACAAGTATTCTTGAAGCTTTTAGATAGGGTTTTGCTGTTTTCCATTTGGTTTATGCTTCCATTATAATTTTTTTTTAATGCTGTTAATATTTTCTCATATTTTGTAGTAGTAATGGCTACCAATGAAGCTTCTTTTCCTCCATTTCCTAAGCCCAACAAGCGAGGTGCATATTACCGTCTATGGAGGCATGCTCAAAAGATTTCAAGAATTCTAGGTGGTGGTTCATGGGAATGGCACTGCACTTTGCAATGGCATGTATAAGAGCTCTCACTCAAAAGTGAGGGCACATTTTTTGCATGAAACAGGAAAAGGGATTGATTGATGCATGAATACAAATGACCCAGTGGAAAGGAGGAAGTACGAGAATGAACAACAAAAGATCGATAGGGTTAAAAGAAGACATGATTAGCTTACTATTGCCACTCCTCTAGCTCCAACCATGGAACCAAGGATTCTGTAGGAAGTAAGGAAGAGGAAGGCAACTCAAACATAGTAAAAAACACTAAAATTCCTTCTTCAATTCAAGAGAGCAGGATAGCTAAACTAGTGGTGAGTCAACTTTGGGTTGAGTGGAGATAGGAAAATTCAGAGCGGGGAACTATGGTGCGTGGATTTTGCCTTGATGAGGAGTCGGTGGAGCAAGATAGATTTCTTGCTCAAGTTTACAGGCCCCACGTTTGAGCTTCTTCGCAATGTTGACGCAAACTAACCTTTCTTGGGAGAGGTATAGTATGGCATGGACACCATGGGTGAGAAAACCATGGAAATCATTTCATAGGAGTCTCCTCAACTTTTATTTGTTGATGCTCAGTTTGTTGATTTAGTGCAGAAAATCATGCTTGAGAGATGGAACAATTTCAACACTCCACACTTTAGCACATGGCTTGAACCCGAGATTCTACGATGAAGGCCTCATTGCTCAAAGCATTGGAAAGAGGAAGGCACCACATAAGGATAGAGAGGTGGCCAATGGAAGGAAAAAACCTCTCATGAGAATTTTCTAGCTCATCTACATAGGGAGGTGAAGGAAGAATTTTCTAGTTTTGCTGCAGGATTGGATGATTATTCAGACATATCAGCTTTGGATGAAAGAAGCACCATGAATCCAGTTAGGTGGTGGATTTGTCATGGAGAGAAAATTGTGTACATTTGCAGACCTTTGCCATTCGTATATTTTCACAAGTGTCAAGCTCTTCATCAGCATAAAGGAATTGGAGAACCTCTGGTTTTATTCGTTCTATGAAGTGCAACAGGTTGGGTTCACAAAAAGATGAGGATCTTGTTTATGTGCACTCCAACCTTCGCCTCACATCTTGTAGAGGTCCAGAATATAGCTCTGGTCCTTCTAAAGATTGGGATGTGGAACGAGAAACTTCTGACTTGGACATCTCTCTTGCTGCACTGAATGTTGGTGAACCTAGAAGTGGAGTTGGAATTTCTTCTTCCAATCCACTGTCCACTGCTGAGCATGCATCTTGTTCCAATTTTGAGGAAGACTATGATGATCAGGATGATGACTATTAGTCTTTGACTCTTTGAGTCTTTAGCTTTTACTAGCTTATCTCATGTTTTAGTTCTATGTTGACTGTTCACATTTTGATATATGTAGCATTGTATCTTCACATAAAGGGTGATTTTGAAATTTTGAATATATATTGTATTGCCAAGGTTGTTTTTGGATATTATTACTTGGCAACTTGCATTATGTAATCATCTACGAAAATTATTAATGATATAGAGATGGAGTGATGGACTTACGAGTAAAATGTGATGTTAGATGTTTGGAATTATGATTTATCACTTGTCATTTATGTTTCACATTTAATTTTTTAATGTCCTTGCTAATTTGTTAATATATATATTGCGTTTCCTCATTTCCTAAATTATGGGGGGTCGCGTTTCCAGTGTGTTTCCGTTTCCCCATAACATGCAACTTAGGGTGTAATTAAAAAATTCAACAGGTACTCTAATACTAGTTTAGATTTTATTAAACCCCACAGTCCAGTTCAATCAATTGAACCATCCGCCCAAGGCATGTTGCTGAGGGGGAGGCCGTATGTCACAGTTTAAATTCGGTCGAGTCCCTTGGGTTTACCTGCCGCTGTTGTGGCTGGCAGTTGAGCCACCCTCCATCTGGATATTCTGGAGAAAAGTCGGGGATCCGTCAATATTTTCCTTGGACAAAAACAGTTTGTATTGTATTAACATGACAGTATGACTTGAACCATGGCAAGTTGCCTTCCAAACGTAATTATATAAGATAGCAGAATTCAGACTACAGAAGCATTTTGCGGGGGAAATGGTCTTAAATGTTGTATATTATAACTTGTATTTACTCAATTTCAAACTTCAGATAGTATGCAAAATTGCTGATTTGTAAAAGATAAATTTATTTTTCTTCTGGAACATACGTATATTTTCTGGACTTTTGCTGAATACTGGATGTTAAGTCTAATTTGTTAGTAGGATTAATTAGAATTCTATTTTTACTGTTTCAGGTCTTCAGGAGAATGCAAACCCATATTCATCAACTGATAGCAAAGGGACTTACACTTTTGAGTTTTCCAGGCCCCTGCGCACATCTGATCGTCTTCAACAGGTATTTCTGTTGTTTTCTTGATTAGCACATAGTTTCATAGTATTAGTTGGTGAATATTTTTCTGTACAGATTCAAAAGCAAATTTTGAAACTTTTATCCTGGTACCTGGGTAAGTGCAGGATGTTCAATTTGTTATAGGAAAGACTCACAATTTCTCAGCTGCATTTTGGTTCCCTGTAAATGGGAATCCTTGGACTAAAAGTGGCCATTATTCTGTTGGCTGCGATTGGGCATCCTTGGAGATCATTTCAGCAGAGAGAGCGAGTCATGTAGTCTCATCTACCAGGGCTGTTGATGCTCTGAATGTTATTTCACTTGTCTTATCACTCTCAGCTTTTGGTGTATCTATTTTTGTAGGTTGGTGGATTAGGAAAGGTAAGTCGATGACTTTCACACCTATAGATCACCTTTAGGATTATACAACTAAATGTCAAACATATATAAGCCATTGCCATTTAATGCACTGTATGAGTTCATTTTTGAGGTCTCCTACTTTTGTAAGAGTTCAATCTCTTTAAGTTAGTGCAATTTATTTGATTCAAATTAGATATTTCAACTACAAGTATTGTATGGACTGAAAGTTTTTTGTCTGCAAAAGAGTTTTCTGGAGCATTTGATGGGTTGACAGATACTATAATCTTCTCCCATGATGAGAGATGCTTCTTCACAAAATTATATGAAAAAAAAAGGTAATTAAAATGCTCATGACCCCACCCCCCACACACGCACACACATTTAAATAAGGGGAAACAACTGGAGCTGAAAACCAAAGGAGAAAGTTGGCCTCAACTTTAGCGAAGGTGAGATCATAGTGCCATTACAAACCTGACAAATATCACATTAATTGTGGCCAACACAGCTTAAATAGATTTAGACGAGAATGCCAATCAACATTATACATTATGCAAGTTGGGAGCATACTCGCTAGGATTTGATCTTGGGTCATTGTGGTGACAATTACTTGAAGCTGCCGCCAGAAGACAACCCAACGAACACTATATATGGCCTCCCCATCGGCTTAGGCAGATCGTTCAACTGATTCAACTAATCCTTGGCGCTCATATATATATAGATATATAATTTTTTTTTTTTCTTCTATGAGGAAAACCTCATCTGATCCCTTCCTCCTTGAAATATCCAAATGGAGGGTGGCTCGAACATCGACCACAATATCTCTTGGTAACCCTGAGGGACTCAACCGGATTTGAACCTGTGACCTATGGCCTCCCCATCGTCTTAGGTAGATGGTTCAGCTGATTGAGCTAATGCCTGGCATTGACACACATACCAAACAAACCCAAGGATGCTTCCCCACATTTCGTGCATGGAGTGCATTGTAAACCCGTCGACATACACCTCACCCTCTAGAACCCAACAATGGACTTTCATCCCCACCACCCCCTTTTGTTGAACCGTCGACCCTTGCCAAAGGAATTAGATTTGGGTCGATGGTACTTGAACTCATTGAGCTACCCCTTGAGTCCACTATATATATATTGCCAATGAAATAACTTCGTAAAATGCTCTCCTCTTCCATAGAATCTCAGATGGAGGGTGGTACCGATTGACATCATGCACGAGCCACTGGTAACCCCAAAGGACTCTGTGGGAATGGATCCCATGATGTCCAATTGACATTGTTCTTTTGGCAATATGTTGAACCGACATAGCATATATATATATATATATATATATATATATATATATATATAATGGGCACTTCTGATCAACACTTACAAGTGGCACCTTCCGACGTGGGATATTACAATGATGCAACTATGTCTCAACCCACCAAGCTACCCTTAGGATGAGAGGTTTCCATTGGGGTTATCTTTTCTGCCAAATTCACCCAAGGCTTGCATTTGGCCCCAATTGCATGAGATGGTCCGATTACGCATGGAATATGGCTGCAGTGATGAGGGGAAACCTGTCTCTGGGGGAATTTGAACCATAGTGAGGGCCATAACAGCACCCCTTCTTAGAAACCAACCAATCCCCCATTGACAATCCATCTATATTTGTAAATGAAAGACTTCGAAACTACTAGTTTGGTTTGGTTCATGGTTTTCGTGTGTGATTCCTAAGAAGCTTTCCATTTACAAGTGCCATTTTTGTATGAAGTTTATCAATACTTTATAAATTCAGTGTACAAAACAAGAATTTATAATTAGAAAATTTCAATGTCCAAATCAAGCTACTATTGTTAGTTGATATTTTTAATATTCACTGCAGAAAACAAAAAACTTATAATTAGGAATCATCAATGTCCAAATCAATTTACGGACATTATCTTTGCATGCAATACTGAGCTTAAACAACCAGGAATATCTTATATGAATTTTGAAACGAACATTGAAAGTGTTCTTTGGCCTGCATATTTTCAACCAATCTTCATTGATTTTGTGAATCGTGGTTTGCAGTGATACTTGTCAGCATCATCATTCCCATATATTGGAAGTAATTCACATTTGTTATATAGTAAAGAAACATCATATAACGTGTCCATATATTGGAAATAATTCACATTATCATATAGAGAAGAAACATCATATAATGTCTCTCCATGTGAGGAGTCAGTTGAGAACCAGAAAAATCATGCATTTATCCAACGTTTGAGTAGCAAGGGAAACATTTTGTGAAACAATGCTATAAGGTTGTCTTCAATACTATGTTGCACAAGTTTCTGGAACACGGGTACGTTGGGGACGTGGGCACGAGTATCTGAAATGGCTAGCAGCTTCTCCCAAAATTAACAGGAAATGGTAGATTGAGAACGGCAATAATATATATTATAAAAATATAAAAAATATAGAAATAAAATAATCTTTCCCACTATAGCAATTTACCCATACCTTTTATAATTTGATTCCTCATGACATTTTTATTGATATGGTTGCTAGATAGAGGTTGGGTTGTTTACGAGACAAACTTGTAACTGTTAAGATGTAGATGATTCTGAATTAGAATATTAATTTTGAAGATTGTGTACTTATATTATGAAATTAAGCTTTGCTTTTACTAACGAACTTGTTTTTCTTAACAGAGATATCTGAATCAACATTTATAGTTTACATTTGTTGAATGATCAAAGCTCTACCTGTATGGAATTCTAGTTCTGTCATCGATTCTGTTTTGCTTGTGGTTTAATGGAGGAGTTGTGTAGTTTGTATGATTGCTTCAAGCTAAGAAATGATTTTATAGGGGCAAAATGGCTTTGGGCTAGCGAGGTAATGGAGAAGGAACACTAAACTAGAATACAAGATCTTAAAATTTGATGAGAGAAGGGTGCAAGTTGAATTGTATCTGTTCTTAATGTCAAATTGATTAAAAATTTGTCTTTTTTTATGTTTTATTATGATAATTTAAGCTTATCAATGTTGTTGCAAGGAAGATATAGTTGATGCATTCAACATCTTTAAGTTACGAGCATAAGAGCACACTTGATTTCTCTTGAACTAGGAATTTAAGAGAATGGTGAATATAGTCCACGCCTTTAGTAAAACCATCTCTTTCTATTTCATAATGTAGTTCAATTCCATTTGCAAGTTTCTTAAAAAGTTCGAAACATAATAGTTCGGATATCACTAAGAAATCCTAATAAAAAGAGTTCAACTCGAAATTCAACAATAAATACTCCAAACATTAGAGATCCCGTTAAGAAAAGTACACTATTAAAGTTAATAAGAAGGTTCCACATGTTAGGGTTTCGAAGTGAGAAGAACCTAGCTTGAAATTTAACAAGAAGCTTCCAAAGATGAAGTGTTAGAGATTCAAGTGAGAAGAGCCTAGCTTGAAATTTAACAAGAAGCTTCCAAAGATGAAGTGTTAGAGATTCAAGTGAGAAGAGCCTAGCTTGAAATTTAACAAGAAGCTTCCAAAGATAAGTGCCAATAATAAGTATTAATTGTACACTGGCTATCATTTATTTTTAATAAAAAGCTTCTCCTATTAGTAAACAATGTATTCCATGCATTTTGTACAAAATGGGATGCTTGTGCAACTTTTGTAAGCATATGGATCTTAATCAAGTATTTTTGAATAAAAAAAAAAAAACTTCTCATTTCTATTAATGAACCATGTATTCCATGCATTTTGTACTCATTGGGATGCATATGTAACTTCTATAGGCATATGATTGTTAATCAAGTGTTTAGATTAACTTTTCAATATATTGTCATGCAATGTCAAAATAAAGTTTTTGTACTTGGGTTGCACACACTATTAAACCATATATCTAAAGAAAAACTGGAAAGAGTACCTAGGCTAGTTGGATAGCATAAAACATCATATTGATTTGTAATGATCATAACACCTACATTGGGAGGAGGATCTTGTTCATCAAGGGTAAGACTCATCCATTGGTTGCTAGCTCTATATCAACCTAAATAGGCTCCCATCTCTTGTTGCATTGCTAAAGACTTGTGGGTTTCTCTAGTTTAAAAAGGCCAAGGCCACATGGAAAAATTATCAAACTTATGAACATTAGGAAGTCAACAATTTGTTGTTGGATATCAAAGGATAATAATAAATTTGATTTCAATGTAAGCCTTGCAGGGAACATTCTAAATACATTCCAATGAACTTTGAAAGCATTGGTATGTTGATTCACACATGAATTTTGCATTGTATAGAAGACGCTAACAACAATGCAGATTGTATTGTGTTCATGAAATTACAATGAATGTGATTTATTCAAATATATAGAGTAATTTTGATGTTTATTTTTCTATTCCAATGGCCCATGTATAGTTTGCCTTGTAGGGAAACTTTGTAAACACATCCCATAGAACTTTGAAGGTGTTGGTACGTTGATTTGCAAATGATTTTTGTGTTGTATAGAAGATGCTAGTAGAGTGTAGATTGTATTATGTTCATGAACTTTATAATGAATGCGATTTATTCAAATACAGAAAGTAATTTTGATGTTAATTTTTCAATTCCAAGGTCCCATGTATAATTTATAGCTTGAACTATGTAAACATAAGTTTACTCATGATTGTTAGATGTGAAGCATTTCATATTTAATTATCTCCCATGTGAAGAAGCTCTTGTATATAGAATGACTTAGGGATGTGATGGGAATGTAGGTCGCCCCAAGCAAAGATAGAGATATTGACATCTCAAGTGAGATACCTTGATGTAGGAGTATCCATGTACATTAAATCATGAGAGTGAGAAGTGGCCGCCAAGTAGAAACTAAATTGAGTTAGGGATAAAAAGAAAATACGAGGTAGGAAAAAAATAACACATGCACGCTATAGCCTTTGCATGGAAATAGTCTAAAGGATTCCACATTTGATGAGTGTAAAGTTTTTACATAGTTTTGAAGGAAAAGTGTACGACATTGGATGTGAAGACACATTGAAGATAGAAGTGCACTTGGAGATGAGTAAAATAAAGTTAGTATGGAGGTAGACCAACACACAAAAAATGTAGCTTCAAAATGGTAATTAATATGTGCATTGAGTGGTGCAGATTAAAACAACACAAGACATGTGATGGAGGAAGAGGTTGATGTGATGTGCACCACAATGAAAACTAAATAGTTAGGGCCAGATCATAAGACTAAAATAGAAGTAGAAGAGTCAAGAGGTGAACCATAATTGAACATTTCAAGTTTGAGGGCGACTAGATGGATTTCAAACTATAGGATTTGCATGATTTGTTTCACAATCTCGATGATGCATTTAACAAAGTTTCATTCTTGAGTCAATTTTGTTTTCTCGTTGAGGGGTTGGCATGTCTTGAAAATGGACTTAGTTCATTGTTCCATGCTAATTGATATTAAGTTTGTGGGGAGTTGAGCAAATTTCAAAGAGTAAACATGATGAAAACATGACATACATAATTCCCTTGGATTCATAATGTAGCACCACATGGCATCCACGGAGGAGGATACATACCTTGCCAACATGATAGATGCATAATGGTAGATGCGACATGGATCAATCATATAATGCCACATGCTCGTGTATCCATCATGAACTCATTTGTGATGAAGGCATCATATGACAATTGAGCAATCCCATGACTAATTAGATCTTGCCACATGATACGACAAGGTTAGCATTCAAGCAGTCAACATGGTATGTGGAAGTTTAAGGAGATGGCATCCCTTGGATATTTTAAAGACATTTATTGTTTAAGGTTTGACTAAGTGTTGAATATTAGAGTCCAAGAGGAGTTGTGAGATATGTTATATAGAGGTCAAGTTCATAGAGAATTATGACATTTAAGTTTCCACACTTGCATGTTAGATTTTTATCAATTAGACAATATGATCTTAGGATCTTATCCGAGAGAATAACATGCACATCAATCAATCACAAGAGACAATAGACACAAAGATTTATCCTTAGGGAAACCATAAAGGAAAAACCCCGCAACTTCCTCAGAGATAGAATGAGCACCCATGGCAGCAGTAAAACCCAAAATGATCTCCAACAACTGTTCTCTCTCTCACTTGTGTGAGCTCCTCTTCTCTCACCTATGCGCTATAGCTGGGTGAGTGTGTGTGATAAATAGATAGGCTCACTCTCTATTTATACTAGTTTCTGACTTGACAATAACTTACCAGGGCCGACTTCTCTAGGAGTGCGTAATAACCCTAGTGCCCCACAACTACAGGGACTTTAACCCCTGATCAACAAGGAGGGTTAATCTCTATGACTTTACATGACTTGTTTACATTACTGATTCTCTTGATAGGAACATTGGGGACTAATCAAATACAATATATGAAATACATAAGTGAATACATTCCGAAGTTACAAATACATCAACAGTGCCTCTTAACTAGGAATGTATTCTCTTAACACAATTCATCAGCACAAGTCTTCTTCTCTGGATCAAGTCTGGATCATCATCATTGGATCATCATCAAAGCTGGATCATCACTGGATCATCATCATCATCACTGCTTCCGCTATCTCGATCAAATGGTGCTATCTCTCAATTCTTCTCGTCAGAGGAAGTTCTACAGAGCCAACCCTTTTTCATGCTAGTTGTAGGCCTAGCCCCTATGTAGGTCTTCCTCTACAGAGCCAACCCTTTTTCATACTGGATGTAGGCCTCTACAGAGCCGGTCCTTTTTCATACTGGATGTACCTCCACAGAGCCAGTCCTTTTTCATACTGGATGTGGGTCTCTACAGAGCTAGTCCTTTTTCATACTAGATGTAGGCCACTACAAAGACAACCCTTTTTCATGCTGGATGTACTTCCACAGAGCCAGTCATTTTTCATACTGGATGTGGGTCTCTACAAAGCCAGTCCTTTTTCATACTAGATGTAGGCCGCTATAGAGCCAGCCCTTTTTCATGCTAGATGTACGGGCCACAGAGCCAGCCCTTTTTCATATTGGATGTGGGTCTCTATAGAGCCAGTCCTTTTTCATACTAGATGCAGGCCACTACAGAGACAACCCTTTTTCATGTTGGATGTACTTCCACAGAGCCAGTCCTTTTTCATACTAGATGTGGGTCTCTACAGAGCCAGTTCTTTTTCATACTGGATGTAGGCCACTACAGAGCCAACCCTTTTTCATGTTGGATGTACTTCCACAGAGCCAGTCCTTTTTCATACTGGATGTGGGTCTCTACAGAGCCAGTCCTTTTTCATACTGGATGTAGGACACTACAGAGCCAACCCTTTTTCATGCTAGATGTACTTCCACAGAGCCAATCCTTTTTCATACTAGATGTAGGCCACTACAGAGCCAACCCTTTTTCATGCTGGATGTACTTCCACAGAGCCAGTCCTTTTTCATACTGGATGTGGGTCTCTACAGAGCCAGTCTTTTTTCATACTAGATGTAGGCCACTACAGAGCCAACCATTTTTCATGCAGGATGTACTTCCACAGAGCTAGTCCTTTTTCATACTGGATGTGGGTCTCTACATAGCCTGTCCTTTTTCATACTGGATGTAGGCCATTGCACTTATATCTGACCATGGGAGGCCTCGCCTACCACCATGTCAAAATGGCATAGCACTTATATCTGACCATGGAAGGAACCAATCCTACCACCATGTCAGAATGGCACAACACTTACATCTGACCATGCGAGGAACCAATCCTACCACCATGTCAGAATGGCACAACACTTACATCTGACTATGGGAGGAACCAATCCTACCACCATGTCAAAAAGGCTCACGGAGTCATCACTTCCCCTTGGAAGGAACCTCGATTTGGAGAACACCAAGCTTCTCCATGAAGTACTCAAACTTCACTCTGGCCATTTCTAGCATAGAATCACATCAGGGCTGATTACGTCCAAGGATAACCTGCGAGCTTTGCCAGGACCGATTACATTTGAGGACAACCTACAGGATTGTTTACGTCTGAGCAACCTATGAGCTTCGCCAAGATTTTATGCTGAGACAACCTGTCTCACCGGCTATGCTAGAACTCCCTCTTTTGAGAGATCTCTATCTGGATCACATACTGGAGCTTCACTGCACCTCTCTGCATCATACAAAAATACAAGTGGCAACATATTTTGCCTTGGATGTACTCAACACCATATAGGACTCCTTCCTGCTAAACCAAGAGATCACACTTGATCCCATACTGAAGAAGCACCCTAAAGTGCTCTTCCTATCAATGGCACTGCTCGTCCAATCCGAATCCACATAACCCTCCAGGTTAATCTTCTGATTCGCTTCATACTTGAGCCCATAGTCAATTGTACTCTTTAGGTACCTCACTGCATGCTTTGCAGCCATCAGGTGAACATGTCTCGGATCTGTCAGGGACATCAATTTGTTCACAACAAAGCAAGTATCTGGTCTCGTATTCGTCAGGTACATCAAGCACCCAATCATCTGACGATACATCATAGCATCAACCGAATTTGATGAAGCATCACTCAATAGCTTCAGGTTTGATGCCATAGGTGTGGCCATGGCCTTACAGTCCATCATCTCGAACCTCTTCAGGATCTCCACTACATACTTCGCTTTTCCAAGGGGGATTCCATCCGCACTCTACCACACATCCATGCCTATAAGTAGTGTATCATATCCAAGTCCTTCATCTCGAACTCGGCATCATGTCTCCTTCTTGCAACTTTAATGAGTTCCTCTTTTCTGTCAAGAACAAGTCATCGACATATAACATGAGCATCACTGGTATTCCACCTTCAACCTTGAAGTAAAGGTTGGAATCTGTTTTACTCTCAGTAAAACCTAGAGTCATCAGTAATCTGTCCATCCTGTCATACCATGTCGAACCTCAAGATCTTCTGCAGTCACTCCCTCTGAAGCAGAGCATCATTCTCCCTCTTCCTTTAGTACTCTATGCATTGAAACATCATGTACTGGAGTGACAAGTAGCTTCCTCTGCTCCTAATATTCTATTTATCCATCTAGGGTTACTGGATACCAAGATCCTCTATCTTGAACCTTTTCAAAAGTTCTTCTCATACCCATCTGTGAGCTTGTCATCCTCTATAGGCTTTCATCTTCAACCTTGTAGCAAAGGTTAAGATCTTCATCACTTTAGGTGATCTTCAAGCTCCTCATGTATGTGTTATCCCATGGGTGCCTTTTGAGCTCGTACAAGGACTTCTTTAATTTGCACACATGAGTCTGACTGTCATGTGTCTCAACTCCCGGTGGCAACAAATGTCTCTTCTTTCTGTGAGAAGCCTCGTGCTACGAATCTTGCCTTGTATCCCACGATGTTGCCATCTACTGCATGCTGGATCTTGTAGATCCATCTGGAAGACACTACGTTCTTCCCTTCAGGTCTCGATATCGCATCCTAGACATCATTCTTCTTGAACTGGTACTCTCCTTCCCTTTCTTCTTGGCTACTTCTTCATAGCTGGAAGGTTCTGCATCAATGATGTCACTCAACAGTGTCACATAACTGCACTGTGTCTGAGACCTCTTTCTTCCTTTAAATGTATCGTCATATTATTCTTCATCTTGTATTATTTCTCGAATTGTCGTCACTTGTTTTTCGGAACAAGTCTCATCCTTCTTTTCTTGTAGGCGATTGTATGCGATCTTTCCTACAAGTCAAATCCATTAGTTGTATGGTTAGAAACATTTCATAAAGCATATTCATAATGGAAAATTCTTATGCATAAAGATATAATCATGCAACTATTTTGGCCAATACAACATTTATCCATATTTCACGGAAACTTTCTAGATGCCTTCCATCTCTACCAAGACAACATTGAGATTGTGCAATAATCCAATATGTCAGCAAAGAGGTTCATTCTAGATAAGTAGCAATGGAGAGTTGTATAGCACCATGGGCTACTTACCCATCACATGCATATTAGTAGTATACTGTCATTAATCTAAACATTCTATCATGCATAACACATCAACTGAATATAAACAAATGCATAACAAAATAATATCATGAATGACAATTGAATATTTATCTTTATTTGTTTCGTGGGTTGACTCCTTCTTGACCCTTCAGCTTCATCATCTTCTTCATTCATAACAACATCATTTCTTATCCAAATGATAATATGGATAAGAGGTTCTTCAAGAGTTGAGTCCTCTGTATTCCTCATTGCTTGAGAGATCTTCTTTGGATCATGAGAGCTTGATCTTCAGTTGCTCCCATCTTCTCTTTTTCTAATTATGAGCCAAGCTTCTTCTTGTGTGCACTCTTCCCAGAGTCTGATGAAAGTAATCACTTCCTTCTGGCACACATTCCTCGAATGAATGAATCCCATGATCCTGGGAGGTCGTTCAAGGTGGTTATAATAGTATATTATTCTTCTTCGACTGCTTCGTCATAGCATCGAACACTTCCTTTTGGTGTCTTCAGGGATGAGATGATCTTTAATAGAATCTGCAATTATTCTCTTGGCTCTAACCTTGGCCTCATCTCCCTCTGTCTCTTAGACCTTTCTTACTGAAATACTGATCCAAGTCAATTTCTTCAAGGATCACGGAGTTCCTATACTTCTTCTGATTTATATTATTCTCTTCAAAATAGCTTGGTCAAGGAATAAAACATCTATTTAGGTGTATTTAGGGAAGACACGTGGTATAAAATGATCCTCTTGGCCTTGACCAAGTTCTTCTTGTGTAAGGATTTAGCCTGATCTCCCTCTAGAACTGGAACCTCTCCACTAATGTAGGTGTCAAATTCATTTTCTTCAAGAACCAGTGAAATCCTATACTTCCATGCTTGGAAGTTGTCATCTTCACCAAGCTTGACATCAGGCTGGTGTGATGAGACATTTTAACTGAGAACCTCAAATCGAAATAAAAGAAGATTAGATCTTACCGATTTGAGGTGTCCGTCCTCGTTCCGGATCTGCCTGATCTAGGGTTTGTTAGAGAAAACCTAATTTTCAAAATTCTGATTGGATAGAAATATGGGCCTCTTTAAGGCAAGCTGTCCAATGTGCTTCTTTTCTGAAAACAGTGTAGGGAAGCTCCCGGAATAGGAAGCCCTAGTTTTTCAATTTCCTCTGCAGAAATGCCTGATATAGTTTCTACGGTATCTCCGAAATTAATGCTTCTTTGTGTCTGAAATTTCGTATTGAGGTAGCCCCTTCTGTCATATTTCCAACACCGTAGGTTTGAGCAGAATTGGTTTCACAAATTGGGATTTATGAGAGTTTCCCCAAGGTGACTTATTTTAGGAATGTTCAGCATAGCGAAATTGTACGGACTTCCATGTGTCCTTGTTTCATCATCAGGGTTTGGAACTTTTACCACAGAAAGTACTGTCTGTGCCCTATCTGGAACAGCTTGCGAAATTTCATTTGGACCTTCGTAGCCCGAGATATAGCAATTCTCCCTAAGTGTCTTGTTTAGGGATGAATCCTGGAAGAGGCTGGAACCCTGATTTGGAGGAATCATATCTCCTAGAATATAGAAAATCTGAGGCTGAAATTTTTACACAGGGTACATCAGAAGTTTATCTTTTACTTGTGAAAATTTCGGCCCCTGAGACTTCTTCAATCCTGAGATATAATGAATGTACCAAAACTACCAGTTTTAGTATTTTAGGGTTTTTTCAGGCCCATGGTCAAACTAGGGTTTGACTTTCTCGGAGTTTTACTCAACCAAAAACTTTGACCTTGGTCTCTAAACTTCGATTTTGATGAGAAGAGAAATCCTATGCTGGGCTCACTCAAAAATTCCTCTTTTGTAAAAAGCCCTAATTTCCCGCAACAAAAACTGAAAATGCCCGGAATCAAATTTTGCTTTGACAGAAAGATGCGCCCTTCAATGGAGAGTTATCCTAGCCTCCTTTTGCTGATGGATTGTGGAGAGAGACCCAAAAAGTAAGAAGCCCTAGATTCTGCGGCTGCACAGTGTCTTCTTCTCAGGTTAGCTCCGATACCATGTTAGATTTTTATCAATTAGACAATATGATCTTAGGATCTTATCTGAGAGAATAAAATGCACATCAATCAATCATAAGAGACAATAGACACAAAGATTTATCCTCGGGGAAACCATAAGGGAAAAACCTTGCAACTTCCTCATAGATAGAATGAGCACCAATGGTAGTAGTAAAACCCAAAGATAGAAAGATGATCTCCAACAACTGTTCTCTCTCTCACTTGTGTGAGCTCCTCTTCTCTCACCTATGTGCTATAGCTGGTTGAGTGTGTGTGATAATTAGAGAGGCTCACTCTCTATTTATACTAGTTTCTAACTTGACAATAACTTACCAGGGCCGACTTCTCTAGGAGAGCCTAATAACCCTAGTGCCTCACAACTGCGGGGACTTTAACCCATGATCAACAAGGAGGGTTAATCTCTATGACTTTGCATGACTTGTTTACATTACTGATTCTCCCGATAGGAACATCGGGGACTAATCAAATACAATATATGAAATACATAAGTGAATACATTCTGAAGTTACAAATACATCAACATTGCATGCCTTGTTAGATAGACTTGACAAGATATTTAATGGAATTTGGTAGTTAGTTTTAATTCTAGGTGTCTGGAGGGATTACAAGATCCTTGCATTTTACTATGTACAACTTGGAAAATGGACTTGATGCCATTGGTTAAATGATTTTGAGTCAGTGATTAGGTGAATCACACAACTCATGCATCTTGATTTGGACAAAGACCTCCATGGACTTGGTGTTAAATAAGGTGAAATTCATTCATATCTCGAATCTACGTGAGATACACGTGATCTTGACATCAACTCGAGAATGGAAGGAAAAAAAATTATTATTTAAACTAGCAAAGGAACCAACCAAACATTTCTTGGGATTTAGGATTTGTCATAATGGATTGCATGCTAGAGGTATTTAATTGTTGAGAAGAAGTCTACTGCTACATCAAACACTATTTTTCTGTACACTAAATCATCTAAACAAAGTTCCTAGTTAGGAAACTTTTACATCTTATTGTAGTGCATTTAATACAATGTTTTTCTTATTTAGTATAGGGAGATGATATGACCTCATGATGACAAAACCTTTTTGAAAAGATACAAGAGTGAGTGTGAATCGTTGGAACCATGAGGAAAATCCTATTGAAAGATGTATGTTCTACTGGCTTGAACTATGAAATAGGGATCCTTTCTTAGCTATAACAAAACCTAGCGATGTTACCGTGTGAAATTTTAGGCCTATAAACACCAATTATTTTCCAAGTTGATTCATTTATATCATCCATAGGCCTAGAACAAAGGAGAAATCCAACACTTTTGAATAGGAAGCAATTGTTTCAAACACAATAGACTACTAGTTGAGAGATTCCATGGAGACCCAACACTATTGTTGTTTCACATCCACATGATACACATATATGTGCTCAAAGAATTTGTCCTACAACTAAAATAGGGAGATTGAGACAACAACCAAAGCTTCATATATGCATAAACAAAAGTGTTTAATGCAAAACTTGAAAGTGAGAACATCACATATCAAGAGAAGATATCAACACCAGATGAAACTTGATACACAAACAATGACATGAATGTAGTAGACAACAAGCTGAAATTCTATAACAACAATCACTATCTTCTTCTTAACAGAAGAAAAATATAGTGTTTTCAAGGGACTACAATTGCTTCTCTAAAGCTTTCACAATCATATTTCCACACCACATGTATCAATTTATAGCCCTAACTAATGCACCCTCTTTCATCTAGTCAATTTTGACAAGGGGGGAACACATATAGTCAAACTTGGCAAGAGGGAAAAGTAGGTACATAACTTAAATGCTGATCATATACCTCAAAGAGAGTGCCACAAATACAAGAGAGTCTCTCCCAAGCAATGCACCCTACATATGTCTAGAATAACTCTTATAGATTCTTCCATTAAGGAATCTATGATAGGTGTCATATCTATGTAAGCAATCCATTAAAACAATGTCATAACTGTGTAAGATGAATCTATCATAATTATGCAAGAGAATTTTTTCATAATTGTCATAGAATTCATCATAACCTTACAAACCATAAATAGAAAATGTTCAGTGTCATGAGTGTATGGAATCTATCATAGGGGTGTTATAAAATCTCTTCAATGTGGCACATGCATCTTGCAAGGAATCCCCTTCAACACTCATGCACTCTCTTTCTAGTAGAACAACTACAAGAAACCAAAAACCAACACTACCTATTTGTGAGGAAGGTGTTCTACACCACATTGAGTCTCTTTCAAAATATCAAAGCTCCCCTTTGATGGGGGTTTCGTTAGAATGTTAGCAACATTGTAACAACTCCAAAAATTCCATAAATTTTTTTTTTGTTATGGAGGGTTTAGATCAATATAATACCTTATCTGGTTTCACATAGATTCTAAGAAATATTGTAAACCATACATTCCATTTTCAACCTAGGGCTTAGCATATAATGAAAATTCTATAAAACTAATACATAACAACTCAAATACGACAACTCCATTTATGATTCATATAACACTATACTGGTATACATGTTTTAAGTCTTATGATAAATTTACTTGTTTCAAAAGTTAATGTGTCATGCCTGCTTTGTCATAAGTTATAGTTTGTGTGCTTATCTTGTATTCGTCATGTATTTAATATTCCGCTTACAAACCCTATTTCGATGATAGGGTTACAGGGTTTTAGGTCTTACTTAGCTTATGAAAGCTAATGCATTGTTTAACCTTTTAATAATGCAGGTGTTTCTCAAATGAAAGGTTAGCCCCCCCTTATTTACCTAAACAACCTAACGAGCCAAGGGTGATAAGCACTGAGGTGACAATTATATGACTAAGGAAAACCATGAGTTAAAAGAATGATTTGGCACCATAGTTGTGAATTGATCACTTTATAATATGCTTGATCTTATACGATGGATTTATCATATTAATGAAATCACTTTAAAACTAAAGCGAGTGGGTAGTGAAGTTTTGATTCACGTGGAGGTATCGAAAGTTTAAGGTGCCCACGTGAAGGCTTGTGGTGCCATCCAGCTATAAGGAGTAAAAAACCTAACGAAAAGCCAAGGGTTTAAGTTTTCTGTGTTACTTCTGTGCCGTATAATGGTGAGGAGAGTCGAGGGCTCTCGGCCCTTCCAATAGAAGATGCATTCGACCACACATCCTCTCATATAACACTGAGAACAACACTACTACTGCACTACCTTTGTTATTTGTGGATTATGCAGTGGTTACTAAAACATTAATGAGCCATGATATTGACCTGCCACAAGCTCCTTCGCAAAGATCTTACCATCGTTTCCTTTGTTGATATTTCAAGTCTGCGGGTAAGTAGTTACTTCATTTCTGTTAGTTTGATGCAATTTTATTTAATAAAGACAAACGCAAGATTTCAAAGTTTAACCTCTATGCATTGTTGAACTGGAAGGAGGCTTCGATGGATACCTTATCGACGAAGCTTGGCTTGAGTTCGGGTCTAGAGTATCTGGCGATGAAGGGTTCTGGTAAGACCTAAAAGCCTTGAAACCCTACGGTCTTTGACGGTCCATGGTGTGAAATGAAACGACAAACCTAGAACAGATTTTCTCTTTTTGGTCTGGCTTCGTTTGGATGATACGAGGGTTTATACGAGCCCTTCTAATGATGGTAAACACTCTTGTGTTTTTTCCTTTATGATGTTAATGGCAAGGATAAAAATGTGGTTTTTAAAAGCCTTTAAGCCATGAACAGAGTTAATATTTTAAATCTCTATTTTGTTTACAGACCATGAGTCTGTGCGGGAAGTTGTATCAAGGTCGTTTTGTAATTATTAAAAATTCTTCTATAAAATATTAGTGAAGTTTATGAGAAATACACTTACTACAATTTCTGCTTCTATTTTGTTTAAAACCTTGTTTTAACTCTCGGTACTACTCTGTAATTGATATATTGTTTAACATTATGTGAAATGGATTAGTTGCTTGGTTACGTTTACTTCATTCATGCCTTTGTTAAAAGACACCATGTTGATTTTCAAAAAGGTTACGACCCATTCTTTGCTGTTTGAGCTTTGGGTGCATTCGCCGTAGGTTTTAGTTATTTAATAAATTACTTGGAGAAATAGTCTTACAGGCCTCGAACTCTTGACTTGTGGTAAAAATATTAGATGGGGAAGCTAGTTTGATTTTATGATTGAATATACCATTTGTTATTTGTAGAGTGTTATCCCTAAATCGTTTTTTGAAAAAGATAAACCTTTCGGCTGTATGCAAATTGGTACTGAGTAATTACGAAAACAAATAAGCCTTTCGGTTGTATGAAAATGATATTGGGTAAATATTAATATTCATATGTATTTTTCTTTTTATGGGTCTCGAACCCTCGACTAGAAGCCTTAGCGTTTTTAAATCTAAAACTGTTGTTTCTTTAGCATGTTATAAACTGTAACTAATTATAACAAGTCCTAAATATAAAATAATTCATTTGTTCAGTTGAAAACAATGATAGATCTGTTAAAACCCTTTGTTATTTTTGTATGAACTTTATAAGAAAATATACAAGAATGATAATCATTTATTATCTCTGTATACTACCTATTATTAGGTGAAGCTATATATAGCAATATGATACTGTTTCCAAATAATAATATAAGATAGCCTACTGTTTCTACTATGAAAATCTGTATACGTAGTATAATTAATTTCTCCCGTACTTAACTGATAATTTTCAGGAAATAAAAATACTTTCCTACTTTATTTCAAAAACAAATAATAGTTTTGGGAAGCTTTCAACATTCATACAAATCCTTCAGAAATAAACATAAAACAAATTAAGGATATTAATAATCCAGAACAATATAGAACCCGTTAACCTTCGAAGTGGACAAACATCCAAAGAAGACCGTTGCTCCCAACCGTGTCCTGAAAGCAGCTAAGATTACTTGCTTTAGAACCCCAGAGCTTGTTCATTGAACCACCCGGACGAAGATACTGTGTAGAATCCTATTTTGTCCTCTCTGTAACTTAGTAGTCACACTTGCAGTCAATACTCTAGCAATTCACTTTAGCTTTCCCCTCATCAAATTCCTCTTGTGTGCCTAACTTTTCAGTTACCGGCAATCCACAAGGTTCTAATATGTAGAATGTAGTGAGCCTCCTGCTCATTTGATGGGTATATATGTTCTTGCCTAGGTATTTGGGTTAGTTTTGTAATTTAATGAGCCACCTGCTCAGTTCCTCCTTTCTTGGGAACATGACCACAATTTTAGGGAAGTTGCCTCATGCATCAACTAAAAAGTGAATGTTGTTGCTTCCATTTGTCATTTTTTCCTTCTACACCAGATCATTCCTCCTAGTGGGTCAGTGAAGACTCTTCAACAGTCCTCTTTGGATAGGTGTTTCTTTTTTATTATTATTAAATAATAAAATATTCAATTACAATCATCTTTGACCATCCTTGGTCAACAACATAAAACTTTACAATAAATTTTAAAGTAATGTATTTTCACAACATAAAATGTTTTTAGTTCTAGGTGGGTTACAAACACCCCCTCTTAAGTTCAACATCGTCCTCGATGTTGCTTAGATATCATCTGAGTCTTCCTGGAACAAAATTGGATATGCTTCCTGTTAGATTTTTATCATTTAAGCTAGCAATACATTAGGATCTTTAATTGAGAGAATAACAAGCACAACAATCAAACACAAATGACAATGAACACAGTGTTTATCCTCGGGGAAACCATAAATGGTGAAAACCCCGCAACTTCCTCAAAGATAGAATCAACACCAAAAGTAAAGCCCCAAAACAGTAAGATGATCTCCCGACAGCAGTAACCTCTTTATTCCTTGCCCCAGTGTCTTCTTCTTCCTCAGCTATGCGCTACAACTGAGTGTGTGACAAAATAGAGAGGCTAGCTCTCTATTTATACTAATTCCCGATTTGAATAAACCCAACTAGGGCAGACTTCTCTAGGAGAGTCTAATAAGCCTAGTGCCCCGGAACTACGGGGAATTTAACATTTGACCAATAGGAGGGTTACCCACAATGAATTGACATGACTTTTTTACATTATAGAACTTCCCGATAGGAACATCGGGGCATGACATGACTTAAGTACATTACAAATACATCCCGGAATAAACATCGGGTTACAATACATAAGAAATACAAGTGAATACATTCTGAAGTTACAATTTCATCAACACTCCCTCTTAAATAGGGAGGTATTCTTTCGACACAATTTTCAGCACAAGTCTTCTTCTCTGTATCATCTGGATCATCATCGAGTCTTCATCATCTTCAAGTCATCTTCATCTTCAGGTCATCTTCATCTTCAAGTCATCTTCATCATCAGATCTGGATCATCACTCGATCTGGATCATCATCAATGGATCTGGATCATCACTGAATCTGGATTACCACTGGACATCGTCACTGGATCTGGATCATCACTACTGGATCATTGTCACTGAATCATCACGAGTGCTATCTCTTGATTCTTCTCTTCACAATAAGTTCTAGAGATCCATCCCTTTTTCGTGCTGGATGTACATCTATAGAGCCAGTCCTTTTTCATACTGGATGTATCATCACACAGAGCTAGTCTTTTTTCATACTAGATGTGGCATCCACTCAGAGCGAGTCCTTTTTCATATTAGATGAGTCTTCACAGAGCTAGTCCATTTTCATACTGGGTGTGGCATCCATACAGAGCTAGTCCTTTTTCATACTAGATGAGTCTTCATAGAGCCAGTCCTTTTTCATACTAGGTGTGGCATCCACACAGAGCTAGTTCTTTTTCATACTAGATGAGTCTTCACAAAGCCGGTCCTTTTTCATACTGGGTGTGGCATCCACACAAAGCTAGTCCTTTTTCATACTAGATGTGTCTTCACAGAGCCAACCCTTTTTCATGCTGGACGTGGAATCCACACAGAGCTAGTCCTTTTTCATACTAGATGTGTCTTCACAGAGCCAACCCTTTTTCATGCTAGATGTGGAATCCACATAGAGCTAGTCCTTTTTCATACTATATGTGTCTTCATAGAGCCAGCCCTTTTTCATGCTGGATGTGGAATCCACACATACATCTGACAATGGAAGGAACCAATCCTCTCACCATGTCACAACTCTTACATTCGACCATGGAAGGAACCAATTCTCTCACCATGTCAGAAGGGTACAACACTTACATCTGACCATGGAAGGAACCAATCCTCTCACCATGTCAGAAGGGCACAACACTTATATCTGACCATGGAAGGAACCAATCCTCTCACCATGTCAGAAGGGCACAACACGGACACATCACTTCCTCTTGGGAGGAATCTCGATCTGGAGAACACCAAGCTTCTCCCTAGCCAATGGCTTAGTCAACACATCAGCTATCTGTTCGTCCATCGCAACATACTGGAGCTTCACTGCTCCTCTCTGCACCATATCCCTAATATAGTGATACTTGATCTCGATATGCTTCGACTTGTCATGGAACACCAGGTTCTCTGACAACTTCACACAACTCTGGTTGTCACAATATATACAAGTAGCATCTTACTGGAGATCAAATAAATCAGACAGTAGCTTCCTCAGCCATACTGCCTCACAACTAACTGAACAGGATGCGACATACTCTGCTTCAGTTGTACTCAGTGTCACACAGGATTGCTTCTTGCTAAACCAAAAGATCACACATGATCCCATACTGAAGCAACACCCTAAAGTGCTCTTCCTATCGATGACATTTCCTGCCCAATATGAATCAACATAACCCTCCAGGTTAATTCTTTGATCAGTCTTATACTTGAGCCCATAATCAACTGTACCCTTCAGGTACCTCAGAATATGCTTTGCAACAGTCAAGTGAACATGTCTCGGATCTGTCAAGAATTGGCTCAAGGTGTTCACAGCAAAGCAAATATTTGGTCTCGTGTTCGTCAGGTACATGAAGGACCCAATCATCTGACGATACATCGTGACATCAACTGACTTTGATGAAGCATCACTCAATAGCTTCAGGTTCGATGTCATAGGCGTGGTTAAGGCCTTGCATTCCATCATCCCAAATCTCTTCAGGATCTCTACTGCATACTTCCATTGTCCAAGGAAGTTCCATCCGCATTCTGCCACACCTCCATGCCTAGAAAGTAATGCATCATACCTAAGTCCTTCATTTCGAACTCGGCACTTCCTCTTCGTATCCGCAATCAACCCATCCATACCTGTTACAAACAGATCATCTACATACAATAGGAGCATCACTGGGTTGCCATCTTCAACCTTGTAGTAAAGGTTGGAATCTGCTTTACTCTTGGTAAAGCCCAAACTGGATAGGAAGATGTCAATTCTGTCGTACCATGTCTTGGGTGCCTGTTTCAAGCCGTACAGGGCTTTCTTCAATCCACACACATGAGACCCCCTGTCATGTGTCTCAAAACTGAGTGGTTGCTCCACATACACTTCCTCTTCCACTACACCATTCAAGAAAGCAGTCTTGACATCCATTTGGTGTATCTTCCATTTCATCACTGTAGCCAAAGCAAGTACTGATATGATGGAAGTGTATCTGGCTACAGGTGCAAAAGTTTCTTCATAATCTATTCCTTCTTTCTGGGAGAAACCACGAGCAACAAATCTTGCTTTATATTTTTCAATGCTACCATCTGCAACATGCTTGATCTTGTAGATCCATTTGGAAGTTATGACAGACTTCCCTTCTGGTCTTGGGACAACATCCCAAACATCATTCTTCATGATCGATTGATACTCTTCGATCATAGCATCCTTCCATTCTTTCCGTTCTGTCGCTTCTTCATAATTGGAAGGTTCTTTATCGATGAAATCACATAATAAGGCTACATATTTGGAGCAGGATCTGGTCCTCTTTCTTTCTCTGTGATTCTCTTCTGGAGCCCCATATCTTTCCGCACCTTGGATAGCTTCTCTTACCCAAGCAGGTTTTCTCTTATAAGGATTATTCTCCTGAGGTGGATCTACAGGTTCTTGAGGTTCTTCAAATTCTCGATCTTCTTCTTGAGTTTCTTCGTTTATGGTTGTATCATGAATTATGGGTGCTTCTGCTTCTTCAGGTTCTTTAGCAGGCCTCTTTCTGGATTTGTTGTAAGCTGAGTCTTCATCAAATGTTACATCCTTGCTGATGTCGATCTTCTTGAATCTTGGGAAGTATATTTTGTAAGCCTTCGAGCTCTCAGAGTATCCCACAAATATACCCTTCTTTCCTGAAGGATCTAACCTTGTTCTCTTCTCTTTTGGAATGTGTATGTACACTGGATAACTGAATATTCTGAGATGGCTGACTTTTGGTTTCTTGCCGAAAAATACTTCTTCAGGTGTCTTCTTCTTGAGTAATCTGTGTGGAGTACGGTTCTGTACATACACCGCCGTTCTGGCAGCTTCTTCCCATAGATGCATAGGAATATCTTGATCATGAAGCATTGCTCTTGCAACTTCCATGATAGTTCTATTCTTTCGATCTGCAATCCCATTCTGATGTGGATTAGATGGAGTAGACAACTCCCTCTTAATCCATGAGTCTTTGCATAACTCTTTGAATTCATTTGAAGTGAATTCTTTGCCATTATCTGATCAAAAAGTCTTGATCTTCTTTTCAGTGTGGTTTTCGATCAAGGCTTTGAATTCCTTGAACTTGCTGAATACTTCATCTTTGTTCTTCATGAAGTAAATCCATGTCTTTCTAGAAAAATCATCAATGAAAGAAACATAGTATACATACCTGCTTAGCGAACTTGATGACATTGGACCGCATACATCGGAGTGGATGATTTCCAAGATTCCTTTTGCTTTGATCTCACTCCCTGGAAATGTCTTCTTTGTGTTCTTTCCTTTCTCACATCCTTTGCAGACCCCATCATGTTTTGCTTGAATTTCTGGAAGACTTTCAACAACTTTGTTTGCAAGTGGTAGTGGCCTGTAATGCACATGTGCAAGCCTTCTATGCCAAAGTTCATTTGGTTCTACTGAATCATGAACCAAATCTTGTTCTTGTTGGCCCTTCAACTTGTATAGACATCCTTCTTGTTCCCCAATCACTATTGCATCGTCAAAAGTCTTTCCCTTTGGCCACATAAGAACTTGGCCATCTACAAAAGCAACCCTCATTCCTTTTGCATCCAATGTAGATATGGAGAGGAGGTTCTTCTTTAGTCCTGGAACAAATAATACATTTTTCATCTTCATAGACTTTCCAGAGTCTACTTTATAGGAGGATTCACCACTACCTTTTATTGGATACTAGTAGTCATCCCCAAGTTTCACCTTGTGAGGTGACTCATGTTTAGATAGTTTCACAAATGATGCTTTGAATCCCATCATGTGCTTGGAAGCACCACTGTCTATGAGCCAATCATTTCTTCCATGTGAAACAGTTCCCGTGAGAGCAGAGATCAACAAATATTCTTCATCACTTGAAGAATCACTTTCTTGTCTGATTCTCTTTGTGGAAGGTTCATCATCCTCTTCAGCATGAGCATGATGTCTTCTCTTGTTTCCCTTCTTCTTCTTTGAGTTCCCTTTGTTAGGGCAGAATTTGGATATGTGACCTTTCTCATCACATGTGTAACATCTAACAGTAGCCCAATCTCTTCTAGAGTGATGAGACTTACCTTTGGAGTGATGATGGTCCCTTTTGGTTTTCTTGGTGTGGGCTGTGAGAGCTTGATCTTCACTTCCCATCTTTTCTTCTCGAGTTGCTATCCGAGCTTCTTCTTGAGAGCATTCTTCCCATAGTCTGCTGAACTTGACTAACTTCTTTCTGGAACAGATCCCTTGAATGAAAGAGTTCCATGATCTAGGGAGACCATTCAAGGTGGTCATCACAATATCTGCATTTTCCACTTCTTCATCTATCGCTTCCAGCTGTTTCTTGATATGAGATACCCTTGTAAAGTAAGACTGGATGGTCTCAGCATTCTGGATATTTACATTCTTCAATTGGTTTCTCAGATTCATCTTCCTGTTTATGTTCTTCCCTTCAAACAATTTGGTTAGGGCATCAAACATAGCTTTAGGTGTATTTAGGGAGGAAACATGTGGTATGAGATAATCCTTGATTGAATCAACAATAATCCTCTTTTCCATAACCAACTTCTTCTTATGTAAGGCCTTAGCCTCATCTCTCTCTGGAACTGGAACCTCCTCACTGATATAGGAGTCCAACTCATTTTCTTCCAGGACCAGGGAGATCCTATACTTCTAGGCCCGGAAGTTATCAGCTCCCTCAAGCTTTTCATCAAGCTTGGTATGATGACACATCTTAGCTGAGAACCTCAAATGGAAATACAAAATATTTAGATCTTACCAGGTCAAAATGTCGGATCTGGATTTGGAGCTGAAATTATGCAGTGTTGGTTCAGGAGCAGATTAGGGTTTTGCTTTTTCGGAGTTCTGTCCAACCAAATGCTTTGATATTGATCCCTAACTTCGATTTTGAGGAGGAGATCAATCCAGGCATGGGCTCACTGAAAAATTCCACTTTTGTGGAAAGCCCTAATTTTCGACAGTAGTGTCCGGTCCAAAACTGAAAAACCTCAGAATTGGATTCTGCTTCGACAGAAAGATGCGCCCTAGGGAGGAGAGTTATTCCAACCTTCTTTTGCTGAAAATTTGTGGAGAGAGATCCACAAAGCAGGAAGCCCTTGTTCCTCCAGCTGCACAGTGTCTTCTTCTTAGGTTAGCTCTGATACCATGTTAGAATTTTTATCATTTAAGCTAGCAATACATTATGATCTTTAACTAAGAGAATAACAAGCACATTAATCAAACACAAGAGACAATGAACACAGTGTTTATCTGCTGGGAAACCATAAATGGTGAAAACCCTGCAACTTCCTCAGAGATAGAATCAACACCAAAAGTAAAGCCCCAAAACAGTAAGATGATCTCCCGACAGCAGTAACCTCTTTCTTCCTTGCCCCAGTGTCTTCTTCTTCCTCAGCTATGTGCTACAAATAAGTGTGAGTGAGTGTGTGATAAATAGAGAGGCTAGCTCTCTATTTATACTAATTCCCAACTTGACTAAACCCAACTAGGGCCGACTTCTCTAGGAGATTCTAATAACCCTAGTGCCCCAGAACTGCGGGGACTTTAACCCTTGATCAATAGGAGGGTTACCCACAATGACTTGACATGACTTGTTTACATTATAAAACTTCTTGATAGGAACATCGGGGCATGACATGACTCAAGTACATTACAAATACATCCCGGAATAAACATCGGGTTACAATACATAAGAAATACAAGTGAATACATTCCGAAGTTACAATTTCATCAACACTTCCCGCCTATGACTCTCCAATTCCCAGGTTGCTTCATCTGGACTAAGGTGTTTCCATTGCACCTTTACTTGTCCAATGGTGCGATTTCGGAGAAAAATTTCTCTCTTGTCAAGGATACAATTCGGTTCCACTTGAAAATATCCTTCTAGTTCTACCTGGATAACATTCCAGTCGATTACATGAGTAACATCATGTACATACTTTTTCAATATAGAAATATGAAATACGTTATGTATTTTGAGATTAGGTGGCAAAGCTAACTGGTAAGCCACTGGTCCTACTCTTGACAATATTTCAAATGGTCCTCAATACCTAGGTGCTAGTTTAGCACAACTCCCCAACTTAAAAGAGTTTTTTTCTGAGTTATTTTAAGGTCTGCATGACACTTTTGTCTGTCCTGTGCAATTTTAAGATTGCTTTGTACCTGTTTCACTGTTAGTCCTTTTTCTTTTAACAAGTCATGTCCTAACATTAATCTGTCAACTGAATTACTCCATGAATTGGGAGTACTACACTTCCTACCATACATTATTTCAAAAGGATTAAGTTTAGCTGAAACTTGATAATGATTGTTATAAGCAAACTCGAATAAGTGTATATATTCTTTCCATTTGTTTGGATGATCCCTAACATACATCTTTAACATATCTTTTAAAGCTGGATTTACTCTTTCTGTTTGTCCATCCATTTGCGGATGATAAGCGATACTAAAATTTAATTTAGTGTCCAATCCTTTAAACAATGATTTCCAGAAATTACTAGTAAACTTAGGATCCCTATTAAAAATTATCTTCTTAGGAATTCCATGCAAACGATAAACTTACTTCATAAAAATATTAGCAATATTAGCAGCCTTATAAGTAGTTTTAACAAGTATAAAATGAGCTTCCTTGCTAAGTTTGTCTACCACTACCATCACATAATCATTTTTCTTTTGATTTTTAGGGGGTCCAGCAGGTTGCAATAGACCTGCTGGGTGTTGATGCTTAGCTTTAACCTACTGGCATTCTATACACCTAGCTATATATTCAACCATTTCATCTTTCATATTGGGCCAGGAATAGTCTTTTCTTAGCATTGTTATCATCTTTTGGCAACTAGGATGTCCTGAGTAAGGACTATTATGTACTTCATTTAAGATCAACAATTTAATTTCTGGTACATTTGGTACATATAACCTGTTTTTATACAATATTAAACCTTTTTCATTCAAATTGAAATTGTTTTTATATTTTTCTGATTCGTTTTCTGTAACTTTTTCTCTTAAAATATGATAATTTTTATCCATTTTTACTCTGTCTTCAAACTTATTGTCCACTTTTGTTTTATAGCTGCTAACAACGATTATAAAATTCATATTTTCATTTCTTCTTAAGGCAACAACCACCTTATTCTCCTTTCCTTTTATATGTTTGATCTCGAAATCATATTCGCTAAGGAAAGCTAACTATCTTGCTTTCCTTGCATTTAGATTTTGTTGATCAAACAAGTATTTTAAACTTATGTTATCAGACATTAATAAAAATATTCTATCGATTAGATGATGGCGCCACATTTTCAAGGCATGTATTATGACAACCAACTCTAAATCGTAGGTAGCATGATACTTTTTTATTATGTATTTTTAACTTTCTTGATTCATATGCTATTACATGAGCTTCTTGCGTTAACACTCCCCTAAGCCCTCATTGCATGCACTCGTGCATACAACAAAGTCCTTATTTGGATATGCTATTTTTAAGATAGATGTAGTGGTTAATAATTCTCTTAACTTTTAAAATCTTTCTTCACATTTTAAATCCAATACGAATATTTTTCCCTTTTTCTAGAAGGACGTTATGGGATTCATGATCCTCGAGAATCCTTCTATGAATTTTCGATAATAACCTGTAATCCCCTTCAACAATCGTACATCTGATACATCCTTATGAACAGACCATTCCATTATTGCTCTTATCTTATAAGGATCCACTGATATCCCTTCCTTGGATATCACATGGCCTAAATATTGTATTTTATCTTTAAAGAATTCGCATTTACTAAACTTTGCGTACAATTTGTGTTCTCTCAAAACTTGTAATATTATAGTGTAGATGTTCATCATGTTCTTCTTTTGTTTTTGAATAATTTGTATGTCATCGATAAAGACAACTACGGATTTATCTAAAAACTTATTTAAGACATTGTTCATTAAACACATTAAAGATGCTGGAGAGTTTGTTAGCCCAAATGACATAACTACAAACTCATAATGCCCATAATGAGTTCTGAATGGAGTTTTAAATATATCTTCATCTTTAATTATGACTTGATGATATCCATATCTCAAGTCTATTTTTGAGAATATCGTTGCTCTGCGTATCTGGTCGAACAAATCATCCATGCGGGGCAATGTATATCTGTTTTTAATTGTCATCTTCTTTAATCGACGATAATCTATACATAAGCGTAAGGTACCGTCTTTCTTTTTAACAAATAAGACAGGTGATCCCCAAGGGAATACACTTGGTCTTATATGTAATTTTTCTCTATTAACTTATGTAGTTGTAGTTTTAATTCATTAAGTTATAGGATATTCATCTGGTAAGGAGCCTTTGAATTGGGTACAACTCTAGGTACTAATTCAATAGTAAAATCCAATTCTCTTTTCAGAGGTAATCCTGGAATCTCTTTCAGGAATACATCTGAAAATTCTTTTAAAATTGGTATCATCAAATTTTAATTTATCTTCTTTATTCATATGTTAATTATTCATTACATATACAACAAAAACTTTGCAACCTTTACGTACAAACTTTTTTATTTGCAAAGATGAAATCTGTCTAACGTAAACTTTTCTAGGTATTCATTTTACTATAACTGTTTCTCCTTTTTCATCTAAGCATATAAATGTTTTCTCAAAGCAATTTAAAACTACTCTATGTTTTTCCAGCCAATCCATACCTATTAAAACATCATATGATCCTAGAGGTAATACATTTAATTTCACTTGAGTTTTGAATTGACTCATAAAAATTTCATGATCTTCAACATAGCTAACTACCTTTCTCTTGGTTCTTGTAGCTAACTGAACCAATCAAGATTTTTTAAACTTATTCAAATGCAAAATACAAATTTCTGCTATACTAGGCGACACATAGCTTAAACTAGCACCCGGGTCTATCAAAATAGAAATGGGTTTGTTCTTTATCATACCTTCTATTTCCACCATATATGTTTGGTGATCAGCTTGTCGATTCTCCAAAGCTGCATTAATCCTGGGCATCTCGTTCGCTACGTCACCAACAGTTGCTTCTTCCTGTATTGTATGCACATTGCTGAAATTCCTCGTCTTTTCTAGAAAATCCTTCGCATAATGAGGCCCCTGACATTCCCAGTATTTTACAGGTTCTCTTTGTTCATTATTTTTAACATGATTGTTAGTTACGTCTCTGTTCTTTGCTGCTGTAAAATTCTATTGTGTATTAATTTTAAAGTCTGTTCCCTGATAAGTATTCTTAGAATAGTTTCATGAATTATTTCCGAAATTTTTGTTGGACTTAAAGCATTTTATTCTTTGTTCAAAATTCTTTGTTCTTTTAACCTTCCAGTTAGGTACACCTTCTCTTTTATTTTTTCTTTGTTCATGACATAAATTAGCCTTCGCCAAGGGTTTTTGGATTGTCGTATTCTATTTTGTCCTTGAAGCTAAAAGGTAAACAACTTAGAAACCTTTGTATCTTAGGCTTTTCATTGATGATATAAGGTACGTATCGTAATGAGATTAAAAATTTACCACTTAGTTCTTTCATAGACATTGAACCTAGCTTAAGATCGTAAAATTCTTTAGCCTTTCTTCATAATATTGTTCAGACAAAATTTTTCTTTTAAAACATTTCTTATAAGTCCTCCAAGTTACATACTTTTCTCTAATGTTTTTTCACTCTTTTTATATCCTGCCACCATATATCAGCTTTTCCAGTTAAGTTATAAATAACCATTGTAGCTTTCAGCCTGTTAGAGTAATTATAGATTTGAAAATACTTTTTCATCCCTGATAGCCATGCGTCGTCTTCTTCCCTTTTTCCACCTCACCATTAAACATTGGAGGATTTATCTTCTTAAAATCTCATGAAATTTCTTCGTAAGGTTTATATTTTCTTTTTTTAGGGCTGCTGTCGCTATCACTACTTTCACTATAATATTTATGTTTCTCTCTGTGTGACCTAACATTAATTCCTGAAGAGGAATTACTTTCATTATCAGAGAATTTTAACTTTTTACCTTTGCAATTGTAAGATATAGTTCCAGATTCAGATTCAAGTTCTTTTCTTTTATCCTTTCCTTCATTATGTAATTTATCCAACAATATTTGATTTAATTCTTCTCGTTCTCTTAGGATTGTTTCATTGTCTTCCTTAACATTATGCAATTCATCATTTAAGTCTCTTACAGTTCGAAGTAATTCAGATGGTTGATTATTTAGTTCCACGTATAAATTATTTGGATTATTTTGTTCATTATGATGTGATCCATCCTCGGTAGATGCCTCTACTCCTTCCTTTTCCTACAAAATAAGGATTTATATTTATGTACAAAAACACTTTTTAAACATAAGTTCTTTTTTTTTGTTTTCCTGTTTTTGTATTGAGCATGCGAGTTGAGCCAAACTTCATGCCTAGTGTTTGAACTCGTGCTCTGATACCACATGTAACAACTCCAAAAATTCCATAAATATTTTATTTTTGTTATGGACGGTTTAGATCAATATAAGACTTTATCTGGTTTCACATATCTTCTAAGAAATATTGTAAACCCTGCATTCTATTTTCAACCTAGGGCTTAGCCTATAATGAAAATTATGTAAAACTAATACTTAACAACTCAAACACGACAACTCGATTTATGAGTCATATAACACTATACTGGTATACAGGTTTTAAGCTTTATGATAAATTTACTTGTTTCAAAAGTTAATGTGTTGTTCCTACTTTGTCGTAAGTTACAGTTTGTGTGCTTATCTTGTATTCGTCATGTTTTAAATATTCTGCTTACAAACCCTATTTCGATGCCAGGGTTATAGGGTTTTAGGACTTACTTAGCTTATGTAAGCTAATGCATTGTTTAACCTTTTAATAATGCATGTGTTTCTCAAATGAAAGGTTAACCCCCCCTTGTTTACCTAAACAACCTAAAGAGCCAAGGGTGACAAGCACCAAGGTGACAATTATATGACTAAGAAAAACCATGAGTTAAAAGAATGATTTGGCACCATAACTGTGAATTGATCACTTTATAATATGCTTGATCTCATACCATGGATTTATCATATTAGCGAAATCACTTTAAAACTAAAGCGAGTGGGTAGTGAAGTTTTGATTCACGTGGAGGTAGGTGGAAAGTTTAAGGAACCCACGTGAAGGCTTGTGGTGCCATCTAGCTGTATGGAGTAAAAACACTAATGAAAATCCAAGGGTTCAAGTTTTCTATGTTACTTATGTGCCGTATAATGGTGAGGAGAGCCAAGGGCTCTCAACCCTTCCAGCAAAGGATGCATTCGACCATGCATCCTCTCATATAACAATGAGAACGACACTAGTACTGCTCCACCTTTGTTGCTTCTGGCCAATGTAGTGGTTACTAAAACATTAATGAGCCTTAGTCTTGACTTGCCATAGGATCCTTTGCAGAGATGTTACCACTATTTCCTTCGCTAAGATTTCAAGTCTGCGAGTAAGTAGTTACTTCATTTCTGTCAGTTTGATGCAATTTTATTTAATAAGGACAAATGCCAGATTTCAAAGTTTAACCTCTGTGCATACGGTTGAACTGGCAGGAGGTTTCAATGGATGCCTTATCAACGAAGATTGGCTTGAGTTTGGGTCGAGAGTATTTGGTGACGAAGGGTTCTGGTAATATGTAAAATCCTTGAAACCCTCCAGTCTTTTATGGTCCATGGTGTGAAATGAAACGATAAAGCTGGAACAAAGTTTCTCTTTTTGGCCTGGCTTCGTTTGGATGATACCATGGTTTTTATATGAGCCCTTCTGTTGATGATAAACACTCTTGTGTTTTTTCCTTTACGACGTTAATGGCAGGGATAAAAATATGGTTTTTAAAAACCTTTAGGCTGTGAACAAAGTTAATATTTTAAATCTCTATTTTGTTTACAGACCATGATTCTGCATGGGAAGTTGTATCATGGTTGTTTTGTAATTATTAAATATTCTTCTATAAAATTTTAGCGAAGTTTATGAGAAATACAGTTACTGCGATTTCTGCTTCTATTTTGTTTAAAACCTTGTTTTAACTCTCGATACTACTATGTAATTGATATATTGCTTAACATTATGTGAAATGGATTTGTTTCTTGGTTATGTTTACTGCATTCATGCCTTTGTTAAAAGACGCCATGCCAGTTTATAAAAAGGTTACGACCCATTCTTTGTTGTTTGAGCTTAGGGTGCTTTCGCTGTAGGTTTCAATTATTTAATAAATTACTTGGAAAAATAGTCTTACAGGCCTCAAACTCTTGACCCGTGGTAAAAATATTAGATGGGGAAGTTAGTTTGATTTTATGGTTGAATCTACCATTTGTTATTTGTAAAATGTTAACCCTAAATTGTTTTTTGAAAAAGATAAGCCTTTCGGATGTATGTAAATTGGTACTGAGTAATTACAAAAACAAATAAGCCTTTCGACTCTATGAAAAATATACATGGTAAATATCAATATTCATATGCATTTTTATTTTTATGGGTCTCGAACCCTCGATTGGAAGCCTTAGTGTTTTCAAAACTAAAACTATGTGTTTCTTTAACATGCTATAAACTGTAATTAACTATAGCAAGCCCTAAATGTAAAATAATTCATTTGTTCAGTTGAAAATGATGACAGCTTTGTTAAACCCTTTGTTATTTCTCTATGACTTTATAGGAAAAGATACATGAATTCCAATAATTTATTATCTATGTATACTATTTATTATCAGTTGAATCTATATATAGAAGCATGATACTGTTTCTAAATAATAATATAAGATAACCTACCATTTCTACTATGAAAATCTGTATAAGCAGTAGAATTCATTTCTCCTGTACTTAACTGATCATTTACAGGAAATAAAAATACTTTCCTATTTTATTTCAAAAACAAATAATAGTTTTGGGAAGCTTTCAACATTCATAAAAATCCTTCAAAAATAAACATAAAACAAATTAAGGATATTAATAATCCAAAACAATATAGAAAGTGTTAACCTTCGAAGTGGACAAACATCCAAAGAAGACCGTTCCTCCCAATTGGCTTTTGCAAGCAGCCAATATTACTTGCTTTAGGACCCCTGAGCCTGTTCACTGAACCACCAGGATGAAGATACTGTGTAGAATCCTGTTATGTCCTCTCTGTAACTTAGCAGTTGCACTTGCAGTCAATACTGTATCAATTCACTTTAGCTTTCCCCTCATTGAACTCCTCTTGTGTGCCTAACTTTTTTAGTTTCCAGCAATCCACAAGGTTCTAATTTATAGAATGTAGTGATCCTCCTGCTCATTAGATAGGTATATATTTGATTGGCTAGGTCTTTCGGTCAGTTTTGTAATTTAATGAGCCACTTGCTCAGTTCCTACTTTCTTGGGAACATGACCACAATTTCAGGGAAGTTGCCTCATGCATCAAATAGAAAGTGAATGTTTTTGCTGCCATTTGTCATTTTTTCATTCTACACCAGATCATTCCTCCTAGTGGGCCAGTGAACACTCTTCAACAATCCTCTTTGGATAGGTGTCTCTTCTTTTAATTATTAAATAATAAAATATTCAATTACAGTCATCTTTGACCATCCTTGGTCAACAACATAAATCTTTATAATAACTTTTAAAGTAATGTCTTTTCACAACATAAAATGTTTTTAGTTCTAGGTGGGTTACAAACCTACAAACAATGGGAACATAATCAAGAAAAATAACTCCCTTATGTGCTCTATCTCTTAGGAAATGCTATTGGATATCTATATGCTTGGATTGATGAATGAAACACTTTATTGTCACTATAAAAACCATGATATCTAACATTTGATTGGTCAACTTGCAAAGGAAAATGACCTCAAAACACATTGATGATGTTGCAATATACTTTACTTTGGCTAGATTAGGTGCAACTAATGCTTACTTTCTATTATGCGAGGAAATCATTCTTGATCCCAAGCTGAAGTAGTAATTCAAAGTACTTTTCCTCGTGCTTCATTTCCTGCCCAACTTTAAACTACAAAAACATGTAACAACGACCCTCCATTTCCCACATACCTCATGCCATAATGAGCTGTGCCTTTCAAATATTTATGAAAATGTTTGGCAACTTTCCAATGAATTTTCTCGGGTTCAACCATGCATTGTCTTAAAATATTCAAATTAAAACAAATATCAAGCTTGTTATTCACAAGATACATAAGGGATCCAATCAACTACCTATCCAAAGATGGATCTACCAAGTAAAATCTAAATATGTAGATAACTTCAGATTTGGTAGCATAGGAATGGCCAGGGGTTTGCAATGGAATATCCATTGCGTAATTCCCTATCCCAAGGAAGGCTTCCCCTAGAATTTATCAAACCACTTGTCCCAAAAGGTAATGCATAAGGCCAATGTCCTTGATATCATATTAATTTTCCAACTTCATCTTACATTATGCAACGAGCTTCTTAGAATTCCCTATAATAATTAAATGATCTACATACAAGACCCTTTAGCACTTAAATTGATCCCAATGATTTTCCACAAGATTCCTAATGGGCCCCTACATTATTACATTTGTCGACTTCTCACTTCAAGATGGTGCTTTTCTAACCATAGGGGGTTGTCTTGTTGATGCAAGGGCATCTAGCCCTGGTAGAGATAGTCAAAGATAAGGCAACTGAGTTGTTTGGAGGGTGGTTGACGAGCCTCCAGACAAAAAAAAGGTGAATAGTCGACGGAGGAATAGTCGTAGATATATTGAATCAATGTGGTTGATTCCAGAAGGCTAGTCAGAGAAATGGGTTGAGACATAAAGAAAGGCGACAAAGTTTAGTCGTGCATGATGACTGATAGAGTAGAGAAGGTCGAAGGCTATACCAACTGAGGAGTTGGATGGAGTCGGAATCCAAGACGATGATGACTGAAAGGAGGCCAACAAGTAGACCAGAACAAAAGGATGCACAATCGAGGAAGTAGTTGGAGCAATTATTACGTAGTTACGACGGTTGTTGTAGAACGATAGATGACAAGATAAGCCAAGAGAGAGAAAATGATAATTTAATGCAAATGAGTTGTATTCGGAAGCAGTGAGAGGATTCTAGAAGGAGCTATTGAGCAACAAATTAAGCCAAAGAACATATTTAAATACCAGTTGTGAACAAAGAAGGGTCTGCTGTTGCTTAGAGTTGAGTTGTTGATAAGAGTCTGCTAAAGGCCGACTGAATAGACCATTGGCTCTGCATTGTAAATTTGCCTTTGTATTTGATTTCATAATTAATAGAAATCCATAATGCTTGGCATCTTGTTGTGCTTGTATATTGTTTTTTGTTTTGCACCCTGACTTGCAGTCGACCAAGGTCGTGTTTGCATCAATTGGTATCAAAGCAAGTTGTGTCCTACATTGGAGGTCCAATTGCGATTGGACATGAAGGAAACTTCAAATATGGTTTGTAGAGTTGCAGAGGAGGAGGTAAATCTAGTTGCGATTGGGGTAGTGGTTATCTAGTAGGTTAAGTGAACAATAATGGCATAGAAGGGAGTTAATGTTCATGGTAGAGGACGAAGAACACACGGAGGCGCAGGCGTGACTATTGATCAGGAAATGTTTGAAGAATGCATCCAGACCATGAGAAGTCTGAAAACCTAACTGGATGTTATGAATGAAACACATAAAAGAGGATTTGGTGTTGAATCCCTTGACCACAATGATGAAGAGGCTCAAGATGAAGAAAATTCTCTGACGCCGAAGAGGAAGAAGACCTAGGAGACAAATTGCTAAAAGTATTGTTTGAGATGAAGAGTAGGTCTAAAATGGAAGTGTCTACCTACTCAGAGAGCTTAAATTGTGAAGAATTGATAGATTAGATGAGAGAAATGGAAATAAAATTTGATATGGAGCAAATTGAAAACCCCAAAAGGGTAAAGGTTGCTTGTATGAAGTTGAAATGTTATGCCTTATTGTGGTGGGACAATGCATATGATGAAAGGGTGAAGAACATGAAAGAAAAGGTGAAAACTTGGGAGATAATAGTTGCCAATTTGAAGGATAAGTTCCTTCCCACTGGCTATATGATTTCCTTGTTCAATAAGTTGTAGAACTTAGATAGAAGGAACTGAATGTTCAAGAATTCATAGAAGAATTCTATTGATTTCCTATTGGTTTAGGACAAACTAACAAAGGGGAAGAAGCAGTCGCTAGGTGCGTGAATGGCCTAAAGTATGCCATTGAAGACGAGTTAAGCCTGTCAAGAATAAGAACACTCGAAGAGGCTTACCATTTAGCCTTGAAAGCACAATAGAATTGTCTAGGAATACTTTGACAAGCAGCGGGAAACCAACTGCTCAAAGACAAAGGTTTGCTCCCGCTAAAGGACCGACCAATGGGTCGAAGAAGGAAGAAAGTCGTGAGGAAAGACGAGATGAGGAAAGTACCGAAAACTATGCACTAGACTACCGATGGGGAGGTGAGAACTCTAGGAGCCTAAGCACTTTTGGTCGAAGAGGAGCTTTTGGAGGAGGACGTGTAGACCAACCTAAAATAGTATGCTATAAGTGTCGTATTAGAGAAATTTTGAGGTAAAAAATGGGCCTCAAAACAAAAATGTACTATCAAAATCAACTTTAAAAAAAACCAATCACATTCTAGAGGATGATATCATCCATAATAGTTGAGGTGCCATTGGTTGGGTTAAAGATGCTTATTTGTTAAAATTTAAAAAGTGAATAAAAACCCATAATTAATCATAACAATGATGTAATTACTCACAATGAAAAGAGTGCTCATAGACTACTTTTAAATATAATATAAATGTACAAAAATACTTACACAAAAATATACTCTTTATATTTTAATATAAATTAATTACAAATAAAAAAACAAATGCTATATTCAAAATCAATACTATGCAATTACTTTTTTAATATATGATATATATTTTTAAGTAATAAAATACAAATACTAAAATTAAAATTTTAAAATCATGAAAATATTATATAATTTAAAATCTTTAATACAGGGAAAACCATATGTACTATATTATAAAGATTATTTATTATTATTAAAAATACATATAATTTTATGACATGTGGGGAGTTTAATACCGGGACGTGGGAATAAAAACCCATATATACTATATTATAAAGATTAATTTTTAATATTAAAAAACATATAATTTTATGACATGCTGAGAGTTTAATACGTGGACGTGGGAATATTGGGTAGAGGATAAGTCCTATTCCATAACTAGAAGCCTACACATACTATACAACAAATTTTAAATTAAACTTACCAAGTGGAATTTTTAAATTTTTTATATAGATAGGTTTAATATGCTCAGGTGGAGATATAAGGATAACCAAATGATTTGGTTACGGAGTTATAGGTGGGAAGAGGGAGATATACGTAAGGGTGAGAGATAATAATATTTTAAGTAAAGAGTGGATAGGTTTTTTTAATTATAATTTAGTTGAATAATTAATTAAATATATTTGATTTTTTAAATTAGAGATATGTATTAGTATCGATAAATTGATTAGTAAAATATATTTTACTTATTTTAGAATTATATTTAAATAATGTAGATATTTATATAAATAAACATGTATATTTAAATAATGTTAATACTTATAAAAATAAATGATTACAATATAAGTTATAATAGTTAACCAACATATTTTATAAGTATTGAATTATAACTTCTATTTATATGAATATATAATTGTTTTTATTATTGTTATTAATGATTATAAGTTAGATTTTATATTATGAAGACATATTATAAATGAAATAATAATTTATTTATACAAATTTAATTTATGTTTAAAATTCAGAATTATAAATACATGATTTTATAAGTTATATGATTTATAAATTCATGATTTGAATATTGAATAAGTTATATTTCAAAATTCAAAATTAATATAATTTATTTTATTTTATGAGTATCTATTTTAATAATAAGTATATTCATCTTATTATATTCAAAAGTATTACTTTTAGTCACATTAAAATTTTTGTATTGATTTTATTTTAGACATATTTTCAATTAAATTTAACCATAATTACATTGGCTATAGTGTAAGAGGTGAGTTGTAAATATACCTCCCCCAAAAATGCTCAACTCACAATATTTTGTTATATCTCTTATTAGGCCCATTTTAGACCCCAAAATTTTCCTAATAGAAGTTGGGCCACAAAGTGTATGAGTGCCTAGAGAACTTGCATTTGCAAGTTGACATGAGACCAAAAGTCCGGGATCCGACAATAAGGCTGGTTCGTCCGCAAGAGAGAGCACAAAAGAAGTTGTGTTGGAATGAGGATGAAACTTAACGACCAGATAGACGCTATCGCATCCTCCTCAACAGGAGGAGAAGGAACCAACACAGAGGAAGTCTATCTTTCAGACAAAGGTGAAAATTTAGGATAGATTTTGTTTGACCATTGTTGATGGAGGAAACTCAGAAAATTTGGTCTCGACTGAAGTCATCGACAGGCTTGGATTGAAGTGATGACCGCACATGAATTATTACTGAGTGTTGTGGTTGTAGAAGGGACACCATGTCTTGATGACAAGGCAATGTCTACTCAATTTCAAGATTGGTGAGCTTTATGGACACTTGTCATTTGTTATTGTGAAGACCATGGCATTATGACTGAAATATGGTGTACGATGGTCACAGAAACAAGGTCACAGTTGATAAAGACAACGGAAATTCCCACTGATTCCCTTGGCCAAAGATCAGCGTAACCAGGGAAATGAAAACAATTACTGGGAGAGGAGAGTGCTGATGTGTTCAACTAAATAATTTTTGAAGGAGGAGAAGGAGCAACAATATTGCTTTGCGGCGATTTCCAAAATTCTAAGCATTGATGAATTGATAGAGAATATCCCGACTGAAGTTGGAAACATATTGTTGGAGTGCGAAGGCATAATGGTCGATGAGATGCCAAAAGGATTGCGACTGATAAGGAGTATATTGCACCAGATCGACTTGATCCTGGGATCAAGTTTGATGAATAAGGTAATGAAGAGACCAGTTTTAGCTCTCCTATATTTTGACAAGGCATTCCAATTCGATTGCGACACAAGTGGATTGGAAATTAGAGCTATGTTGAATTAGGAAGGATGACCACTTGCATTTTTCATGTTTTATTGATGCTTCTTTATCCAACAATGATAGAGGTCTATTTATCTTGAAAAATGCACCTAGGATATCGTTGTAAATGTTGATTTATGCCTATAACTCTTGTTGCTACATTTCTTTTCATAGAAATTAGTAGTAGAAAACAGTAAAAAGGAATCAAAAGGGTGTTCCTAAATGATGTTGTAGATGCTCCTTAGATTATGTGCCAAAATGTTGCCCCAAGAGGATAAGGAAAAGTGCCAAAATAGACTGAAAATGCAATGTTTGTTGGCATTGATTTCACCTTGGGAAGTGTGTTAGAAATATATTCTAGGTTTGAGGTTAAGAATGATGATTTTGGTTAGATAAGGGTGATATGGGAAATTAATTATGAGTCTTATTCAGGAATTGGTAATTTTTATATTTCTCTTGGTACCAAATTGGTTATCTTCTAAAAGGTAAATCCCTTGAAAGATCATATTCACTATTAACAAAATAAAGACAATCAAACTGTATATATCATATACAACATGAGTGGGCCTAATGGTTAAGAGCATGTGTTTCTTCTTAGGAGGCCAGAGGTTCAAATCTAGAGGGGGGTAGTGTATGCACACCTTTGTAGACTTTAGCAGTTAAATCACTGCGTAGAGGGGGTCCCTTGTGCCACAAACAAAGGGGTCTCATACACCAAATTGGTGTCTCGCTTGGTGGTGACCTTAAAAATAGATTATTATTATTATTATTATTATTATAAATAATAAAGATCCATTTTTTTTGCAATCTTGGTGATGTTTTATTTAGTACTCAGTAATCCTCGAGTACCATGCACATGGTGCCTACTTTATCCCATAAAGTGCCTTATTCAACCTGCACACATGGGCATCTCTCCCATACACCTAAAAACCTCTCTATTTATTAATGTATACTTCCTTTTCAGTTAAACCATCCACAAAATAAGTGTTTACATCCATCTGGTATAAATGCCAACGAAAAATTGATGTAATAAACATGATTATTCTAATAGAAGTATACCTTGCAATTGGAGCAAAAGTCTCCTCATAGTCAACTCCCTGTTTCTAAGAGAATACTCTTGATACAAATTTGTATTTGTACTTCTCTATGGTCCCATTTTATACATGTTTAATCTTGACAACCGTCTATAATCTATCACATATTTCCCTGTTGGTCTCAACGCAATCTCCCACATTCCATTCTTTGGGATGGAATTATTCTCCTTAACGATGACACCATGCCATGCTTGCATTATCCTCCTCAAATATGGAAGGAGATAGAAGACTTAAATGTAACATAAGAAGGATATATTCTAGGTGGATGGCTCACCTAAAATTAGACATGGGTTCTCCCACTTTCTCTTCTTCTTCTAATGTTTAGGTGAGCCATGTTAGCTCCTTGTAAGAAAGCCCTTTCCCTTTGAACTAGGATCTTGCTGATATGAACACGAGTCTAATTTATCCTTTGGATCATATTTGGGATCAGGAAGCTTCTCAGCTTCCAAAATATCTATGGGAGGCTCATGGAAACTTGAGGATGACCCATCTTCAAAATTTACATCCCTACCTACTATTGTTTTTCATTGTGTTGTAATGTAGATTCATTAAGACCTGGTTGTTTCACTGTACCCGAATATACCCTTGATACTTGATGGTCCAAACTTAGTTTTATTTTCATTAGGCACATAGATATAAACCAAGAAACCAAACACATGAAAGTGAGATACATGTGGTTTATTATTAGTAAAGAATTTATTTATTGTTTTTTCCTTGAATTCCCTATGAAAACATATATTTATAATGTACAATGTTGTATTTCACACCTCTACCTAAAGACACATGGACAAATCAAAGTAATAGATCATATCCTTTGTTGTCTTTATGATGGATCAAATATTTTTCTTTGCAACCCCATTGAATTGCGAGTTGTAAGGAAATGTTATCTCCCCCTTAATTCTTGCTTCTTTGCAAATTAAATAAAAGTACTTGGAGGTGTAGTCTCCCCTATTGTGAGACCTCAATGCTTCGATCTTTTTACCTATATAGTTTCTACAAGAGATTTAAACTCTTGAAATTTACAAAAGACTTCATCCTTGGTATTTATAAAATAAATCCAAGCCTTTTCAGAGGAATCATCAATAAATGAAACATAATAAATATCACATGTCAAAGAAGTTGATGACACAGATCCACATACCTCTGAATGAAGAAATCAAGAAGCTCTTTTGATCTATGCTCACTACTTAGAAAATAAGTGTTTCCATGTTTTCTAATTGCAAAACCCTTGCACATTCTTGGATTCTAGATATTAAAATGAAATGGTCCTTGCACTATGGACTTTAAGAGTGGTAGTGATCCATAGTTTAGCGGACCCTAAAGCACTATGTTTCACTAGATCTACAAGAAACATATACACACCACTTTTTCAGACACCTTTGGCCAAGACTCACCCATCCTTTTGACTATGATTTATTATGATACCTTGGTTATAATCAAAATCAACCACACTAAAGATATGCCATTGTTGAAACTAAAAGAAGATTCTTAGTTAAAAATGAACATACAAAATATCATCCAACTCAATCATGTCACCTATGGGAATGCAGAAAAAGACATCCCGTTATTGTCATTGGATATGTGTCATCATCACTTAACTCCACTTATATGTATACGCCTTTCTCTTGAAGTATCCTTAAGGAATTCTTGTTGAATATAATGTGTCTAGAAGATCCATTGTCCGCATACCACCCTACACTAGAGATCTATCATTGTTGAAACTAAAAGAAGATTCTTAGTTAAAACATGAACATACAAAATATCATCCAACTCAATCATGTCACCTATGGGCATGCAAAAAAAGACATCTCGTTATTGTCATTGGATATGTGTCATCATCACTTAACTCCACTTATATGTATACGCATTGCTCTTGAAGTATCCTTAAGGACTTCTTGTTGAATATAATGTGTCTAGAAGATCCATTTTCCACATACCACCCTACACTAGAGATTGTGTTAGTTGAAAATTAGATACTGTGGAGAACAAAATATTAACCTTGAATGCTAACCCATCCAGTATGGAGGATTCAATTCCCTGCTTATGCTTTCTGTTCTTTTCCTTATTATACTTAGGAAATTGAAATACATAGTGGCCCATATTGTGGCACTTGAAACATTTTACATGACTCAAGTATTTCTTCCTATGCTTTGATAAATATGAATGTTCCTTGTGACCCTTCTTTTCTCGTTTCCTCACCTTATTGATGAGGGCTTGGTCCATGCTCTCATTATTTTTGGCTATGATTATTTCTCTCCTTATCCCCTCTTAGATGAATGCATCTCAACATTGCTCAGATGTAGTCATGTGCGCATGGCCATAGACACTCTACACAAGGGACTCCTAAGTATTTGAGAATCCATTCATTACAATAGACACCTACTCCTTGTACTCGACCTTCATCTCATTTGTTGCATGTTGATCTCTAATATAGGTAATATTCATAAGTAGCTAGATACTATGTTTTTACTTAAATCTACACTCCAACAATTTGTCCTACAATTACAATAGAAAGAGTAAAAAAAGATTTCCAAATGGAAAACACAGAGTGCAAACATTGTATGTAAAGACATGTGATCATCCCTATGAGATGAAATCCAATCTACACAAACAATGTTAATATATAGGACAATAACTTGAAATTCTTTAACAACAATCACTACCTTCTCTTTAACCCATAAGAAAAGTACATTACCTATGCTCAATATGGATTCTTTTATCCCTTCACACTCTCAGTATATGTTCACACACATCACATGTATGAATATATAGACCCAACTAGTGCACCTTCCCCCATCTAATCAAACTTGACAATAGAGAAAAATTATTACAAAACTTAACTGTTAATAATAGACCTAAAAGAGAGTGACTTGCATACAAATGAATTTGTGCCAAGAAATGTGCCCTACTTATGCTGGCAATAGCTCTTATACATTCTTCCATGAAAGGAATATATGATAACTTTGTAAGGAATCCATTGTAACACTATGATAACCATGTAAGAGGAATATATCATAACTATTATAGAATATATCATAACCTTACATTGACCAAAACAAATAGAATATGGCAAATGTAGTAAGTTTAAGGAATATTTCATAGGGGTTTAAGGGAATATCTTTCACATGTCATACCCGTCCCAAAATAATCCCATTAAATACTCATGCGTCCTCTTCCTAGGAGAACAATTCATAGATACCATAAGATAACACACTTTAATGCTACTCCTAATTTGATAACAACTACCTTGGGCTTATCAAAGTAAAATAGGGGGATCACTAAGGGTACCTTGTGCAATTTTGTTATCCAATTCATAGGAGAGAAAGAGAGTTTGGAAATTTCTATAAAGTGCAAGATAAATTTATTTTTATTTTAAGAATGTATATTATATGAGGAAATGTTGACATATTCACCAATGAGGAAAATTAATTCCTTCAAGGGAGAGTTGATAATTTTGTATATTCCAAATACACACATAATAATTTATGGATCTACAACTAAACCATATATTCTCCCATGGGTGGTGTGTACTCTATTCACACTCATTGAATTCAATAGAAAATTAGTGCCCTTCTACCAAACTAATTCTAAGAGGAAGGTGGCACAACTTCTCTCTATCATTTTAGTTTTGGATAATTCAAATACATCAAAATGAACTATTTTCTTGCTACAGTTGAAACATTGAAAGGTTATAATTTTTCTCAGATTGATAATTTGAATCATTATGATTTAGAAATAATTTTCCAAAGATATGTCATAGATCTAGATATGACCCCCCATTAGGTTGTTGAGAGTCATTTGAAGGAAAAAATAATGAGATATATAGATTATTGGGCCATAGCCCAAGGAAAAAGATATAATATGTCTAGTCCTCTTGTTGAGATAAATGATTTCAATTAAGATGATAGAAATGCTAGTGAAGATGAGGAGAAAAAAAACTAGAGGGGAAACATTCAAGTCTAGAATAAGATCTTGATACTTACTTCAATATTCCCAACTATCTCTCAAGAATTCATAAGTATTTTAGGGTAAGCCCTCACCCATATCTACAATTTAATTGAAAACTGACCATTCTTTTCTTGGTACCCTCTCTAGTCTTGGAACTACCCAACCCACAGTGACATGGATTGTTGATCCTCACAGTGGATCTTGTGTTACCAAGAGTGCACTTGTTGTATCTCACATATCCTACTACACCTGAATACGGTTTAGGAACCTCTCTTAGAGTTGATACAATGCAATATGTCCCTTCCCACTAGTGAACATCAATGACTCCTATGAACGGGGGGTTGGAGAAGATATCTCGAGAAATAAGAGACTAAGGGAACATGCAATTGAGACTATGGGATTTGTGAATAAGGTAAAAAAATGACGCTGATGGCGATCGAGCTTAAAATACTACTCCCATCTTAATGTTGAGACTAAAGATGGTACCTGTTCATACAAGAATTTAAGTTGTTCAAATCAATGAGAATACCAATGATGATATGGAATACCCAGAACAATAAGTTGACGTAATAAGTTGGGGACAAATATATGTTATTCTGAAAGATAAAAAGGCTAGGGTAAAAAATATTCAATATATCTGATATGAAAGGGAAAGCTAAAAGCATAAATTTTAAGTTTTCCTAGGTGAAGGATCCAAAGGGAAAAATAGATTGACAATTGGTGGTGGAGGGAACTTAACAACTTTAACTGGGCATATTTGAAGTGAAATCATATATTGTAGCAAATATTACTCTATCTAGTTGTTTGACCATAACACAAAATGATTTTGAGCTAGAAATTTATAGTTGAAACATTGGATGCTAAAAATGTGGGCTTGATACCAGAGTATGTTAAATATAGAGATTGGTATTGAGCATGGTATTATCTTGAACCAATCCTAATATTAAAACACACGTTGGTTTCGCCTCCACAAGTTTTCCTATAATACATCTCAAAAGATGAGAATGAATATAGAGATAAATATGGAAAAAACTACCTATAAGAGTATGACATGGTGATTATTGACATCTTGGAGGAGAGGTAGGAGATTTTGTTAAGTTCTATGGAAATAGGTAAAGTTATAAAAACCACCAATATTAGGGAAACATATGCAAATAAATTAATTGGTGTAAAAAAGGAAGATGACATGAAGTTCACGCTATGATTCCTCCCCCCTTTTCGAGCTATGTGAAGGAAGTCCTTGAAAAAGGAAGGGATGCTAGAAATATGTTGACTAATTTTTTGTTGAGATGGATTTAGGGGTCATGGGAGAATATTGTAAAGGTACTAGGTAAATTTTTGATACATTAAATGAATTATAAAAAATTAGATTCTCCCACATGTAGGTAATGAATGAAGCTGTGGCTCAACATAGTGGACCCCAATATTTAAAGAAGGATTGTTGGTACTAGGATATTAATTCAAGACTATTGTTGGTATTGTCAATAAATATTTTCATGATAGATAAAGCAAAGAGAAGAGGTAAAACAATGAGACATCAAGGAATGAGTTATATAGGTGAGAGTAAGGAATGACAAACTGAGAATTATCATGGAGGATATAAAAGAACAACCAACATAACTTGAAGATAAACACATGGACCTACAAATTAAGGGCATAATATTGTGGGACCAGTAGGAAAATAATTTTGGAAGTGTTGGTTCAACTTAGCTTGGGTAGATTCACCCTCTATTGGAAATACCCTTCAAATGGTCTACGATATTTTTTAAAATTAATTTTAAGTTCATTTATTTTTTCATTAAGACAAAACCTTCAATAGAGATCATTGTAAAAGAGAAATAGATTTTGAAGGTAAGGTTTGAAAACCCTTTTTGAATATACTACTAAATTGTGAGTTTAAACCCCTTTTTCTTTCTCTTCCCTTCTTTACTTTTACAATTTCTTCATAATTTTAGTTTCCCCTCACAGATATCCCCCTCAAAGAAGTGTGATATCCCCCCTCAAAGAAGTTCAAGGATAAGGATTTGTTTTCTTCCTTATTCGTAAGGTTTGAATGAACACATGGAGTGTGTAGGAAATAAAGGATTTCAATATTGTCTTATCATTCCTATGTTAATTGAGTGGAAAGAGTTAGTTCCATTTTAATACCATTTCTATTTTCTATCTACATTTTCCTTATTTTCTTCTATGCCAACCGAGGCTTCAAAATTTCGAGAATAAAATTTGTTGAACCACATTTTTGGCATTTGGATTCAATCATGAATTTGTTTTTTAAAATATGGAGATTTTTTTATCCCATTTCATTTTCAATCCTGTCGCATTTTCGTGTATCTTTAAATGCATGTCGTTCTTTTCAATTATCTTCTATAAATTAACTTGACTTATGCTATAGTTAATAGGTGTATGAATGGATTCAGGCACCACTTTCTCTATATGAGTAACCTAACTCATTTCAGCTGTGTATTGCCCATTTTAATGGATCAATTTAGTTTCATTTTGTCAAGTTCTTGTTCCATATGATGATTCAAAAGCTTTTCAATGCAATCATTGAAGATAATTTTATGAAATCGTGGTAGTAGCCAAAGGTTCCATTTTCTGCCATTGATTTAGGTACTTGTATGTATGAGGGTGTACCTCCCTCTAAAAAATGAAGGGGGATTTTTTTAACATCTACAATAAGTTTGTATAGTATTTTCTATTTGGATTTGGCATGCTCATTATCTTTTGGTAATTGCCACGCTGAAAAATCATACTGATATAAATGAGGACTCTTCTGGAGATTGAGTTGTAGGTATGGATTTTTAATTTTAAGACCCATACACATTTTCTTGATTGAATTCTTGGTGGATTCACTATTGCTATGTTTTAAAGAAAACCCACCTTTTGAATTCTTGTTTTTTTACATTCAAATTTTTGTTGAATTTTAATCTTATTTCGATATCTTTACAATTATTTCACAATGATTTCAAGCATTCATTTCATCCCACAGTTTCATTGAATAATTGCACATTGAAAATTTCAACTTAAACTGTAGCAGAAACAAAGGATCATAGGAAGTTTCCATGAACAAGAGACACAAGAAATTTATCATGGGAAACCCAATAGGGAGAAAAGTTAACCAACTTTTCTTAGAAGAAATCAATCCAATATAAGTACAATACCATTCATGAAGAGATACCCCGGCACATAAGAGGTTCTCCTTTTTTCACAAGAAACCATAGCAAGGGTAGTGAATTTTCCAAAGACAACAATAACCCAAAAAATTACTCCTTTGATATTTGCTATGCTTGGCTGAAATTGTGCACTAGGAGAGAGAAGATGTCATGGGATGATGGCTGAACAAATGATATGTGTGAGCACTTTATTTATATTATTCAGTTCACTTGAATTTCTCCTCTTTGGGACGACGTGTACTTTTGGTGAGCCCAACTTGTATTTTTTAATAGGGCCAACTTGTATTCTTGTCTTCCATATTTCTTAAGGCTCCTTCAATGCTATCTGAAACTTATTCAATGGTTGACCTGACTTCTTGTTTATTTCTTCATCATAGAAAAGTTGTCCTTGTTGATGTTCATCTCCTCACATGCATGTCTATTCGTGCATATAGCTTTTATTTTGATTTGACACCATTCTAAGTAGTCCCAGACACTTCTTAGAGCCCATATCAAATTCAACATTAGATTAGACTTTGTATATTTCACATGAGAATGAAATCCCCTATCAAATAAACAAGTTAACTCATTATAATATATAATGTATCACTCTTTCACAGAGCACTCCTTCTCAATGTATGAAATGTGACGTCTATCCTTATTCACTCTTAGCCACTTCTCATGACTAATCAATGCTAAGCACCTTGAGCCTTATTCACTCTTAGTCACTTCTCATGACTAATAAAGACTATACCGGGGCTGTCCTCCACTTTCCATTAGTCAATTCTCATTGCCTCTCTAGGATAATGTCTGCAAAATGTTTGATGGATGTTGCAGCCTAGAGAAACATAAACACTCCCTCTTAGCAAGGGAAACATTATGCATCATTCCAAGATTCACACTTGGTGAGAATGTTTGTACGAGACACTTTGCATCAATGCCAAGATTATAACTTGGTGAGAGTGTCCGTGGGAGACATTGTGCATCATTGTCGAGCTTCACACTTGGTGAGAATGTCTATAATCCCTCTCGAATATGTAATGCATCTGCATATCAAGTATTTTACTCCTAATCAAATCATATGACTATCTGGATAAAGACTTTGCCAGGGACATTCACTTATCATGAATGGATGCAACTCATCTTTAGATCCATCATGGTGTTTGGTCCATTCATTTCTCATGAATTTCTTGCACTCATCTATAGAACCGTCATGGTGTCTGGGCCATTCACTTCTCGTGAATGTTTACCGCTTGTCTTTAGAACCATCACGGTGTCTAGGACATTTAGTTCATGTGAATGTCTACCCAATGCTGCTCATCCATCAAGACCATCTCTCACCAAGGGAGACATTCTCCATCATGCTAAGATTGTCCTTGAAGAATACAAACTTTTCCTTGGATAAAGGATTGGTGAGAATGTCGATTATCTACTCATCTATGGATATGTACTAGAGCTTCACTTCTCCCTTCTGCACCATGTATCAGATGGATTGATATTTGATCTCAATATGCTTTGACCTGTCATGAAATAATGGATTTTAAGAAATCATGACACAACTTTGATTATCACAATGCATCAAGGTCATGTCTAGCTCTTGATCAAATAATCATGCAATAAATGTTTGAATCCACACTGCTTCACAAATTGTGATGCTGATTGCATAATACTCTACTTCTACTATATTGAGTGTGACAAAAGTTTGCTTCTTGCTAAACCAAGGTATCATGTTTGATCCCAAGTTGAAGCAACACCCAAGGTGCTCTTTCTTTCCACTGCACTCCCCTCCCAGCTAGAATCTACATAACCCTGCAACCCCACTTCACCACCTGAGACATATATCAAACCATATCCAACCGTACCACATAGGCACCTTAGCACTTTCTTTTCTACAACCCAATGTACATGCATTAGTTCAACCATAAACTGGCTCAAGGTGTTCATTGCAAAGAAAATATCTGTTCTGGTGTTAACCACTATATGATTCTAAAGTGGAATCACTCAACTTCTTGAGATTTTCCTCCGTAGGTGTAGTCATGGACTTCCAGTCCATCATACCGAATATTTTCAAGATCTCTACCATGTACTTCCCTTGACCAAGGAAGATATCATTTGGTTTCTACCACACTTCTAATCCCAAGAATTAATGCATCAGGTCAAGATACTTCATCTAAAACTCAAAGGACAACTCCCTATTGCACTCAATTATGAGCCTTTTTTCTCTCATAAGGAATATATCATCAACATATATCACTAGGATCAAAGGATCACCATCAACAACCTTGTAGTAAAGGTTGGAATCCACATCACTCTTGGTGAAACCCAATCTCATTAAGTATTTGTCAATCCTATCATACCAAGCCCTGGGTGCATTCTCGAGTCCATACAAGGCCTTCTTCAATCTACAAACATGGCACTCCTTCCCATGTATCACAAAGCCCTGAGGTTTCTCTATGTACACCTATCCTCAATCACACCATTGAGTAATGTTGTCTTTACATCCATCTGATGTTATATCTATCCCATCACTAAAGAAAGAGAAATAATAGTTTTGATGGAAGTGTACCTAGAGACAAGAGCAAAGGTCTCATCATAGTCCACTCCCTGTTTTTGGGAGAATCCTCCCCCCACAAACCTCACTTTGTGATTTTTGATGCTTCCATTTGCTGCATGCTTGATCTTATAGATACACTTGGAAGTAACCACTGTCTTGCCCTTAGCTCTTAGAACAATTTACCACACATCATTCTTCATGATGGACTAATACTCATCCATCATGACATCCTTCCAAACCTGGTGGCCTGCTGCTTCATCATAACTGGAAGGATCAAAATCAATGATGTGACTTATCAATTCCATATAACTTGAGAAATTGTTAGGTATTTTTCTCTCCTTGAAAGACCCATTGAGAGCTACATGCCTCTTTACATCCTGCAAAGTATTAGGAAGCCATGTTGGTCTCTTATTTAATTATTTCATAGTTAAATAATGATTATATGTCCCATTTTGAAATGCTTGATTATTATTTATTTATAAAAATTATTCAATTACTATGATTAGAAGTCATAATCTAAATTAATGTTTCGATTCTTGTTTCTATACTCATTACCTAGTGAAATTTCCTTAAAATATTCGATAGCTAATATGACTTGGTGGTTGAAAATAGAAAGGATTATATGGATACGAGTTTACATGGTTAATGTCATCTATTGGTTGATAATGGTTTGAGGTGATATCAAGTTACTAGTTGGGACACAATTTAAAATAAGTTATGTATGTACAAGTTGACATATATTTTACATACATACACATATAACCTATGCATTTTGTGGATTAATTAACATAAATATGATTACAATACAACAAAACCCCTTAATTAGTTTATTTCTAGAAGCTTACACTTAAAACAAATATGATTCACTTACAAACAAATATAACCCATGCAATATTCTAGATATTTTCAATGATGCTATGCATAGTCCTTTCAATGAAACACTAGTGATTGTAAGTACAATAAAATCTCTATTGTTTGCAAATGTTTTTTTATAAGTGTGCGCTTATTTTCTAAAAAAATGATCAATTTGATGCTTTTGTTGATTTCAAACTCTTTAAGTCAACTGCCAGTAAATAAAGAATATGGTAGAAGTGTTGAGGATATTTGGATGGATAATGAAGGCGAATTAAAATCTAATGAGTTTGTTAAATTTTGTAATCAAGGAATGCTTTTTAGGTTATTTGATGTTTTTCTTACTCAACAAAATATTGATGTGATGGATATAATGTGGATTTAATAATCAAAATGTTGAGAAATAGGTGGCATATTGGTGTAATGGGTTACTTTTAAAAGGGGGTAGATTAACATTATTAAAATAATTATTTGAATGCATTTTGATGTATCATGACTTATTGGATTACATTCTAGTTCAATGTGATGGAACATTTGAAATCATGAGAATTGTTGAATGTGCTAAAATTCTAAATGGGATTTGAAATTCTAATTTATTCATGTGAAACTTGATGAGATGGAGGTTGGAACCACTCTCAAATATATTAAAACTATTAATGATAATGATAATATTTCATAGTCATTATCATCATTATTCATATTCATCATTTTCATCACCATCACCGTCGTCATCTTTCTTATCATTGTATTCTTTCTTTACTAAAACAGTCGACCCTTGTGTGCTTTATGTTGTTTTATTTTTTTAAATAACTATATAGTCGATGCAAATCTTGGAGAATTTATCACCAACCCAACACAATGCACTTATTTTTTGTGCCTAGAAAACCTAGCATAAGGGGAATGAAATTTTAATTGATTTGGGATGCTCCTCTAGGTGCTAAGTGTGCCTAGTTTGGCACCTATTTTGAAGTTTTATCATTATTAGTAATGGGAAAATAATGGTGACAATGAGAATTCCATGAATGATTCCAACGATGATGACAACAACAATGATGACAATGACGAATATGATGATGATGATGACAACGATGATGACAATGACAATGTTGATGATGATGACCTAGCTAACAATGATGATGATGATGACCTAGATGACAATGACAGTGATGATGACAGATTCGATGAAAATTATGATGACAAGAAATGGACCATTAACACCAAATACACATTCATGTTATTCCGAAGCTCAAAATGGTGCTCACATCCCCTACATAGGATAAATTTTTAATCCATGGATTGTGTAGTAGTATGGAGCCTTTGGTATAACCATTAGTCCTTGAAGCGATTTTTAGGGATTACAATAGTTTAATTATCATTGTCATCATTGTTCTTCTCATCATCAATATTGCCATAATAATTTTCATATATGCACATCCTCGTTTTTTGTTTTATTGAACCATAGGTTCCTTGCATTCTTTACCTTTTTTTTTAATTGAAACTATAGTTGTCACTAATGAGATTAATAGCCCATTTTTTATTAGCCATAACCAAAATATTATAATAACTTAAAAATAATAAATATAAACCCTTTACTCTAATCCTTTTAATCTCTATAATATATGAACCTTATAACAACTGTTATCATCATCATCATCATCATCATCGTTGTCATCATCATAATTGTCATCATCATCATCATCATCACCATCGTCATTGTCATTGACATCGCCATCATAACCATCACGATCATCATTAACATCATTATTGTTGTTGTCATAATCATCTCGATAATCATCATCATCATCATTGACATTGTCATCATCTATCATAATTACCTTTGACATACAAAATATCATCAAACCAAAATATTAGATGAGTGGAAAAGGGTCTTGGAGGACAAATACAATGTGCGCATGAGAAATGACAATTTATTTTGGAATTTTATCATGTAATGTCTCCACTTTAGAGGCTCCATGATCATCCCTCTAACCCATTCAATCCCCATGGGTTCAGACATAAATTAAATAAATTAATTAGGGATTAATTTTGGTCTATGGTTATCTAGTTTAATTAAATTAAACCATGGCAAAGAATGTAGTCCATAGAATATTTAATTATTAATTAATTGTTTGATGGGTTGTAAATTATTAGGTGGCTTAGGAGGGCGCATTTAAGAAGGGATAATTCCATGTGAGTTGTCTCACTCAATAAATTTGGCAACATCATCCAAAAGCAGGTAAGGCAGCCTAAAAGCAGGAACTTGGAAAAAACATCTAAAAGTAGGAAAAATAACACAAAGAAAAAAGGTAAAAGTTTCCTGAATTTTACACTCAATAAGGAATAAAAATAGTAAAAAAAGGTAGGAAAGACAAATTTATCCAGTGAGGGCACAATTGATGAGGAAGTGTGTCCAAATTCAAAAGAAACTTTCCAAAGAAGCCTCCACTCATTACTAATTCGAATTTCAAGAAGGAAGGCTCCAGAGAAAGGAAGAAAGCCACTGGAGGGTTATAAAAGGAGTATGAGAGTCTCCTTTGGAATATTTTACTAGTTTGATTATTAATTTAAAGAGTTCCGAGTTTTTTGAATCTTGGGAGATGTGCTCCTTGTCACCAGTTAGGGGATGTGCCCCTTCGGTTTACCACACTAGTTGGGGATTTATCTAGACCTTGAGGAGGAAGTCATTTAGTATTTCTCACTAAGAATAATTTTAGGATTCTCATGTAATTTGTAGGTATGATCTCAATCTTGGGTCAAATTACTACTTGGGAGTTCAAGAATTGAGAAGAATAAATCACTTCTGGGAGCAACTTTCTATCCTCTCTTATTTGTAATTCTTATGATGTCTTGTGGCTCATATCGTATCAGAATTGGCATTAATTTTCAGATTATAATACATCAATGAATTTTCAGCATGTGTCTATCCATACTTAATTAAATCTTTGTATTATTTTCCAGTATATTCATGTCTATGTGCCACTATTAAATCTCTTGTAGAAATATGCCACCACTCTCTTGTTTTTTATGTTATAATTCAGATGTAGATGATTCCTTGAATCAATATGTGGTTAATTTTTCTTAGTTTGGGTGTGTTAGGGTAAATTCCAAGTTCTATTAAAGGAATTTGAAACAATTTGGTAGTGTTTGGAACTATGGCAAGAAAGCAATGTTGGTAGCCAACTCTTTGCAATTGAGCACCTAGTTTTGAGTCTAACCTCTAGATTCCATTGTTTTAAATTCATTGAGTGATATAAGTGTTATTATATGAAATATTGGTCCCTTATTATTTATTTTCTTCCTATTATTCAATCCTATCTTTCTCTTTAATGAATTTATACTCCTATGCACGTTTTGATGCTAAATTTGACTAGTTTTCATAATTATTGTAATATTGTGATTTACACAAATCCAAATCATATTATGTAAGTTGAAAAAATAATAAGATACTTAATTGAACTCATCCCATCCTTCATATAATAAATCCATGACCCTCTAGTACATTTAGAATTGATTTGGAAATCTGCTAGTTGAGTTGTCCTAAATTCTAAATTTTCTTCCTAGATTCCAAACACTGCCAAATCAAGTATAATTGTCTATATTATTGTTTTCATAGTATTTTGGGGTATTTAAAAACCATCCACTTCCATTTCTACACCATAACCCATTGGTTTTCACATAAGTCCTACATTTCCTTGAAGCCTTTGGTTTAGCCAAAGGAGTCTACCCAAGAGTGAAGTACCCAGAAGATGTGAAACTATTGAAGTTGCGTGTATATATAAGGATTATGTAGTATTTAATTAGTCTATATAAGACCCTAAAACTATCCTTCAAGGATTCATAGGGGTATGAGGCGTTTGAGACTTAAATTAAATTTCTAGCAAAAACTAGTCAGTTTTGAGTTTTTGAATTAGTGTGCCTAGATCTGGGGTTTTGGTACATTACATAAATATATTCCCATCCTCATAATTTCCAGATATTAAAATCCTATTTTTTGGTTTTATTGACATGTAGGTCCCTTGCATTCTTTACTCTCTTTTTTAATTGAAACTACAATTGGAACTAATGAGATTAATAACCCATTTCTTATATATATCCATAACAAAAATATTATAATAAATTTATAATAATAAATATATATTTACTCTAATCATTTTAATACCTATAATATATCAAATTATAACCATTGTAATCATCAATTTCATCATCATCATCATAATCATCGTTGTCGTCGTCATCATTGTCATCATTATCATCATCTCACCATCATCATTTTCATCAATATTATCATTTTCATCACCATCATAACCATCACTGTCATAAACATCATCATCATAATCATAGTTATCATCATCATCATCATCTCCATCATCGTCATCATTCATACCATCATAATTGTCATCATCACCATCATTATTAACACTGTCATCGTATATCATAATTACCTTTGACATATAAAATATTATCAAAACAAAAGATTGGATAGGTGGAAAAGGGTCTTGGAGAACACATACAATGTATGCATGAGAAATGAAAATTTATTTTGGAAGATGATCATTTCCATCATGATCATCCTCATTGTTATCATCATTTTCATCATCATCATCATATAATCACATTATCCTCATTCTCATAGACTTAATCATCATCATCATCGTCATCCTCATCGCCATCATCATTGCCATCATTGACATTTTCAATATCATCATCACCATCACCATCACCATCACCATTGACATTTTCAATATCATCATCATCATCATGATTGTCATCAACAACAACAATATCATCATCATTATGAATATCATTATCATCATCCTCATAGTCATCTTCATCAACATTATCATCTTCATTATCAATATCATCACCACCATCCTCATTGTCATCATCATCAACATTATCATCGTGATCATCATATATTCACATGACCATCATCCTCATTGTGATTATCATCATCGTTGTCATTGCATGTTTTGACAACTAAACCAAAAACCAAAAACCCTATATTGTTTTGTGTCCTCCAATATTCACTTCCAAATAAATTTTTGGAGTGGAGAAATTATCACATGATTTCGTCAAAATTTATCTATCTATGTGATTTATACATTATGACCTATCTAATTTGGATTGGGTAAAAATGTTGAAGAGGAAGATCTAGATAGAAACCACCCATTATAGTTTTATTAAAATGGTAATATTATAAGACCCGTGATGATAAGAATGATATCATGTTATTCTACACATGTTTCTTTTAGAAAGGCAAGATTAGTGTAAAGGATCTAAAACATGTCTAAAACATCAATTCCTTGATTTGTAGTTGGGACTTGTCTTGTGATGTGATTTGTACAAAGTTCAAACTGAATAATGATATGAATACTAAGTTCAATATTTTATTATAATGATTAGATGGAATCAATTCTCAATGGCTCAAATTAGACATGTGTAAGAGGCATAACATGGATGTGGTGGTGGTGTTGAAAGTTAAAAGACCACAAGTTGTTACAAGTTGTGATCGATATTTTTTTTGAATAATTCTGGATAAATTTTATTAATTCTCAATAACACTTATTCACATCCCACTTCTTATTACTCATTGATGATTCAAGTGTTAATGGTGAATTGATTCTAACATGCTATGTGACTTAGACCTAACACATGCATCTAATAAACAAACCTTAATTCTAGTGGACATGTCTATCCCACACACTAAACCATGCACCTAACCAAAGGTCCTATTCACAACCTTGATCCCAATGCACAAACCTAACCCACACAACACACACCAAATCTATCCCACTAACCTTAACTTATAATCTTTAACCAACAACATCATCGTCATGGTCTTATTTGACATCATCAACATCATTGTCATTAAGGGTGTCGTCTTCATCATCATCATCTTAAAAATTGTCATCTCAATCATCATATAATCACATCATCATAATAATTATCATCATCATCATCATCGTCATTATCATAATCTTATTTGACATCATCATCATCATGTTCATTTACATCATCATGACTATCAATATCATCATGAGGGTCATAGTTATTGTCGCGACAACAATTCGTGCAGAAGTTGCACAAAAGACAATGCAAAAGTTGTATAAAAAGATAGCGCAAATACTGGTGGAAAACATAGCGTAAATCCTAGAGTAAAACCAAGTTCAAATCACGATACATTTTTGGAGAAAAAACCTTTGTGCAAAAGCTAGAACAAATGATGACATAGTAGTTGGAACAAAAATTACACCAACTATGGAATAAATTTTGGCACAAAATTTGATACCACATCTAGCACAACAACTAGTGAAAAACTTGGCACAAAGCATAATGCAACACTTGGTGAAAAAACATGGCACAAAAATTGGCTCAAACAATGGCACAATAACCGATGTAAATGTTGAACAAAAAGTTGTTGAAAATTTGGTGCAAATGTTAGGGCAAAATTGTGGGGAACAAATTTATGGAAGCAACCAAATGCTAATCTCGACACAAATCCTATAGCAATATATAGTGCAATTTATATCTCCATTGTAGGTTCAAAATATGGTGCCAACTAAGATGCTAATAAGGGATCTATTTTCACAAAAAATAGTAGTCTAAGGCACAAAACACTGATCAACATAAACTCTTGTGCAAATATGAATGATGCTAATGTTGGCGCAAAACTGGATGCAAAAAGGGACACAATTCTTGACACCATTCTGATGAAAAAATGATGCAAAAAGGGATGCAATTGTGGACACAATTATGGGTGCAATAGTGGACGTTATTTTGGATGCAAATAGGGATGCAAATGGGGATGAAAAAAGGGATGCAAATAGGGATGAAAAAAGGGATGCAAAATTGGACGTCAATTATGGATGCAAAAAACTAGATGCACATTCTAGATGCAAAAGGGGATGACACAAATGATGCAAAAATAGATGTTAATTTTAGATGTAATTTTGGATGCAAAAAAGGGTTGCAATTTTTGATGTCATTATGGATGCAACACTAGATGTTATTCTTGATACAAAAAGGGATGCAAAAATGGATACAAATTCTGGATGCAAAAAGGGACATAGAAAAGGATGCAATCATGGATGAAAAATATGGATGCAAAAGTGGATTTAATTTTTGGATGCAATAAATGGATGTAAATTATGGATGCAAAATGGGACGTAAAAAAGGATAGAAAAGAAGACACATAATGGGACGTAAATGAGGATGTAAAATGGGTCACAAAAATGGATGCAAAGATATATGCTAATTGTGCCGAGTGTAGTGCCAATTGAGAAGGGGACACAAAAAACATTGGAAATTACATCATCCCATGAAATAACACCGAATTGTCCAAGGAAATGAAGAAAAATACATTAAAAATGTGACTAAATGCAAAAAAGGGAGTGAAAAAGGATGTTAATCACAAGGTTTTGTTGTAGTGTCCTAATGGTATCCCCTAGCAAACAATGATCCTATTCACTATAAAAAATACACTATTAAAATCAAAATGGTTGTGATAGACTAAAGTTGGGTTCCCTACAAATAACAACAACCAAAATGACCTCACTAATTTGTTCCATGAGAAATTCCAACAAATTTAATGGTGTTGAAACCTCCATGTAGAGAAAGGAGATCCATATCTCAAAATTGAAGGTTCACACACATGATCATTCTCACAATTGTTTAGCACAAGATCAATCTCACAATTGGAGGATTTGATTATAGTTCTAATGGTGTTTGTAGAGTTCTAGTGCAGTCTTTGATTATTCTGATTCTTTAAGGAATGTGCATTCCAAGGTGTTAAGGTTTTGATGGTGCCACAAAGTTCTTTCTATTTTGAGAATGGAAGAGTCCAATCCTGAAGATGAAAATATGGTGCATAGTGCGAAGATGACTAGGAATAACCCTAAAATGCAATGTGTTTGGCAAGCTCGATGCTTTCAGGTCATGTAATGACTAATGGAAAAACTTAAAATTTTTAGGAAAAAGTAAAAAACCTTGAACTTTCTAGGTGAGGTATATTTTCCCAAAAGAATCCCTAGGTTATTATTTACAATTTTTACTCTAAGCTTAGATAGGATTTCTAATTCGATCTAGAGCAAACAAGAGACAAATTTGATGTGTGAATAGTAATTTTTTACTGATTTTCATGATCTAGATACAATGGAAATGCTAATCCCAGTGAAAATTGATAAAAGAAAATTAAGAAATTAATAATATGGTCTTGATCTATTTTACAAATATATTAAAGTAGGGCTCAAGAAACATATATGAAGTTGAGATCTAGAATATCTAATGATATACTAATGTTTGATGCATAAAACAAATTCAATATAAAATTTTATCCAAGGATTTAGATCTAGGTAACAATATATAAATACAATGTAAGATCAAGAATATATCCATGAACATATAACCATAATATCTAACTATATAAAATCCTATGGAAAACATCAAAACATAACAATAAGATCTATGAAACAATAGAGATAAGAGAGAGGATAAAAGATTTACAGGAAAAACCCCCAAGGTGGGGAAACATTCGTAAGGTAAACACTCCAAATTACAACACTAGATCTCCCCACACATGCATACACCACACTTTTCAATTGGTATCCCTTCACTTCTATTATATAGGATAGAGGGATAGGGGAACATATTCCATGATGAACATGGGACAAGCTTATTTTATAAATTCAATTATTGAAAAAAAGAACATGCCCAATAGTCTAATAATGACTCATTGTGTAATTACACAATGCTTTACCATAATGCTAGCTTGTATAATAGTAAATGAGAACACTAAACAAACATTATACCCATTCTTACATGGATTAGTTTGGAACTTTGTACAACTTGGATGTGACTACTCAAGTCATTAGTAATGGTAGTGTAACATTAATAAAAAATAATAATTTGATGATAGCAATGACTATATCAAACATGATTTTGTCGCATTGTTGGATGGCACATCTTGTTGAAAAGAACCTATGAGCACTATGTACTAAGAATATTACTCATGTAATTGATGATCTAAAGTATTCTTTTGAGTTTTGCGAGGCATGTGTGCTCGAAAAGCGTTAAAGGGTTTGATTTTTCTTGAGTAACAATGAAGCTAAAGAGGTAATTGAGCTTGCACATTATGATAATTATGAGCCTATGGATGCATTCTACATTTGAGGATATTACTATTTTGTCACTATCATTATTGACTTCTAATAGAATCCATGCCTTTACTTCATGATGAAGAAAATTGATGCACTTCAAAGTTTTAAGGCTTTTGTTGCATTGGTTGGAAGACAAAGTGGGAAGAAGGTGTATTCTTTGAGAAGTGACAATGCTTGTAAGTATTGTTGCAATGAGTTTGAGTGTTTGTTTTTCAAATGTTAGGGTCTGCAAAGAAGAAGAACACCCCACATGTTATTGAATTTTTTGTTGTTGTTGTTCAGAGCTTGAATTAAACCTTGATGGAGAAAGCATGTAGAATGAAATTAGTTGTCATTTTGAGAAAAATATTTCAGGATAAATAATTTATGACATAAAACGAATTGGATTTGGGTGACAAGAAATTGGAAGAGTCTAGAGTGGAGAGAATTTGTCTATTTCACACCATAGGGTTTTTAGGTATGAGGATTACATGCATGTGCCTAAGGCGAATACAAAAAAACATGTCAGTGAATCAATGAAGTGAATCTTTATTGTCTTCTAAGAAGGTGTAAAGTGTGTTATACCAAAATCCTGTCACCATCATGTGATAAGACCTTTGACATACCTACTTTCCCTGAATCCCAGTACTTGGAGTGGAAATTCATACCATTTGTCAATATTTCACAAAAAATGCTCAGCACTGCGCTTTCCCTGTTGTCCAGGAGTGGTACCTTGTTCGTACTGCCTATCCCTTGTTGTCCATAAGTGGTGCCACCGCTTATGGCCCTTAGTCCATAAGCGTTTTTTACCAGAATCACTCTGTCATTGAAGGAGAAACGCGGTACCCTGGGTAAAAAGGGAAAAAGAGAAGTTTCTCCAGGCTTCTAGATGATGAGCCTCGTGTCCTCCCTTATCCCTATCATTGTGGGTCAGTTGAGCTTGAGATCCCTCATCCTAGGATCTTAGAGGCCACCTCATCCACTAATCTCTCAACCATCCTATCCATTGAGCCTTATAAATACAAGCTCATATCCATGGTTGAGGGGGAGAACTCTTAAGGTATTGTTATGCTGTTGGATTGATCACTTGGCCCAAGCCATTGGAGAGCATAGAGAGCTAGAGTCAGAGCTTATGGGGATGAGAGTGCTTGGTTTCATGGATATGCATGTCAACACTAAGGCTTGGTTGTAAACTTCTCCATTTTTATCTTCATGCAAGTTGATTTCCGTCCCACATTATTGTTGTTGCTTGATTTCACATGTATGTTTTTAGATTCCTTAGTCACTAACATGGATCAATAGATCATATTCTGGCAGCTTTGATGTGTTTGTGTGTTTAAGCTAATTGCAGGTACACAGGGTTACTATCGAAGCATCACATTCCAGGTATCTACGGCGTCCAGGGAGGGTCTTCAACCTCTGTCCTTCATTTTTTCTGGATCTGAACCATTCAGACTAGTGGAACACCTTACTGTCCGCAGAAGGTGAAATATTCCAACTAACAAAGGGATACAAGTTGTTGGTTTTGTTTAAGCACAAGCATACCCATAGTCAGAATGTGGTGTTCAACGAGGAAAAATATTGTGAAGATCAACATGAGGAATTTGTATTAGTAGAAAGGGCACAACATGTGGTAGATTTATGTTTCCAATTTGGAGTTGAAATTGAATAGTAGTCATATTGGATAGATGTAGAGAGTCTAGAGGAAAGAGGTGAAAAAAGGTTAGATATATTTTTTTCGTTGAGACTGAATGCAAATATGCATCACGAACATGAGCATCACGTTAAAGAGAAAATTTGAGGAGGAGAATTCATGAGAAAAAGAGCTCTGACATGGACATGGCTATAAGTCAACCGAGATTAGCTATTTTGGTTTATCTTCCATGGGTGATGAGAAAAAAGATGTCAAAGAGGATCTTTAAGGTGAAAAAGGACTTAAGTAAAACAAAACCATGTGGGATGAAAACAAGGCTTTGGAATAAAGTAGAGTCAAGATTGATATGATTTCGTTAAAGGAAGGAAGGGAATTGGATGCAATGCGAATTCAAGGAAAAGCATAATGTAGATGGTTCTATGGAGTGATATTAATCTCTTTTGGTGGCAAAGGGATACTCTTAATGGAGTGGACTATAAGGGTATTTTATCCATAGTGGGAAAAAGGCATACATTATATTTATATTAACATTATAAATTATTTAATATTTGGAAGTGGAGCAAATAGATTTCATGAAAACATTTCTTCGCACTGGAGAGAATCCATGAAGATGAGCAACACTTTTTGTCCAAAAGGGATGGTGAAAATTATTTTTTTACCCATTTATTAAATCAAATCCCCCAAAACTCATATATGCCTTGTGAATTTCGACATGCAACAAAAGCACAAATTGTAGGGAATTATGTTGTCTTTCCACCTATATTTAAAAAAATATTATTTAATATGAAAAAGTTGTATTTAATGATAGGCTTGTTCTTGTAAATAGCAAGAAAAGTTAAGAAGTGGCTTTTGTGCATGTAAAATAATTTAGTGATAAATGCATACTTTTTGAAAAAAATAATATTAGAACCTAATCTACACAAAATTCACTGGGGCGCACATTATTTTTTGTAATATATGTTGGAAAATTATATATATGTTTTAATTTTTGAAACTGACCATTGAAAATTTAATCGCATTTTGTACACATGTGTGTACACATATTTGTTTTTAATTGGCCACACAAATCGAAAGAAAAATAATACCCTTTTGAAGAGGATGCATTGATCTTGGGTGTATATCGTTTTTGAATATTTTTGGTTGTGTACTTTTTATGTCGTTTATTTTTCTTTGCGTTGATTGGAAGTTGTGTACATGGTTTTGTAAGTGTAAGTTTGAAAATAAAATTAAAAAATTATCATATGAACTCAGAAACCCGTAAATTTAATTCCAATGGATAGGTGATTCATTGATGAATCTATCAGAATGAAGTCCACCATCTAAGGTGCATCCTAGGACAAGGTTTAGGCCTGGAAAAGAGGCTAGTAAAATTAAATTTGCAAAAAAGGGGGCCAAAATCCTATTTTAAAGCCCTTGATCGAGCTATTAAATCAATTGAGCTTTTAAAAACCCTCAATCAAGGTTTTAAATGCATTTTTTAAATACCTTGATATAGGGTTTATGTGTTTAAGTCAAAATCTCAATCGAGCTATTTTTTACTTTCTATAGTATTCCCTTGGGGAATTATTTATTTTTTACTAATGACAATAGATCGATCGAGTTATTTAAAAAAGCTTGATAGAGGGTTAACCCTCGATCAAGCTATAGAGAATGATTGAGGGTTTTCTTAACTCTCTATTGATCTTTTTTAAATAGATTGATTGAGTGCTTGGTTAAGCTCTCGATCGATATTTAAAAGCTTGATCAAGGGCTTAACAAATCTTTGATCATGCTCATTTTTTCCATACTTGCACCCTCCACTTGCGAAAAAGTGTTAGTCATATTCATGGGAACACCCAGATAAATTAAACTAAAAATATTTATGATGCAAACAAAGGATTTGTGGTACAAGGGAGAGAAAAAATGGTTGTTGTTGAAGAGATCATTGCATGGCTTGATGTAGTTCCCCAAAAAATGGTGTCAACAATTTTACAAATGTGTTGCGGGACAAGGGTTCATAGGAAATGAAGTATATCATTGTGTTTACTTCAAGAAAGAAGGTGATAACTAATAATTCTAGTCTTATTTGTTTATAAGATTATTTTTATCAATGATTGCAAGCAACTTCTAGTCAAGGAGACGAAGTCCTAATTGTCACGTGTTTAATATGAAGGACCTAGATAAGTTGAACTTTGTTTGGGAATTGAGGTAAAGAGATATTTCCAGAACATAAATTTGTATATCATCCAAATAAAGCACATGGAAAACATTCTTGAACCCTTTAGGATGGATAAATGTAAACTGAGCTTCAGTCCATCTCCAATGGGAGTGTGTTTTTTGATGAACATGAGTCCTAATGGAAAACAAGAGAAAGAGGATATCCAAGGTGACACATGCTTGGAAAATTGGTAGACTTATGTTTCCAATGGTGTGCAGAGGGTGTGCACAAGCCCATATATTGTAATGTAATGGGAGTTGTAAGTAGGTAGACAAAAAAATGAACTAGATATATTTAGACAACACTCAATAGAATATTGAGGTGCCTAAAAAGTGTTATGGACTTTTCTATTTGCTATTAGGTATATGGAAGCAATAAGATTTAGATAGATATATTTGTTGGTGTTGACAAGGAAAGTGAAACGTGTAATATGCTTAAGCCCATAAATTAATAGGAAACACATAAAATACAAGAAGAATAGATGAATTAGATGACAACGTTCACTTGCCTCTTCAAGGGGGAAACCTACAAGAGGAATAGATCTAAATACAATGAAAATGATTGAATTCACATTACATATCTTACTACTCTCTGTATAGTACTTCAATAGGTCAATTATAACTAATTTTGGTCCCTCTATTAATGAGGGTCAACCACCTAAAGACCTTTAATCAATAAGGAAGGTACTTTCACATTAAAAAAAGACCCACTAATTAAATAATGGGCCTTATGGCCTTATACATAAATAAAGTAGTGGGGTTTGGTAGGACCTTAACATGTCCTCCTCTTTCAAAAGAAACTTTGTCCTCAATAGTGGAGATGGGGGAGCTGCTGCAAAATTGTTGATGGTTCCCAAGTAGCATATTTTGGTGAGGTATCTTTTCACTGCATCAAAACTTCACAGATAGTGCACTAATGTAGTTGAAACTCCCTAGTGTCCAAAACTACTTCTGGTTGGAGCCAAATGGATAATTCTTCATCTAGTTCAAGTAAGGTAGTTTCAACTTGACAATTCTAACCCACTACAGTCTTCAAATAAGAGAAATGAAATATTGGGTTAATCTTGGAGTGTGTTGGGAGTGCTAATTTGTAGGCCACCTAACCAATGGATTGAATAATTTTATATGAGCCATAAGACCTTGGTGCGATTATTTAATGGACTTTAAATTTGAGAGAGATTTTCTTATAAGGTTGGAGGAGAAGGAACACATGTTCGCCTTCTACAATTAAACACTCTGAGAAGTGTTGGTCTGCTTGTTGCTTCATGTGATTTTGGGCCATTGCCAAATTTTCATTGAGTTTGCAAAGAGTGACATCACGGTTATGAAGCAACTCATCAATTGCATGTACTTTGGAAGTACCTAGTATGTAAGAAACCATTGAGGATGGTTGTTGGACATAGACTACTTCATATGGTGTCATTTTTTATGATAAGTTGTATTATACCACCATTCCTCTAATGGTAACCATTATTCCCATTGGCGCTTCTTTTCATATGCAAAACATCACAAATATATTTCAAGGAACTTATTGATTGATTCTATGTGACCATCTATTTTTGGATGATCAGGTGTTCTCATTTTCAACTGGGTTCCATGTACTTTAAATAGTTCTTGCCAAAATTTGATCATGAATGTGGGATTCTGATCTAACACAAAGGAGGTAGGCATGCCATGAAGTTTGAAAATATGGTTTAGAAATATTTGGGTCCCTGTTGTTGCGGTAAATGGGTGTTGTAGAGCACAAAAGTGGGAATATTTGGAAATTCGATCAACTATCACCATGATGACTTATTTGTTACCTACTTTCAGAAGACCAACAATAATATCCATGGAAATGTTAGTCCAAATTCTATTTGGGATTAGTAATGGCTACAAATACCTAGCTGTGCTTATTGTGTCACCCTTGTTCCTTTGGAAAGTGTCACATTCTACTACCAAATTAAGGATATCCTTTTTCATGCCTTCCCAAAAGAATGAGCGCCTGGGGCATGCATACATTTTTTAAATATTGAGTGACCTAAAATAAGAGATGAATGCAACTCTATAAATATTATATGTTTTAAGGAATATTTAGGTACCAAGAAAAGATGACCTTTTTATTGCAATGTATCTTGCTGCTAAGTGTAACCCTAGGTATAGTTGGGATCCCCCTAGAGGCACTTAATTAGTTGAGATGTAGTAGCATTTCTATCCACTCTTTTCATGATTATTATAGCCATTCATGTACTAGAGAGGATAAGGAAAAGAGTAATCCCTCTTCCTCATGTTTCCTTGACAAGGAATCTTCCACAACATTGTCTTTTCCCATTTTTTAGATGATCTCATAATCATATCCAAGCAAATTAGTGACTCATTTTGGTTGTTTTGGGGATGACAATATTTCCTCCAAAAATATTTTAGGCTATGGTAATATGCTTTGATACAGAGATGTCTCCCTACTAGATATGGTCTCCATGTTTCATCTGCATGTAGGACGGCCATCATTTCTTTCTCATAGGTAGACTTCCCAAAGTTTTTGTCACACAACTACTTACTTGTGAAAACTAAGGGTATTCTTTCTTGCATTAGAACTGCACCCAATCCTTTTATAGAAGCATCCCATTATAATACAAAAGTATTATTAAAATTAGACATAAATAAGACTAGTGTGGTGCACATGGATTTCTTTAGAACCAAGAACTATTTTTCTTCCATTTTGTTCCATACAAAGGCATTTTTATTGAGCAGGGTTATCAATGGGGCTGCAATTTGACCATAGTTCTTCACAAACTTCCTATAGTAGCATGTAAGGACTAAAAACCACATAATATCTTCAACGTTGTAGGGAGGGGCCATTCTTGCAATACTGCAATCTTCTTGGGGTTCACTTTCCCCCCATATTATCCAACAATGTGACCCAAGTATTCGAACTTTGAGACCCCAAAATCAAATTTGGAGCATTTTATTAATAATTTATGGTCACAAAGGAGTTGCAAAAGCTTTATCAACATTTTGTACATGGGCATACCAAGTTTTAATGTAAATCAAAATGTCATCAAATAAAAGCAACACAAAATGATGAAGATATGGCCTCAAAATTTTATTCATGAGGATTTGAAAAGTACAAGGGAAATTGTAAAAAAAAAAAGGCATTACCAAGAACCCATAGTGGAGATTAAGTTTGGAGAAAAGTTTATCCGCAGGAGCTCATCCAAAAGATCATCAATTACTTGGATGAGAAATTTATCTTTGATGGTAAATTTATTGAGGGCACAAAAATCAAGACACATGCACCAATCGCCTTGTTTCTTTAAAACCATGACCATTGGGGATCAATATGGGCTAGTTCTGGGACATATGAATCCTACCTCTAGTAACTCATGAATTATATTTACAATTTCATTCTTTTGTGCAAATGGATTCCTATATGGTATTACATTTGGTGGTTGAATTCTCAGAATCAAGGGAATACCATGATCATGCTCTCCTCTAGATGGGAGTAAACCTTTTGGTGTCTTAAAGTCTTATTGACGTTTGTACAAACCATTTGTAGGTCAAGATGGAGTTCCTCAAAACTCATTGGTGAATAAATTTGGGGGTGTTTGCACTATCAACTAAAACTACTACTTTTGTGATGCTTGATGTAAACCCAAGGTTTCATGGTTTGTGGGGATGAAATACCAGATAAAGAGTGAAGAGAGATGAGTGGTTGTTTTTGATGGACTTCATTTTACACTTCTTCTTGTATGGGAGGAACTTCTCTAATAGCCTCAAACATAGGGGTATATTTTGTAATCATGTATTCATAATTGGTAGGATCTATCACATTTTTTTTAGTAAGTGACCATAGGGGATTTGAACTCGTGACTTTCCATTTACAACTTCTCATCTCAATTATTCATTACCAATTTCTCTAACCCCCGTGGGATATATGAGATATCACATTAACGTGGAATAAATTTTGATATTTACATTTACGACCTGGAGTATACTTTTCATCACAATTATAGTAGAGTTCTCGTCTTTGTTAGTGTTCCATTTTTTATGGAACACCTTTTGTACCTTCTAGGGAGGATGAGGGAATGCGCTTGAGGAATTTACTTGTGTAGGGAATGAGCGAGGAATGAAAGAGGGTTTGTTTGTTTTTTCATTCATCGCTATCTTCATTTCTATATCCCTTTGCGATGCCTCCAACTAGGTAGTAGGACGTTGAAGTTCGACTTGTGCTTTAATTGCCTCCTTGATGCCATAATGAAACAATCTTTATATAGAGAATCTATTAAGTTATTTGTATGGATGGATAATTGATCAAAGGATGAAATAAAGCATGTAACTGACCTTATTTGGAATAATTTGGTAAGCCACCCAAAATAGTGAGGATCTTGTTCGTAATGATCATGGAGATATTTAAAAAATAAACTTTGAGTAATGTAGTGCCCGCTAATTATGGCACTCCCACTATGACCATATTTTTTATCCAATTTCAAGACCCCCACCTTAAGTTTCATCACGTAATCTATAATATCATGAAGAAAGAAGTAATTTTATATTTGACTAACCCATATAGATGGGTTAGAACCATCAAACTTGTTTAAGTCTGCTCTAGGAAAATGACTCCAAGTGTTATTATACATAGAGTGTGGTTTATTGCTATGCGGACCAAATGGATATTGATGCTGGCTAAATAGTCCCAATTGAAAATTTATTCATGGTGTGGCTCACTATGTTGTATATTTCCATGTTATTCTTCTTGTGTGGCACTAACTATCAAATTTGTCAACTTATCATCTAACTTCTTCTCCCAATGGTCTAATTTTGTATCCAACTTTTTTTCCCATGTCTGATCCCAACTGTTGATGGTCTATTGAATATGTTGAATCTTTCTGCTAAGATCCGTGTATTGAGATTCCATGTTTCCCGACCTTCCTGTAGTAGAATGGGTGTCTAAATTGTTTGGGGTGTTGGTGTGAGGTGGTTTGTATGGATCCACTGTGGGTGGGATCTAAGGATGAGACTTCTACAACTCTGAAATATCTATACTTTTGGTGTGTACTTCCAACCCCAATATATTGATAGTAGTATCAAAAAATTATAATATGATTATTCCAAACTATTCTCTTGTGTTTCCTCTTTCCAATGAATTTTGAATCATGAAAATTAGACCTTCCAGTCAAAATTTTATGTAAATTTAAAGTAACATACCTTTTAAAACCCTAATTTGGAGACCGTTTTGATGACCTACCTTCCAATTGAGTCATCTCTACGATTTCAAGCCCTCTAAGTATGAAACTTCATCCTATAGTATCCCAATATGTTATGGCATGTTTCACAACACTTGTTATGGAATCCCAATAATTTCAAACCCTCTAAGTCTAAAATGTTGTGGCATGTTTCCCAACACTTGTTATTTTTGGCTCTATCAGGAAGGATAAAGTGTACAAACTTCCATGTGTTCAATTTTTGGATCTAAATCTAAAATTGATATCATATAAAATACAATCCATTTTATTTTTGATAAAACATGTCTCACTCAGTTTGGATCTTGTGTGCTCCAGATATAATAGTTTTCCTTTGAACACATGTTTGAGACTAATTTTTGGACTAGTTAGGATCCCTAACTTCCACATGATATAAATATGAAACTATAACGATTCGGGATCTGAAACTTGTACTAGAGATTTCTTATTTTATCTTCTAATTTTCTCCAAGTTTTTATTTCTAAAACTCCTAGGAAATATTTAATGCAAAAATTCCAATATGACTTGTTTATGGAGGAAAACCTTGGAAAATGATTCCCTTTGGCCCAAGAAAGAGGTCTGTTACTACTTGTAATATGCTTAAACCCAAAAATTTCATAGGAAATATATCAAATAAATTAATAATAGATGAATTAGATGAAAATTTTCACTTGCCTCTTCAAGGGGGAAGCCTCCAATAGCACTAGCTCCATATATATTGACAATTCTTGACTTCACATTACATATCTTACTACTCTATATAATATAGTACTGCAATAACCTAATTCTAACTAACTTTGGTCCCTCTAATAATGAGTTCAGAACACCTAAGAACATTTAATCAATAATTAAGGCCATTTTACATTAAACAACTACCTACTGCCTAACTAATGGGCCTTACGTCCTTGTACATAGATAAAGTAGGGGGGTTAGGGTAGGATCCTAACAACATGGAAAATGAAAAGTATGCAAGTTCATATACATTTATTTTATTTGAAGGAATTGTGAGTTCAAAAAGTAATAGGCAATAAGTGGTTTCCCATTACAGATTTGACGTAGAATGCAACTTGAGAGGATTCCAATGGACCTGTTTGGTTGCAACAATTTTCAAAAATATTGGACTTGAACATTGGCCTATACATATTTGTTATGGAAATAAAATATAAATTGTTGTAGTAAAGTATCCCTTGTTTTATCCAAAAAAAAATCATATCATGGTGAAATTCCACTTCATCAAAGAGGTGGTAGAGTATAACAAGGTAACTATACTAAAGGTTATGACTCATGATAAGGAAACACATTTTAGCAAGGTTTATATGGATTCTTTAGAGATTGGAATGAAGGTAGAAATATAAAATGGAAACAAAGATACACATATTTTATATATGAAAACATATAGTAATCCAAAATTCTATTAATGGATGAAATGGAAAAATATTGTAAACTATAAATCAATACACACTAGCTATAATGGTGGTACCTTACCTCTAAAGAGAGATGTGCTAGATATGCTCATTAACAATAATAACATTAAAAGAGGAATAAAATAAACCTTTAACATAAATTTATAAATCCTAAGAGAAAAAACCCTAAATAACCAAAACCCTAACCTCATTATATGAAGTGGAAAAAGGAATGTGGACCCCGAGGAGTCTACTTGATACATCAATTTCCCGAGGCTATAACTTCCACATAAAAACTATGTTTTGGGTGCATGATATCCCATTATAAAGATAAATAAAATAGGAGCAATTTTAATCAAGTATTAGGAAATACTTTTTAAATACATGTAGAAATTCTAAAGCCTTGATGGCATAGGGAATTCCATAAACAAGCTAAGGATCTAGGCACACAATTAACCTCATAGAGAATTGCATAGAATTAGCATAAGGACAGAAGAAGAGGAGTTAATGAATTATGAATAAATGATAATTGATATTATTACATAGGTAATACATCCTTATAAAGGAAAATTGAGTTGATGGAAGACAACTCATGCTAGATCATAAAGAAGGCTTACTAATTATGATAAACCCCTATAGCTGGCTAAAGAACTTTCCTAATCTATCAAGGACCTCACAAATTATAAATAGAATGAGTGAGTGATGATGAGGGAAGGAAAGAATTGCTAATCCTGGAATATGGAGAGAAAATAATGGAGGATGGGTTGGAAACGAAAGCTGCCACTTTCCTAGTTAACTAGCTTTACCTAATCCACATAAAAGATGGATAAAGTAAAATAAAGCAGAATTTGTAGTAAAGCACAGTTACCAATTCTAGATGTCCATAAATTGGTCAAGATCAACCCAGAATCATATATTAAACATTCCTGGGGTATAGATGGCAAGTGTTGACTTTAAGGTGCAAGTGGATGACAATTATCTAAGCTAGTGGGTAGGAAATTAATCAAATAATGACTAATTGAGTGGGTTTATGATATTCCAACACCCCCCTTTAAGTATAACTCTATGATGATATCTCTAAACTAATAATAAATATTTATGCATATAGGGCCCATCAACAAGGCTATGGTCACCCTTTTACAATTTACCTTGTCCAAAGAAATGAGGAAAGAGGAAAAACCACAAGGGGAAAATCCTCCCTCAAGAAAGGACATGAAAATAAATACCAAAAATGACGAACTGTTGGTGTTGCTGCTGCTCCAAACTAAATGCTAATGTCTAGAGGAATATTCTTCTTGGGAAGAAGATAAATCTGCTCACTTGGATAAAAAACATAAACAATTGCAACATGGATATTGGGACCATGTAGAACAACTGAGATCCAATGATGTGAAAGAAATACTAAAGGATATTGAGACTTGTAATCAGCTCCAAGATGATGAGATGACTTGAACTTCGAACCAATAGAGATGAAATCATCCCCATATAGGTGAAATAATTGTCCAAGCGAATATATAATGTCTCCATCTTCATTCACACAGAGAGGATGTGTGGAAGTGATAATGTAGGAACATAGAGAAGGTATAGGATCAAAGAGTGGGAATGCATGGGTTCCATGGGTTGATATAGCTTCCAAAGAATACAAAAGAAAACATATAAGCATATTAGTAAACTCATGGGAATACATGGGGAATACATTGATAATGATTCCTCTATGGTAGAAGTATGAAAGGAGAAAGGAAGGAGATGTTCAAAATATTCAAGGAGGCTCCAAGGATTAATGCCAAGAACAAAGGAGGAGATGTAGAAGCACATGGGATCAAGTATGGTAAGTGGAAAGACACTAAAATAGTTTGATTTGGCTAAGAAAACACCCTGGAAGTCACTAGCTTGCACACCATCAATGAGAGAGGCATGCACAAAGTGTGAGAGGCCTGGCATATGGATCTCAGAATCCATGATAGAAGACATAGATAACAATGAATGCATGAGTGAATCATCAATAGTAATAGAAGCTCCATTAGTCACTTCTTTTTCATCAACAACATCATAAGAAGATGAATCAATATCTTCAACTTTAAGAGACACAGAAAAAGATGGCTCTTCAATATTTGCTTCTTGATTGAAAGAGGAAGCATTCAAATCAAAGAGAGTAGTAGCAACATGAACTATATGAGAAACTTCTTCATCATGATCAACTTCATCAGAGACTGTATAGGCCAAGACTTATTGAGAGAGAGTAGTCGTTGAGGAGCTAGAGGTGCTCTCCACATATCTAGAAGGATCCTCATTGTGCTTGCCCAAAACTCCATCCAATGTTGTCCAGAGATCCTTTGGGTATTTAGCATAATTAATAAGGTAGCATATGCTTGGAGAAATAACCATATATAGCTCCAAAAACTCTATCACAGTCATTCATCCAGTCACTTGGCTCTTCATTAGACTCTTCACCAGCTCCAATAGATATCTCATAGAGACCTTGTCTCTTTAGAGATGAAATCATCTTCAATTTCCACTCTGAATAGCTTGTGAATGGAGCAAGAAGAGGAACTGATACTCTTGAATATTCCATTTGAAGTTGTACCTACAAAAGGAGGATTAATTAATGAGCTCTAAAATATCTCATGTCATGTAGAGCTTTGATATTTGGATCTCTGATACCATGTAGAAATTCTAAAGCCTTGATGGCATAGGGAATTTCATAAACAAGCTAAGGATCTAGGCACACAATTAACCTCACAGAGAATTGCATAGAATTAACATAAGGAGAGAAGAAGAGGAATTAATCATACACACATTAATGAATGATCAATAAATGATAATTGATATTAATTACATAGGTAATACATCCTTATAAAGGAAAATATAGTTGATGGAAGGCAACTCATGCTAGATCATAAAGCATGCTTACTAATTATGATAAACCTCCATAGGTGGCTAAAGCACTTTCCTAATCTATCAAGGACCTCACGAATTAGAAATAGCATGAGTGAGTGATGATGAGTGAAGGAAATACTTGCTAATCCTGGAATATGGAGAGAAAATAATGGAGGATGGGTTGGCAACAAAAGCTGCTAGTTTCCTAGTTAACTACCTTTACCTTATCCACAGAAAAGCTGGATAAAGCATAATAAAGCAGAATATGTAGTAAATCCCAGTTACCAATTCTGGATGTCCATAAATTGGTCAAGATCAATCTAGAATTAGAAATAAAGCATTCCTAGGGTATAGATGGCAAGTGTTGACTTTAAGGTGCAAGTGGATGCCAACTATCTAAGCTAGAGGGTAGGAAATTAATCAAATAATGATTGATTTTTTTATGAGTGGTTTTATGATATTCGAACAATATGAAGCCATTGCAAGGTCAGAAAACACTATTCAAGGGCTCAAAATGCCTTGGAAGTTGAAGACTTAAAAAATTGTAGAAAATTTACCAAGATGGAGAACCATTATGAGTTAATGGAATATGTGGGTGGCCACAAGTATTCACCTAAATAAATGTTCCACTATTAGTAACAAGTGGTCCCCATTGTATCAAGTTCCTCCATTATATAGGGAAAATTCTAGTGATCCACTTGCCTTAGTGAAGAAACTATCCTACTTTGACCACCTGATAGATTTGTATGTTTTTCCATTGTCTAGATGTCCATGATCTAGTCCATTGTTTCTTTCTCAATTTATTTAGGGTTGATTTATGCAAGGGAAAAGTTTCTACCACCTTCAAGGTGTCCAACAAAGGTGGAAAATATGGTCGAAGTAGCTCCATGTTAAACAATGGGTGTAATCCAAGGAAAGGGGAATACTCAATTCAAACTAATTATCACTCAAAACATTTGTGATAATGAAAGACCCATACTAAAGTGGTGTAAGGTTCCTATGGGGGCCTATGAGGTGATATTTTTATAAATGTAACCCTACTTTATCTTCCAATTGGAACTTGTGTGGAACATGATGATGATCATTACAATTCTTGTATTTGGAATTGGATTTTATGGAAAATAATGAAATTTTTGTGGGAAATGTTGGATCCATTCATGAAACTTGGATTCCTTATCAACCTCAATTTGAGCATGGGAGGATTATTTCTATGTATATGCAATGACCAGTGACACATCAATTGGGGCTAGTGGAAGGAACCCCCAAAACCCCTGGAAAGGGATGTGGCTAATAGAGCTATGAAGGTCTATGATGTAGTTATGCGAACATAAGGAAGGATATCATCCCATGTGCATGGATGTTTTCAATTGTACATTTGTAAGATATGCACAATCATCCTATTGGATATATCTATCTAACCATTAGTTTGGGGGCGGAAGGTAGGTGATTTGGTTAGCTTGGTTCCCATCATTGACCATAGACTGGATAAACAAGTGCTCAATAACATACTATCTCAATGTTTAATAATGGTGGATAGGAGCCCAAAATGAACCCAAAATTTATCAAATAATATATTAGGGGTGCACTTTGTTGTGATTCTCTTCTTAGAAGGCATTAAAATGGTCATGTTAGAGAACTAGTCACCAACCTTGAATACATGGTCATTTCCATGCTTAATTGAAGGTAGGATAGACATATATCCCATGGACACATATTCCCAGGGTTTATTTGTGGTAGGAATATGAGTGTATAGTCCATGCTTCTTGATGGCAGGTTTAGGAATGCCTTAGGCAGTGCATAATTTTATACACATGTCAATGTCTTGTTGGATCTTTAGCTAGTAGAAGTGATTTTAAAATAATACCATTGTATTATCCATGTAAAAGTTACCTAGGAATTGATTATAATGCACCTCCATAATCATATTCTCGCACTCACTTGAAGGATTACAAAGGTGAACTAGATGGAATATAATTCCATCTTGGACATGAAATTCCGAGACTGATTTTCTTACATGTAAAGTCTGATAGGTAATAAAAAAGTCAAGGTTGTCATCATACAATTAAATCCACCTAAAGGTCTTGTGTCCACAAGAGTTGAGCATTATAGTTAGTGATACGAACAAAGGATGACTAAGATAACATGCAACATGATTTTTTGCTTCCCTTCTCATACATGATGTTTAAGTGGAATTATTATAGGAATGTGGATCACTTCTTCCCATATGTCTACATGAACTATAGGGGATTGTGATTAGTGTGGATGATCAACTCCTTTCCTAAGATGTCATGTTTCCATTGTAAATAATCTCGCATAATGGAGTACATATCCTTTTCATAGGTAGGGTGCCTACAAACGACATTAGAGAGTGTCTCTTTATGATAGGCCATTGGATGTCCATATTGAGTGAGTATTGCATCGACATAATTTTTTCTAAGTAAGGATTTTATTATATAAAATTGATCATATTACATCATAACAAAATAGGTCGTTTCCCTGTCGATGGTAGCATTTTCCTAGCTCATTGGCCGTGATACTATAAATACTAAATGTTCATAACATAAACTTAACATACTACATAAAATCCGCTTCTTATTAATACACCATAAAATAATATCTGACACTTAACATGTCGTGTTGGTAAAGCTAATGTTAGCAGACTTAAAACACTTAACATTCCAAAAACATAGACCTTGGGTATCTAGACATCCTTAAAACAATGACCTCCTACAACAAAATTTAAAGAAGGTCTAGAATGCAATCATGAAGGTTGTTACTTGTCGGGGTCTACTAAGAATCTGGAGGATTCTAAGAAGGGGGATCCGAAATGACTAAACCCTGTAGAATGGAATCCATCTTCACATTCACTTCCTTGTATTCCTCGATAATTTCCTTCCCCATTCTCCCTTCTTCTTCTCGCCCTCATCCTTCTCTTGCTTCTCCCACATCACTCGCCCCATCAAATTTTTCATAACCCAGAAAAGAGAAACAATTCTCTCGTAGAGACTTAATCTCCTCACATTGGTGCTCAGATCCAAAATATAGTATTTAGCTTTATGACATCCCTCATGCATATTTTCTCGGTCTAGCTCCAACCACATATTCTGCTCATCCTCATTGATATTGTGCTGGATTGCCATGATTAAGTCGATTTTGAACATGCATTCTTCCCATAATGATTTCTTCTGAGTCCAAGTCACAGACAGTTCTTCTCTTCTAGCTCAAAATCCCTCTTTCTCCTTCCTTTTCTTATTTCCATGCTTCCTTCCTGATTCTTCCTTTGGATGGCATTCATTTTCCAAATCACCAAAACTCCTTCGCTCTCAGTCAAAACTATGTGCATGTAAAGTTGGATTTTTCTTTTACACATGTTTCTGCCACCTTTCTCGCCTCTAAATAGAAACTTACCATTCTGAACCATGATTCGACTTGTACCGACCATGGTTACCAACTCGTGCTCTCTGGTCCTGCAAGAATAGTTCTCATGCACTCAACCAGATCCCACCTCCCTTGTTCATTGCTTCCCTGTTTCTCATTGATTTGAAAAGACTTGAAATGGGATGAGGTCACACGTGTATTAATTCCAAATCATCTTTCGTATGAGATCATGGCGATCTATGTTTTAATTTCCCCTGTTACGTGGCAGGTTCCATTCCCTCCCTTTGTCCTTCCTCTTCTCTTCTATAAATTCACATCATTTCTTGGTTCATGAGGTCTATAAATCTATCCCAAGATGTCATTTCCATCACCATTTCCCAATCCCTCACTTTAATTGATACTTGGCTCTTGTTCATGATGTTTTCCAGCCTATTTTCCACCTTATTACTGTTTCTCCTGATATGGTTGAAAGTGGCGGTCATCCCAGGGTCTAAGGTTTCTTCCCGCTACTACCTTTGTGCTTGAGTTTCCCTGGTGGATATTGGTTTTTAAGTTTTAATGATTATATCAGATATGATAACATTTAGCATTATAACATCATAACCATATGCAAAAGTATCACTGAAATATAGACAAGTACAAACACACAAAAGAACACAAATATTTATCTTGGGGAACCCTCATGGGGAATAAAACCCAACAAAAATTCCTCTGTATAAGATGTATCAAAAGTACAATTCAAGAGCCCAGATAGTTGAGCCTCCTTCCAACAAATATATATATATCTCCTATGCACTATACACAAGTGAGTGTATGTTCAAATTAGGAACAAAACTCCTCTATTTATACTCTTTTTGTCACTTGAATTTTAGCTTAACAAGTCGATCCCACTTAATTGAATGGGACGAATTCACTTAGGAAGGCTCAATACAATATTATATTATACTCATTAGGGTACTATTGGCCCAACTTACAATGGAGGCTCTACCTCATCACTCTATGATGACCAATTAAAATAATAACACCTTGATGAAGGAATAATAACATCTACCTTGGGTTACATCAGTAAAATACATTTAGAATATCCTTTGAAGTTACAATATTTCAACACCCCCCGTTAACGAGAAGGTTATTCTACTAATAACATCATCATAGACTATAGGAGTAATGAGAGAGAGATAATCTGCAACATCATCAAGGTGATGCATCTATAGGAGTAATCATCAGTAATTGGAACAGTTACTCTTTAATTTCTTCAGTACTGGAACATCATCTTCTACAACACTGAGTCTTTTATGTTCTGCAACACTCGATCTCTTGATCCTTTGCGGTGACACTTTGATATTCTTGATCCTTTGCAGTAGCACTTCGATCTTCTCGATAATTTGCAGCACCACTTCAATCTTCTCGATCCTTTCCAGCCACACTTCGATCTTCTCGATCCTTGGCAGCAACACTTCAAACTTATCAATCCTTTGTAGTAACACTTCGATCTTCTCGATCCTTTGCAGCAACACTTCGATCTTCTAGATCCTTTGTAGCAACACTTTGATCTTCTTAATACGTTGCAGCCGCACTTCGATCCTTTGCAGTAGCAATTTGATATTCTCGATCCTTTGTAGTAGCACTTCGATCTTCTTGATCCTTTGCAGTAGCACTTCGATATTCTTGATTATTTACAACAACACTTCGATCTTCTCGATCCTTTTCAACAACAATTTGATCCTTTCGATCCTTTGCAACATCACTTTGATCCTTTCGATCCTTTGCAGCAACACTTTGATCCTTTGATATACTTGATCCTTTTTTGACATGCTACCTGCAATACACATGATCTCTTTACAGGATGATCAATCCCTATCTCTTTAGGACATAAAGGATGATGAAATATTCCATCAACCTAGTCCATGATATCGACCAGCTGAATCATCTACAACAAAATGTGGATCTCGACCGCACCTAGATGTATGCCCTATCATCCATGAGGACTCATCATAGACCATCCATACCATTGAGTTTAGGACCACTCCCAAGTGAGTGTTATACTATGGTATCTACACTCACGTGTAGAATAGTATTCCATGCAAGAGTATTATATACAGAGCAAAGTCTTAACCGTATACAAAATGTCGACCCTCATCATAGAACATCCTTACCACTAAGGTTAGGACCACTCCCAAGTGAGTGTTATACTACAACATTCGTGAGGACTCATTATAGAACATCTATACCACTGAGGTTAGGACCACTCCTAAGCGAGTGTTATTCTATGGAATCTACATATTAATGTAGGCATACTCTCCATACAAGAGTATTGTTTGTAGATAATATATTGACCGCATACCAACGTCGACCTTGTCGTCTGTGAGGACTCATTGTAGACCATCCATACCACTAAGGTTAGGACCACTCGTGAGCGAGTGTTATTCTACAATATCCACAACTGAATGTGGGTACTCTCCATGCGAGAGTATCATCTACAGGGCCATCCTTAACTAGTAAGGACCACTCTCATGCACAGAGTGTTATACCTTCCATCCTCAAGAGAGGATACTATAATCCAAAAGTGAATGTCGGACCTTGTCAGCATCTTCAGGTGAACTTGACCTCTTTCCTGCTTGAGCATCATTGACGGAAATCTCATCATCACTCCCCATTTTCCTAGAGGATCCATATTATCAACTTGCTCCCCCTTTTTTCAAGGAGGGTTCATATATTTGACCTGTTATTCCTTTTCGAGGAGAGTCCATATCTTCGACTCATTCCTCCTTTCCGAAGAGATTCCATATCTTTGACCTATTTCTCCTTTTTGAGAAGGGTTCATCTCTTCAACCTGTTTCTCCTATCTGAGAAGGGTCCATATCTTTGACCTATTTCTCCTTTTCAAGAAGGGTCCATATTTTCATCGTTCCTACATGCGAGGAAAGATATTTTTGAACTATACAAATCTTGTTACAAAAACTTGGTCAACATATCGGCAACTTGCTCATCGGTACTCACATACTGGAGTTTTGTATGTCCCTTTAGTACCATATCCCACATGATTCTTTGTCATATTTATACAACTATGGTTGTCACAAAGAATCACTATAGTATACAAATCCATGTCAAACAGTCCTGACATCAATTTACGAAGCCATATCATTTCGCAACTAGCGAAGCAAGATGCAATGTACTCTGCTTGAGCTGTACTGAGAGAAAAACTGGACTGTTTCTTACTAAATCATGAGGTCATAACGGATCTGAGACAATAAAATCCACCTGAGGTCCTATTTCTATCTGTGGCACTTCTTGCCCAATATGAATCTGTATATCCATATAATCTGTATTCATAATATCTACCATAGTAAAGTCCCAAGTTTATTGTACCTTTTAGGTACCTCATCACATGCTTTGCAGCTATCGGGTGAACCCGTCTAGGTTTAACTAGATACTGACTTGAGGTGTTCACAAAAAAGCATATATTTGTCCTTGTGTTCTTCAGATACATTAATGACCCAATAATCTGTCTGTATGAGTCATATCCACTAACTTTGATGTCTCATCAGACAACAAATTCAGGTTGGTGTCCATGGGTGTGGCCATGTCTTTACAATCCAACATATCAAATATTCTTAATATTTCCACAACATACTTTCCATGGTTCAGAAATATTCCTATGATTTCTGCCACACTTTTGACCCAAGGAAATAATGCATCAATCCAATATCTTTCATCTCGAATTCTTCAGCTAGCTTCTTCTTGCTTTCTATGATATGTTTCTCATTTTTTGTCAGAAATAGATCATCTTTATAGATCAATAGTATGATCGATTCACAATCCATAACCTTGAGGTAAAGGTTAGGATCAACTTTACTTTTGGTAAATCCCAAGCTTGTTAAGAAGCTATCTATTATTCCATACCAAGATTTAGGATATTTCTTCAGTCCATACAAATCCTTTTTCAACTTACATATATGAGTCACTCTATCTTCGACTTTTAAATCCCCATGGTTGTTCGATGTAAGACTCTACCTTAATCATACCATTAAGGAAGATCGTATTTAGATCCATCTGGTGTAGATCCCACTTCATCATGGAAGTAAGTGACATGATGGTTTTGATGAAAGTGTACCTTACTACTGGAGAAAATGTCTCTTCGTAATAAATTCCCTCTCCCTGAGAGAATATTCTAGCCACAAATATTTGCTTACTTCCATCAACAACATGTTTTATCTTTTAAATCCACTTGGAAGATACCGCACTCTTGCTTTCTAGTTTGGGTACTATATCCCAAACATGGCTAGTATTCTTCCATCATTTCTTCTATCATGATTTCATCCCATCAGGTCATCGACACATACCGATCTTCCACACTCAATCTTGAATGTTGGACCCCCCTTTACTCTTGGTAAATCCTTAGTCCATCTAGAAGATTCCCATCATGTCGTAGTATGTCAAACTCGGAGATATGCTGCAGTCACCCCCCCTGAAGTAGATCATCATATTCCCTTTGATTTCTGTACTAGAGTGACATGTAGCATCCTCTACTACTAATCTTCTATGTATCCATATCAGGTTACTAGATACCAAGATCCCTTTATCTTGAACTTTGTCAAAAAGTTCATCTTGCACCCTTTTGTGAGCTTGCTATCTTCTATAGGTTTCCATCTTCAACCTTGTAGCAAAGGTTAATATATTCATCACTCTAAGTGATCTTCACGTTCCTGGATGTGCTTATTTATGGGTTCCTTCTGAGATCATACAAAGCCTATTCTACACAGGTGGTTCTGTGCTCTCTATATACTTCTACTTCATTGGAGAAATGTGTCTGGTCAATAGAATATGCCATGCCATATTCTATTCTTTCCGAGACAAACCATGAACCTTTATTTGTATACTTGTTCTTGTATATCCATATTCAATACATTACGGACTTCTCTTTAGGACTCAAAACCATATCCTAGACATCATTCCCCATGATCAACTATTACTCTTTGATCATAGCTTCTTCCATTGCTGGAAGGGTCTGCATCAATGATGTCACTCAACTGTGCCAAATAGCTAGAGTGTATACGAGGCCTCTTACTTTGGTTTGGAAGTCCCAACATACTTTTCTTCATCTTGAACTATCTCTCGTTCCTAATATGATATTCATCTCTCGAGGTGGATCTACCGCTCTCTTATATTCTTCTGAAGCTCTTTCTTCCGCCATGGTGTCTCTGACCCTAGGAGATTCAGGTTCATGTTTATTGGTATGAATCTTGAATTGCCATCATTTTTTCTTATGAACAAGTCTTATCCTTCTTTTCTTGTAGGCGGTTGTACACGACCTTTCCTACAATTCAAATGCACCAGTTGCATGGTTAGAAACATTTCATAGGACATATGCATAATGAAAAATTCTTATGCATCATGCAACTATTTTAGACAATGTAACATTCATACATATCTCACAAAAAATTTCCATATGCCTTCCATATCTACCATAACATCATTGAGATTGTGCACTAATCCAATATGTCAGCAAAGAGGTTTTATTCTAGATAAATAGCAATGGAGTGTTGTATAGCACCATGGGCTACTTACCCATAACATGCATATTAGTAGTATACTATTAATGCAAACATTCTATCACGCATAATACACAACATATATAGGAAAGACAATTCAAATAATTATCTTTGTTTTTTTGGTAGATTCCTTCTTGTGATTTGTCTTCATCTCCTTCTGGATCTACAACTTCTCCTTTGACCAATGAGATTGCTTCAATTTGATACTTGCTTGAAATATTTTATGGAATGCTACTTTTGGTGGACCTAGGGTTTGATAGAGAAAACATAATTTTTCAACTCAGGTATATTTCATATATGATTGGATAGAAATATGTGCCTCCTCAAGGAGAGCTGAGAAGCATAATCATTTTCCCAAAACTGTGATCAAAACTGCAAAATATCTGATGCCCTAGTTTTCTTCAATTTCTTCTACAGAATTGTCTGATATTATTTATGTTGTATATTGAAGTACTACTACTCTATGTCTCAAAATTCTAAATGAGGTATCCTGGTCTGTAATATTTCCATTCCCATATGTTAGAGAAGAATTGGTTTCACCATTTGGGACTTATGCGAATTTTCCCAAGGTGACTTATTTCAGGACTCTTCAACAGAGTGAACTTGTACGAACTGCCACGTGTCACTGTTTCACCTTCGGGGTCTGAAACTTTTACCACAGAACTAAATTCCATTCCCTACCTATAAAATCTTTCTAAATTTCATTTCGACCTTCGTAGCCATATATATAACAATTCTCCTTAAGTCACCCGTTTAAGGCTGAATCCCGGGAGAGGATGGAACCCTGAGTTGGAGGAATCATATATCCTATATTATAGCGAATATGAGGCTGAAAATTTTACAAAGGATACATAAGGATTTCATCTTTGTCCTATAATTTTAGGCTCCTGATCCTTCTTCAATCTCTATATACAACGAAAGTCCTAACATGACTAGTTTTAGTCTTCTAGGGTTTTCAAGCATGAAACCCTAATCTTCAATAGTTGTAGCTGTAGTAGTGTTTAACCTGCAAAAAGAATTATTTCAGGGTATCTTTGATACCATGTTAGTTTTTAATGGTTATATCAAATCTGATAACATTTAGCATTATAACATCATAACCATATGCAAAAGGATCACTGAAAGATAGACAAGTACGACCACACAAAAGAACACAAAGATTTATCCTGGGAAACCCTCATGGGGAAGAANTATATATATATATCCTATGCGTTATACACAAGTGAGTGTGTGTTTAAATGAGGAGCACAACTCCTCTATTTATACTATTTTTTTCACTTGACTTTTAACCTAACAAGTCAACCCTACTTAAATAAATGGGCCAAATTCACTTAGTAAGACTCAATACAATATTATATTATATTTATTAGGGTACTATTGACCTGAATTACAATGTAGGATTTACCTCATCACTTTATGATGACCAATTAGAATAGTAACACCTCGACGAAGGAATAATAACATCTCCCTTGGGTTACATCAGTAAAATACATTTAGAATATATTTTGAGGTTACAATAACATTGGTTTCCATATGTATTACCACCTGTGAGTCCCCTTGCACAATTTAAGGGGTCCAGTTATACTCCTTGGCCATTTGGATTCCCTGCACAAGGCCTTCAACCTCTGCCGCATTGTTGGATTCTATGCCCATGAAGCCGATTTTGAAACCTTGTAGTCTTCTCTGTTGGTCTCTAATGATGCATCTATATCCCTCCAGACCAAGATTTCCTTTCCAGGATCCATCAAAGTTGAGCTTTAAGAACCTTGTTTGGGGAGGGGACCATATGTTTGCACTTGAGGTTGTACTGGTGGCTCTGTTCTTTTTTCCAAAACATTTCATAGGTCCATTTATTCCCCATTCCTTCATGATGGTAGACTCAACATCAATAGATTCTCAGTCTAAATTTTCCCATTATTACATTCTCACCATTTCTATCATCTTACTTGTTAGGTTGGTCCACGCCCTTTCTTCATTTTGGAACTTACCTTGAAAAATATTGTTATTTTGTTCCCTCCATATCTCGTAGAGAATGAAGTGTGGGAAGATTTCCTAGTGGTAGTTGATAATCGGGTTGTTGAAAGTGTTGTTCGACTACTCATAGAGCATATGGTCTGGCCATTATGTGACTCTATCGTATCTTATAAAGGCTATGGCTCCCTAGTCCCATAATATAGAGACGAATAGACAAGAATCCAGGAGGTGTTCCATTGTATCCTCTTTGTTCTCACACATCCAACATCAGTAAGGGCCTTGCATCTCTCTTTTTTAAAGGTTTTCTCCTGTCAATATGAGGTGTTCCATAACAAGCCAACTAAATATCAAAATTTTGGGTCAGATCTTGATCTTCCATAGATTCTTTCCTTTCTTATTCATAGGATGGTTGTCATACCCAACCCACAATTTGTAGGTTTCCTTGATAGTGAAGGACCCTTTTGTTCTAAATACGCAACATATTTTTTCTTCCCACTGGTGTACTCTAATTCATCTATTATTTAAGGCTTCCTCGATTTGGTCCATTTACTCTCCTGGGCCCCATAGATTCCACCATTTTTTGTTATCCTAAGCCCTGGAAACTTGATCATTTTCATAGTTCGCCCATATGTCCTTGATCTTTGTGATGCCTTGGTTGGTGCATTCTCTTATGAGCTGTGGGATCTCCACATATTTTCCTAGTGGTGGAATTTGTTGGGAAGAATCCCCACATGCATAGGCCCTTTTACTGTTCCTAATTTCCTAGAAACGATTGTCCTGAACCAATATTCTTACTTGCTTGTCCATTTTCCATATGTGAGACCTAGGGATTTATTCAGAGAACCAGATAAAATTTTACTTCTCCCATTCCTCGACATATTTTTTGTGCCACACCTTTTCCTAAGGTTCCTGTTTATAGGTAACCCATCTGCACCATAACCTGGATCCACTAACAAAGTTCTCCTTTTCAGGTTCATGGAGGTTCAAACCCCCCTGGTTCTTAGGGAAACATAACATCTCCCATTTTACCAAATCCCATTTTCGTTGTTCATTTTCTCTGCATATTACTGATTTATTTTAGGATCAAATTCAGGTTAGAAAGGGTATAAAATAAATAGACTCGCATGGCCTAGAGAACTTATTTCACCAATACCAACTTTCTTGCAAAATTTAGCGGCCCCATGGTCTATTTTATTAAACGTTTCCTCATTTTATCCAATAATTCTGACTAGGAACCTTTCCTCACCATTGAATCTGCTAGAGGAAATACTAGGTATTTGGATGGAAGGGAGTTGTCTTGAAATCCCAAAATTTGACAAATATTGTGTCTTGTAATCTTGAGGGTGTTGAAGAAAAAAACCAGAGACTTTTTCTTAATAACCTCTAGCCCCGACGCTTTACCAAATTTTGTCAAGCACGTTTGGATATTCCTAGATTCTTGAATTGAGGGGTGGCCCATTGACATGGTGTCATCCAAGAACTGCTAGTGCATTTGTCTATCCACCCTTGGATGGATTATAAGCCCTTGAATTTCATGGTTACTCTGCATCGCCTTAATCGATCTTCCCAAACCTTCTGCAATGATGATGAAAAGGAAGGGAGATAATGGATCTCCCTATCTTATGCCTTTGTTGGTTTGATTAATCTTGAGGGACACCATTGATGAGAAAGGAGAATAAAGTCATTGATATGAGATTCATTATCCACTCAACCTAGTTGTCCCGAAAAGCAAGGGATTTGAGCATTTCTCTCAAAAATTTCCAATTGAGTTTATCGTATGCTTTAGCAATGTTGAGTTTCACAATCATCCTAGGGATTTTCTTAGTTTTGATTAAATGGAGCACTTCATGAACCAGAATAATACCATCCATTATCTGCCGACCTTCGACAAACCCTGACTATTATGGAGATATTAGAGAGGGTAAGATAGGATTGAGTCTGTTGATGATGACCTCAGTTACAATATTATAAATGACATTGCATAGGATTATAGGTAAATTTATCAAGAGAGTCCACTCCTTCAATTTTAGGAATGAGGGTGAGGAAAGTAGCATTAAGCGTTGGAAGAATATCCCTTGATACCCATGAGTTCTCCACTATCTACCAAACTTCATTCTTGATGAGATTCCAAAAGTGTTGGAAGAAATTAACAGTGAAACCATATGGTCCTGGAGATTTACCTTCCACCATTTGGTTAACAACCTCTTCCACTTCACAGAGAGTGATCAAATTCATTATCATGTCATTATGCTCATGTGATACCAGAGAATGGATGTGTTGGGTGATTTGGTCAATGTATCCTATTCTATCCCTCCTTGGATCAATCATTATATCTTGAAAATGATGGTTCAAAACCAGATGAATCTCCTCTCTTGTTCAAACCTCTCTCCGTTGGCATTTTTTATTGAGAGAATTCTATTATGTGATCTGTCTTGGATGAATTAATGATGAAAAAACTTTGTGTTTCGTTCCCCATCCTTGAGCCATTTTCTTCTCTATTTCTAGCGCCAGAGGATTTCCTCCTGTCTCTCTCGTTCCTCAAGATTGTTGCATAATCTTTCCTCTTCTTCCTGAAGTTTGAAAGTATATCCTACATTCATCCCCATGTTTTGAATCTCTTATAGCCGAGCTTCAAGTATTTTTTTATTTGCAAAGATGTTTCCAAATTCTTCCTTATTCCATTTCTTGATCCTTTCTTTTAACCTTTTTAGCTTTTGTTGAAACTTGTACATAATTTTCCCCTCTCACTCTCTTAGTTATTCCCACCACTGCTCAACCTTCTCTTTGAAGTACAGGTGTCCAAACCAAAATTGCTCGAATCATAAGGGATTTTTGAAATGCGAGCCCAGACCACTCCACCATAATTCTATGGGCCAATGGTCCAATCTAGCAGTCAGAAGAACATAAGAGTGTATTTCGCTTCCTAATTCTATTACAAACTCATATACTAAGTAGCTATCTAGATGAGATGCTATATGCATATCTCCCTTTATTTTGTTGTTCTAGGTGAAAATTCCCTATATCGAAGTTGTATCCACCAGCTTAAGGTCTTCAATGCTCTCTCTAAATAACTCGCATTCTTCCTCTAGCCTTTGCCTTCATCCTTTCTTTTCTTCCAATGATGTTATGAGGGTGAAGTCTCCCCATAAGATATAATGTCTCCCATTCATACATTCATGAATCATTCTGAGGGACTTAATGAAATCCACTTTATCTCAGGGATTATGAGGCCCATAGACATTGGTTAGTACTCCTGAAACCAAGAAAATGATGACCCTAAATTCTCCTGAAATGAAATTATGATTCCTAGTGAAACCCGAAAGGCACACGTTATTGGGATCCCATATTATCCCTAGGCCACCAACGAAACCCCTTGTATCTATACCTATTCCTTTGTTCCCTTTCCATATTCTCTTGATTATTTCCTGAAGCTAACTAGCCTCACATTTGGTTTCTTGAAGGAGCATAATGACTAGGTTTGTCTTCTGGATTCGCTTTCTTATAATTTTTGCTTTGTGAGGGTTGTTTGTCTCTCTTATATTCGAGGTTACTATCTTCCTTGATAAAATTTAAGCAGGGTATATTATAACCCTAAAGCAACCCTAATAGTATGGTACTGACCTGATTTGACCAACTTTAGGCCGACTTCCACTATGCGCTCCTGTTTGACTTCCTCTCTATTCTCTTGCTCGTTTTTTCATGCTTTCTCTTATTCTCCTTATGGGATCATGGGATGACTCCCAGCTGAATAATATCCCTCTCATTAATGATTTCTTCCTTCAGTAAGATCACCTGCTCTTGGGGAACATATCCTTTCTCAACATTGAAACAGGATTTTTCGATCCCCTCCAGATCCTGGTCTTCGATCTCCATGTCCTACACTTCATCCCTTATTTATGGCTCAAGATATTCCTTAGATTCTCCTTTCGTCCTTCTATCTGTTGTCTTTACACCATCTTCCTTCATTTCTTATTGGTTGCAGTCCCTATTCTGTCCTTCATGATCATGTTTAGGTATTTTCTCCGGTTGATCTTCTAGGGCTTCGAATTTGTAGGAGACTGAGACCTTTTTGTTAATATCCAAGTTTTCCTGCTTTCTTCCTCCTCTTTTGCAAGAAGTAACCCTCGTAAACCCTTGGTCCCCTTTTTCCTCCTCCTTATCGGGCATCAGTTTTGGGAAATTCGCAGGGAAGTCTCTAAACATATATCCATATTCATGGCATCTACGACATCATAATGGGATTTTCTTGTAGTTTAGGGTTTGTATCCAGTATTCATGTTCCCATGACATCTTGATAGCTTTTGGTAATTCTTTGGTAAGATCCATGTAAAAACATATTCTCGCATAGGCTGTGTATCGTTGAGCCTTGGTTTGTTCAGATATTATGATGAATGTCCCCAAGGTCTTCTAGTATTTCAGGATCCCAATATTTGTATGGGAGAGAGTAAATCCATATCCATACCAATGCCACTCTCATATCCTCCTTGTCCGGGTGAAACTTTTCCTTTCAGGGTCTTAGGAACAACCCTACTGAGTAAAATAAGCAGGGGCCTCCATCCAAGTCTATGTTTCTATCTTCTAGGTTCATAAAAGAAATAGTGAAAAAACCATTGGATCCTACTTGGAGATCAAAATTCCCCTTAGGTTTCTAGATTGAGTTAATCCACCAAACAAGGGCCTTTTTCGAAGGTTGCATGCCCACAAACTTCCCTATGAGTGCATGATCTTGCATATATTGGAACCGATATCTGAGTCTAGTCAATCTAACCTGCATCAATGGTATTAGGGTCCCTTTAGGAAAGCACTGACCTGGACTTTGATCTATAGGTCCTCCTCCTTATTTTGGATCTTGATTAAGCCGACCTTCTCTTCCCATTCCATCCAGTGGGATTGGTATTCCTCGACATGTAATCCCCCTGATGCCAAAATTGGGGAGGCTTGGGAGCCTACCCCTCTCCCTGCCTCCATGCCGCCATCAGTTCTTCCTCGTTCTGATTTCTCTGTCAATCCTTCCATGTCCCTCAAGTATTGCACTAACATGATAATCAATTGCATTTATCCCAATCTCAAATGGTTGCTACAATTATATTAGGGTAAGAAATATTAATGAACAAAGGTGATGTTTCATATCCTCGAATGATTTTTATTGTGATTTGGACCAAATGAAAATGACTTTGGCCACATCCTTATTCACTTGGCTTAGATGCTAAGTTATACGACACAACCCCAACACAAACTTAGAATAGAATTTGGTGAGGCATAAGAAGCTACAAAGTTCTATTATAGTCGTAGGGGTTGTCCAATCACGAATGACTTGGATCTTGGTTGGGTCCAAATGCACTCCATGTTCATCCATGATATATCATTGGGTATTGAATTATCTCCATATTGAATCAAAATTCCTCTAAATTGTCATATATCTTGTGTTGTTTCACAATTCTTAAGAACTACTAAATGTGTAGCAATTTGTTTGCCCAAGTTCTGGTAAATATGAGGATGCCATCCTAATATATGACTAGAAAAGAGTTTGTGAATGGCCATAAGATATCATCCGTCATCATCATGATTTTTGTTGGATCATTATTCAAGACAAAATACATGGAAAATTACTAAAAAAGGCCTTCTTTAGAGTTGATGTTTTTCTTTCATATATTGGTTTTATTAGTAAGGACCTGGTGGTATCCCAACTTTAGATCAATATCACCAAAAAATATTGAACCCCTTAAGTTGATTAAGAAGATCGTCAATCTAGAGGATTGGGTATCAATTCGTGACGATGATTTTGCTCATGCCTTTGTAATCAATACAAAGTCTCTAGGGAAAATTCTAAGGATCCATAATTTTCTCAAAGTGTAGAAACCTTGGAGAATCTTACTCATTCTTAAATTTGCAGTGAATATTACTCCAAAAATATTGAAATTTCTAAGGTCTTTATATAGTTTTTGGAAAATTTTGACGATTTTTAGAGTAAAAAAATTATCCCATGGAATTTGGGGCAATAATATTTGAAAGAAAGGCAAATTAGAGAATCTTTTTCTTGGAAAAAAAGTTGAAAAATAGCACATGGGCTAAATTTCACCCCTAAAATTTTCCTTAGGACTCTCCACATCGCATATTTTTTTTACACAATGTTAAATGGACTCCCACTAGGTGAGGAGCTTGGTCGAATGTGGCCCTTTTGGATGAGTGCTTGAATCTGACATTTTATTTATTCCTTATCTACAAGAGAGCATTTATATAATGAACCATTAGGTAATCAATTGAATTATTTACTTGGTAGTATAGAGGCACCCCTTCAGATGAGGTGAATATATATTTGTATTCCTCTACAACTTTGTCCACATGCTGAAGATGTGGCAGTCATAGTGACCTTATTTTTACCTTCTATCTAAACCACAAGGAAGACAAATTTTCAAGTAAGAGACATTAATATCCATCACTACTTTGTTGAGGTTAAGGAAATTGTTGTAGTCAGAACTACCTCAGGTTCCCTATAGAGTTGGCCTCCCAAAGTGACAATGACACTATGGGGAATGGACCCATAAACAACATGGTGTTTCCACATATATGGTTGTCCTAAAATAACACCATGGACTTCAACTGGGGAAAGTAACTCAACTTTGAAGGTATTGGTGTCATAGGACATGTGGTATTGATAACTGATGTAGATTTCTTGTCCCTAGCTCAACCAATCAATGATGTATATTTTAGAGTGTGTTGTTGTCAACAAATTCAATATCTTGATGACCTCAATTGAGATTAGGTTCTTCTTTTTACCACTCTAAAAAATGAAATGTAGTGGATTCCCCTTCACCCACATCTGTGAATGGAAGAGGATCTCCCCTTCCTTTGGATCCTATGGCTCTTCTAGTTGGATCTTTGTGATTATGATGGTGGTACTAGGTTCCATGTCAATGATCCCTTTCCATTCTCTTTCTCTAAATTAGATTATGATTCCAAGTCTTTCTATCTCAACCAATACTGATTATTTCAAGCGACACTCATTAATCTTGTGTTAGGGGATTTTGTGGAACTCACACCACTTTCTAGTGTCCTTCTTCGACCTCTCATTACCCTTGTTTTCCTATGGATTGGATTGGTTCTTGTGAGGTTGAATATCCTTTTTTTATCCTTTTCTCTATGAGTTAGGGACACCTTTACCATGGTTTTGAAGTGGTTTATTTTTTGAAACAAACTCCCTCTTATTCTTCTGCCTAATTTTTCCCTCAATTTTGATAGCATATCGAGAAGTGGATCCTAGTGAGGAGATTCCCATGCAATAATCTATATTTGGATGTACCTATGTAGACCAATATGATATTTTAGGATCAAGTTTCATTCAAATCCTTTGATATTCAAATTTGAGTGCAAGGTATGGAAGATATTGGTGAACTCTAACACCATTTGGTCTCTCTTTTGGTGCAAAGTTACGCATCTCTTCTACTGGTTATCGTATTTTATGACTTGGTAGATTTCTTCTTTGAGGGTATATAAAAAAACTAGCCCAAGTGGGTTATGTATTGAATGTTGTAGACTCATATCTGGTATGTCTCTCCTAATAAGTGCCCCACCAATCTTTGACAATGCGGAGAGACTTATAGAGTGTGAAGGTGATATTTTTGTTGAGAGTACCCTATGAGATGGTTCTCCTTAATTAGAGATGGACATGTGTTGTATCAAGTCTGGAACTTATGTTGTATTAAGTTCAGGGTCTGGTGTTGTATCAATACCACATGACTTATGTTGTATTAAGTATCGAGGATATACTATGTGATGTATGGCTAGTCAAGGTCACCAAGTGATACAAGTCTCATTTAGGGATTAGCTACCCCTAGAGTGATTTAATTTAGCATATGACTATATGACCCGGGGTAATACATATGATCATAGGTTTGGAATTTTTTTTATGAGTATGACATGATAAAGATGATTAATTAATTAAATACTCATGGACCATGCATAATTAATTAATGATAAATGAGATGAGCACATGGATAGATTAAAATTCGAATTGACTATGTCAGAACTCTAGTGAACGTGAATTGCGAAGACATCAGCAAAGTATAAGTTGTGGAAAACATGTTTAGTTAATTAAGGAATATACTCCTTGATTTATGCAAAGTGGTTTTCAAAAATGAAACTGATGGTGAAGCACTAAAGACATTCAGTTAAACTCCTATCTAATGGTCAAGAAATTAGTTAATTAGTTCAAATTTGGTTCATATCAGTCACATTCAGTTATGTTCATTTCAGATCAATTACATTCAATTATGTTCATTTTAGATCAATTACATTCAGTTCTATTCAGTTCAGTATAGTTACATTTAGTTACATTCAGTTTAGTTAAGTACAATTACATTCAATTCTATTCAGTTCATATCATTTATGTTCAGTTCTGTTCAATTTAGTTCAGTTACATTTAGTTTTGATTCAGTTCGATTTAGTTACATTTAGTTCCATTCAGTTCGGTTCAGTTCAATCAGCTAACAACTTAGTTAGAGGCAGTTAACATCAGTGAATTAATGGAGGGAACGTATCTTTAGTATGGGAGGTGATTACAAGGTGACAACTTGGAATCAAGTTAAGGAAGGCTATATAGGTAATGCGTGAACAATGCACAAAGTGCTCATAATGTTCATAGTTCCTCAAGGCATGCAACCATTTGATACCTCTCACTGTATGACTGAATAAGCTTGTTATTAAAGTCCTATGTACTTGGAAAGGCTGACGAAATATTCCGAGTGATCTCTATTCTCTAGTGTTGCTTAGATATATCTTATGAAGGAATCTGCAAGTGTTGTAAAATCATTCTCTTCCATTATCAATCATACTAAAATATTGTTTGTTGGGTTTCTCATGCTCCAGTTTTGGAGGGCTTTCCCAGGGTACATCATGTGTCTTATGGATTGAATAATTTGTGTGCTTGAATTGTTTATGAGATATACAAGCACTGGATTTGTTTATCAAAAGTTTTAACTTTCAATAATCTCCATTATTACTCAAAGAATAACCATTTTCACTATTGGAAAAGACTGAACATAGTAAAAATCCTTTAATATATTTATCCATTTATCCAAAACATATAGGTATGTGTGTATATATATAGCCTGGTGGGATAGCTTAAGTGGTTGAGAGTTGTTAGTTGTGAGTATAAGGTCTCGGGGTAAAATCTCTGGGTGGCTATATATTGATATATAAGGGACTCACTAGATGTCCCCATTGGGTTAGCTCCGTAATAGAGCGAACAGGGTGAGGCCCCTTCGAATGGGCCCCTTGTGATTTCTTCCTATGGACATAGCATCCCTGTTGGGGGATTTGTGAACCACAACATAATATATATATATATATATATATATATATATATATGTATGTATGTATGTATGTATGTATGTATGTATGTATGTATGTATGTTTTTCTCACATGGTTAATATCCTCGAGAATAGAGATCGGGGATTGATTCATCCCCAGTAATAATTCTAGGGGTTCCACCTAAAGGGGTCTCACCCTTTCGGCTCTAGTTTTGGGAGCCTAACCCCGAAGGACCCATAGAGTTTGATTCATGAGAATTGAACCTCCAAGCTCAATATAAAATGGTCTTTGGATTCAAGATCCAACCAACTAAGCTACCACTTGGGGCTTACATACATACATACATACATACATATGTATGTATATATGTGTGTGTGTACACACACACACACACACACATAGCCTTGAAATAGAGGAATGCCAAATTTAACTTGTACCTTGAAGGGTTTCTTACTTGGAAATCACTACCAGATGGAGATGTCACTCTTGTTGTTGGTAGTTATCAAATTATTTAAGAAACATTCCTTTGTCGTGTGAGGGATTCCATGAGAGAAAAATTTATAGGATCTATTGTCTTCTCTCTTTTATTTTTCCATGTGAGGTTTCTTGGTTTAGTAAGAGTGGCTTTCCCCAATCCTAGTGAATTCAAAACCCAACTCTTGCTACCGAAATATTATTGGGGGCATGCGTTGATAAATAACAAAGAGAAGATTGCCCCGATACCACTTAGTTGGATTATTTGGAGAACAAAATGAAGGAAACAATATAAAATGGAAATACACATACAAAGATGTTGCATAGAAAACAATAGTATAGTAAAACCCATATTCTATTAATGAATGATGGAGAAAGACTATAAACTACAAAGTAATACAAAATAACTAGAATGACGGTATCTTATCTTTGAAGAGAGATTTGTCGGGTAAAATCATTCATAAGAAGACCATTGCAAGAAGCCAAAAATGAGCTTTTAACATAAAGTGTTAAACCATAAGAGGAAAAAACCCTAAATACCCAAAAATCCTATCCCAAGGAGAAGAAGTGGAAAAAGGAATGTGAGACTTGAGGAGTCCCATTGATACATCAACCTCTTAGAGATGCAACTTCCACATAAAAAATTAAATTGGGGACTATAATGGTCCATTGGAAATATCTCAAATAGAAGAATGTTTTTTGTCAAATCTTAAGTAAGCCTTTGGAAACGTTAACCGTGGTAGGGCCAAAAAACACTTTCCAAGGTCTAAAAAATGCCCTAGAAGCCCAAGCCTTGAAAAGTCTCTAGGATTGAAAATTGTTTTAAGTTAGTGGAACAAGTAGGAGGCCACCAACATTCACTTAGATCAAAGGTAGGCATTCAACCTTAGTTAATGTAACCATCAAATTAGAGATTGTTAGGATATTTTCAATTGCATCATCTATGAATATAGTAGTTTCCACTTGTATATAAAATGTGTGTCCAAATTTTAAATTGCATTTCTTCCATTTTAGAAGCATAATTGTTTCCTAGTTGTGTGATGTTAGGTGTAGTGATGATTTTATATTTGTAAATTCTTTACAAAAGAAGATAAAACAAAAAAAAACTCCCATAATTGGTCTTCAATGTAAACAAAATTATCAATAGTTTTGTATTTGTTTTATTATTTTGAATTTATATTGAATTTCTTTGTATTATAATTAAACTGTTTGTGTAATTAATCTTTTAGTTTTAAAAAATCAAAAGCTCCTAGAAATATTTTGGATATCTATGTTTATATGATTACCCTAAGTAATTGATTTGCTTTCAATGATTTGTAGAGAAAGGATACGATTGTTGAGCTAGTTGGAACACACCTTGTGAACACCATGACGACGTGATACTCTTCTTATTAAAAACCCCATATTAGAGATTTATGGGACAAAAATCAAACACTCAAGTATGAGTTGATCATTTGAAAAGAAGTAGAAACAAAAAAATGTAGATGAGAATCTACCTCTAATCCCTGTGTAGAAATCATTGATGGATAAATAAAAAATCACCACGTAGAAATCGTGGATGCCACACTCTGAAAAAATTGAAAAGTGTGTTCACTTCTTATGGAATGTGAAATTGTTGAGATTCATTTCTTGTGCATCAATTGCACACTTCCTTTCCTGTAATAACCCAACTTAAGACCATTCACATTATTATGTTTGATTTGATGTTGAGCTGGTAGGATCTTTGGAGTATCAAGACTACATAGAATTATTATGATTGATTTGGTTTTAAGGTGGTAGGATCTGGAGCACCAATACTACTTAGACTTATTATTCTTGATTGATATTGGGTTGGTAGTCTCTAGAGCATCAATACTACCTAGATCTATTATATTCCATTTTATGTTAAGTTGGTAGGATCCGAAGCATCAAGTGGAATAATGGGAATTATTATTAAGCTACTTATCTTATTTTAATATTTATAATGGTTGGGGAATGACCACTTAAAGAGGGACCAAGCATGCTAGATATGGGATGAATCTTTAATTAGATATTAAATAAAAGCAATAGAGAGATAAGATAAAATGTGAGGACAATTTTATATTAAATTTAAATAAAAATAATTTAGAGATAAAGTGAGTTGAAAAATATAACTACTTTTTGGAATTAGGATAAAAAGAAAGAAAGAAAGCAAAAAGTGTGATTTTCCCGAGAAAAGAGAAAGCATCCTGAATGAAAAAGATTAGGATATTTTTCCTCGAGAGAAATAATAAATGGAAAAGAGTGGAAATTATAGGGGGTGATGGTCCCTAGTACATTGGAAGGTTAAGTTGTAGATCCTTGAGTGCTCAGTTTCCATGGATAAGTATATGGATACTCTAGGAAGGAATGTGTAAGGGGATGAAATTAGTGGATTCTACAGAGAGCTGGTAAAAAAACTTGTGGCTACTCTACAACTAGTAAGTAAGATCGATAACAATACCCTAGTTCTGTCTTCTCTAGTGTGCTTGGTATGTGTTATGACTCAAGAATTTCCTTTGGTTGTGGAAGGGAAATTCCAGGGGTAACCTCAAACCAAAATTTAGACTAAAAACTATCCTTTTCACTCAAGGGGTCTCCCTCAACAAAATTACCATCCAAGGTCACTGAAGAAATATTTATTCTTTTGAGTATAGTGGCTAGAATTCTCGAACATAGATAAAAACAAGTTTCAGATTATAATTGGTAAAATTAGGAGAAAGTAACCATTGGAAAAATGGAGTCAAAGCAATAAAGATATTCAACTTTGCAGATAAAAAGAAAGAACAATCCACAAATCAAAAGCTAGGAAGGAAATAATATTCAATCATAAATTTCGCTATAAGATGGTAGCATATTTCAAAATAAATAATCCATTAGATCAAAGCATCAAGCTATGGGGTAATTTTAATGTAATGTTAGATAGACAAGTATGAGAATTCAATTGCATGCATTTGGAACACCAAAGATGAATTCCGAACCATTTGTTCTCAATTGAAAACTGAGAAGAAACACTTATAATGAAATACTAACGTAAATATTAACACACGAACGTAAAGAATATCACAAACTTAGGATCATTACCACACGAATTTATATTTCAGAGAAGAGTCCCTTTTCTATATTCTTTGCAAAATTGTATTTTAAAGATAAAAAAAATATTGTTCACAACTGTATGCTTCTTTCTTTGGAATCAACCCCCAATACACTATAAAATTTATAAATTGATGAAGAACCTAAGCATGTTCCTAAGTAAGTTGTTGGAACTGTTTCCACTTATCAACAACCTAAAAAACCTCCATTTTATGTTTCCATTAAGATCATGGATAAAATTGCTCATTACTGCCTAATTTATGGGGGGTCTGGACCAAATGTTATTTTCAAGAAAATTATGGAGGAGATGGGTCTGTCGTGTACCAATGAAAATCATAGGAATCTACTGGCATTTAATAAGTAGAAACAACCAAAGGAACAAAGCGGAGGTTAGGTATGTCAACTTAGTTATGTGTTCGCACCCTGAGATTAGAACCGCTTACAACATAAACGTCCTTGATATGGGAGTCAATAACTAGTCTATCATATTGGCCGGAAGAGATTGGCAATCTCTAACCGGTGGATACTACTCCATGGATGGAACACATATAATTTTTCCCAAGGGTCCCAAAAATATCAAAGTTTCCCAAGAAGAAATAATAGTGCCATATATTTATAACCTTCCTCAGCGTTTGGCCAATTATACCAAGGATGATTTAGGCATATATTTTTGCTGAAGAATGAGCTTCGGAAACAAAAGTTGTAAACTTCTCCAAGACTCTCAGGAAATATAGAAAAAGTTCTTTGATGGGGTATCCTCCGAATAGGGAAATGGTGCGTGTGTTCTATTACAAAACATCCTTTCTAAGAAGCACATTTTTTCCTTCCAGGTCAACTTTGCATGTACGAATAACACTACGGAATTTGAAGCCTTATTACTTTGGGATTAAAAAATGCCCTCGAACTTGGTTATCAAAACCTGCAAGTGTTTAGGGATTCGAAATTGATTGTAAATCTAATTAATAGAGTCATATATAAACCTTCAAATAAACTCATGAGACGGTATATTTCCCTGGCCTTTGAGGTAATCTCGAAGTTTTCCAATTTAAGCACTATACATATAGGTCAGAGCATTAATATGATCACAGATAGCTTGGCTATTCATCCCAATTTAAGAATTTCATTGCAGATAGCATTAATATGATCAGGATGACTTTAACTTTGTTCAAGAGCTAGTGTAGGGTTGAAATTCTTTTGAGAGTTTCGTTCCTCTTCGAATGACATCGAAAATTTTTGAACGAAAGATTAGACAAGGGATACCTTTGAGTGAGTGTTGAAGAGGCTTTCCTGAATCTTTCCACACTACAAATGCCACATGCATGTTGTTGGGCCATCCTTATCTGCAATCCAAGGGGCAAGGAAAACAGTTAACTGTTAACTCTGCTCCTTGCCTGTTAGATGCAGGGAATCTGTAATCGAGATAAGCTCAAGCATGTTGTCGAACATTCCAAAGCTATCTTTACTCAAGTTTAGTAACAACGCAACGATATCGATTTCATCTCTTTCTCAATCTATAATGTATAACTATGGGTTCAGTGAGTGACTTGGTCTCTGTAACAAGGTCCAAAAAGAACTAGAGTTTTGTTTGGCCTTGATATAGAGTCAAGTATCTTGTTTGCATGGATCGATATGGATGTCAATTCTCATTAAGTATCACACCAAGCACGTTTGCAACACATTCACCACACCCACAAACTTGATGTAGACGAAATCCAAGATGTCAGCCGCATGCATGCCAATTGAACTCCAATACTCTACCAAGTGTTCCAGCCTCTACTAATGCATTCACCCCCACTAAATATATATAGTTTGCTATGTGATACTGGTTACGTCCAAGTTCAATGGTTTATAAAATAACTTCTCGAAAATTGGAGTGGTTTTCAATACCATTTAAACATAATGAGGAAAGAATAATATCCATCAGACTTAGATCAACAGTAGATTCCCAAACAACTTCAAAAAAATTTAATAAAATTTCATGTCAAAACTAGGCATTGACTTTTCACAAGAATCATGACCATTTCTTTACTCAAATATGATGGTTCTAATTGGATCTGGTATCGAAAAATACTACAGTTGGTTTGCACTGTGGAAGGCGATTGTATTACCATGTTTTTACACATCCAAGGTTGCATATGTTAAACCAACTTCACTTGTCTAAGATAAATAAAAAACAATGAAGTCAGATCATCTGTGGCTATCAAGCATTATCACAAATATAGAACACTTTCCAAGCATGGAAGGAAACCTGGACATAGAAGGCATGTTGAGGGTGGAGAAAATCCTATTGGGAATGGATTAGGCATATGAAGTACAAGATTTTCACTTCTAAACCCAATCCAATGACTAAAAGAATTAAAATCATATAGGTCCAAATCTTGCACTTTTTGCTTAAATATTCCCTTTATTGTTGGCAGAAAATAAAAGATTACCAACATTGATTTATTAGACTAGTTTGAACCATACGTTCTTCGACATGTTTGACTATTTCTATTTATTAATAGAAAATACATCGTTTCCAAAGAATAACTTCCGATGTTGAGTAAGTGCACCGGTGTTTTCTTGGGAGTAACCACGACGATTAATTTGAGTTACCATCCAGTAAGAAATTTTATTTTCTTTATACTTTTGGGGCTGTTAGAAAGTGACTTTGGAAATCCCAACTTTTACTTCGATGAATTAACTTGTGACCAAAATTTAGTGCGACGGGGATTTACTACGATGGATATTTACTGCGACCAACTTTTACAATGACGGGAATTCACTGTGACAGACAAGTTTGTGACAGACTTCACCTTTGGTCTAGACATTTTTTACAGACTTTTGACCCCACACACTTTTTACCTTGACAAACGCCCACTTTAATTCAATGGGTTTTACTACGATTGGATTTACCTGCTACACACTTCTCGTTGCGCCAAATTCCACTTCGATCGGACCACTTTTAGTCTAACTTTATAAAAAAGAGATTTCTTATTCTAAAGACTTATAATAATATGAAAAACGTTGTTTACCGAATTGTAACTTGGGATAAACCTCGACACAACTATATTTTGACAGACTCACAATATCATATAACTAAATATTAAGACTTGTGTCGAGAACTTTGTGAATACAAGCTCAAACTTTTACATGGTGAAATATTTGTGGGCTCTTTGTGTTTTTCACTAAACGGTAAATGTAAACAACATTTACTCAAGTAATCGTGGAGAATATGTGCAGCATGAATAAGACATTCTATCAACCATAAACTATGGAATTATATATTATCACGACATAACAAAGAACTATAGCCTCAATTACAAACTTGTAAATTTACATGGATATTTCACATTTTACAGATATTCGACTCTCAACACTTTCCAAAACACACGAGCTTGAGGGCTTGAACTCTTATCATAGTTTTTCTTCTTCTCCACTTCTTATTCCTCTCTTTTTTTTGCACTCTGACTTCTTCTCTTCTCTATCATACTGATTTAAAATATTCTTCTTTTACATATAGACAGACTAAAACTTTTCTACCAACTTACATTAAAGATTGTAATAAATTTATACCTGAAAACTTAACTTCAAAATTTAAATTCGACTACTTAAATATGGAGAGACATGAAATATTCACCCTGACAGACTGCCTGATAGTAGTGTACTTCTACAAACTCTGACAGAGTCGATTGAGATGATATGTAGATCAACGAGTAATTAATATTTCCAACACTCCCCCTTAATTATGAGCAGATGGAGATCTTCAAACAATATTTACAAAATGATTCAGAGCTAAAACTTCCTCTATTCATGACATAACTCATAGAGCAAAACTTGTTATTCCTAAATAACTTCGCAGATACTAGAACATATCCCTTTCCAATGGTTTTGTAAAGATGTCTGGAAGCTGATCTTCAGACCTGCAACATTCTAAACAAATATCTTTGTTGTTCACCAATTCTCTTATAAAATAATACCTTGTGTTGATGTGCTTGGTTCTTAGAGAAATAAATGGTTGAAATGTTGTCGTAGAAAATGGTTGTTGGTTCTTGCTAGTTTTTCGGTAGGTCTCTTAGAATTCTCCACATCCAAATGGCTTGACATGCAATGCTTGTAGCTGCGACATACTCTGCTTTTGCTGTAGATAGGGTTACTATGGGTTGTTTCTTTAAATCCCATGACACAAGACCTGTACCAAAATGAAATATGTACCCATATGTACTCTTCCTGTCAGCTGTGCTACCTCCATTGTCACTGTCAGTGTATCTAATGAGTATAAATTTTTATGACGTTGAATACATAATGCAAAGGTCCTTTGTGCCAATGAGATTCTTTTGTTGAATCCATGAATCGTGAGATTAGAATTACTCCATACATGATGTATTAATCCATACATGATGTCTTCTCTTGTCATAGTTAAATACATATGGCTACCAACTAAGATTTTAAACAGCGTAGGATCTACAGTTGAGCCATCATCATCATTGCTCAATTTTAAACATGTTATTACTTATGTTGGGGATGTCTTGCAATTAGACATATTGAATCTTTTTAAAATCGCGCTTGCATATACTTCAAATGTGATATAAAAATACCACTTTCATACTACCAGACTTCAATGACCAGAAAAACTTCATAACCCCCAAATTAGTAATTTCTTACTTACTTCAAATGTTCATTATTCTTCTCGCCAAATGAAGTACTGCAGATTAAACGCTTTTTATCTTTTTGGTTATGTTGAACCTAGTATTTCTAATTTTGTTGTGCCTATTAGCCATCTATTCATCTTCACAGCAGGCACTATCACTATACAAATTTGAACCTTTCCTGGCCTTTCCTTTTCTTAGAATTGTAAATCTAAAATTTCCCTTCAAAAAAAATATTAAAATCTAAATTTTACTCCTCTAATTAAGAATGACATAATTTCATTTCAAAGGAAACATTTGAAACTACCCATCCATAAGGACTTCCTATAATAATAAAAACGCATTTACCCATAAGAGACCTTGATATATTTTACATCATAAAGCATCTTAACCGAGGAGAATAAAATCTCTTTTGAAAAGCATTACATTAACTTTTAATAAATAATAAGAGCCACGAGGTGGCAATGTCCCTTTGTTGTAAGACATAAGGAATAGAAATATGATATTTTTTCCACAAAATTGTAATAAAAAAGAAAAAAAAATCTACAAAGTTTCTTAGCCATGGAACCCCAAGTTTCATAGCATCAATAAGATGCTAAGATTTAACATTTTATCATAAATTTGATATATTATGTAAATTTCATAGTCTTGTAATATTTTCATAAATAATTATTGTGTCCAATGTGCATGTAATTAAATCAAAACTAAGCTTCATACAAATGTATTATTTTCTAATCAAGAAAACAAGATCTAAACTATTTAATTACCCTCTAATCATAAGAGTACTTGGGAAAAAACATGTCAACTAACAAAACAAAATGGTTAAAATATTTTACTAGAGAAGAAGATAAATAACATCAACATTGAAATATCTAATAATCTATTATTTAAATAGAGAAAATAAATATTAATAATTTATTGTTTGATTCACGATATTTGACTTATGGCCTAATAAAAATACTAAAAACAAAAAGGCCCATGATTTGATCATTCTCTTTATTTACCCACTTGTTATTATTCATACCATATGATGTTGTTAGATGAGGGAATTAAACTTAAATTGAAGACCAATGTTTGACGAACAATACCCAATATTGACTTATGATGGGTTGGAAATAATGACAAATGGGGGTCTCACGTGTTAATTAACACTTTATTTACCCACGTTTTATTCATATCATTTGATGTGAAAAAAATCTATGAAGAGAAGGATACAAAAGGTATATAAAGTTGCAAACATTTCTTTTGTACTTGCATTATTTGTTGTGTATGTCATTTTGTCGTTGTATTAAACGAATTGGCTATTGACTTTGGGACTTAACCTATCCTAATCACAACTTTTAGTTTTTGGATATTTATACCATGATATATGGGATTGAATTGAAATCAAAATAACTTTATATTGTGTTAGTGTTTCAAATTTTTAATCTTGTTAATATGGTATTTATAATAATAATTTAATTTTTTAATTATAATCTAACTAAACATTGAATGATCATAACCAAACTGTGAATTGGTGTATGGAAATTTTGTGATATAAATAATCATCATCAAAACAAGTGTATAAAATAAGACTTACTAATTAAAAATATTTATTATTATTAAATTGTTCTCCTATAATATAGTTTAACGGAGCGGAATATGTGTATTCCCTTAAAGTGAGTAAAAACATACCAATTTTGAAAGATGTCATTTGGATTATTGCATTAGCTATGATTGTTTGGTTGGACTTTGTGAAATTTTGCTCGGTGATGAGATGTGGTTTGAAAGACTCTATTTTTATATCAAACATAAAAATTCTTCTCTTTTTTATGATAAAGTATTTTTTCTTTTTTTATGATCAAGTTATGGTTGAAGCGGGATGTTTCCACATGACGATGTTGTTAACCACATGGTATTTCTAGGTGTTTCACATGAAAGTGAACATTGGGAAAAAGTATATTCTAAAAGAGTCTAGTGTACGGTTGAAATTATTTTGAGAGTTTCGTTCCTCTTTGAATGACATCGAATTTTTTTGAACGAAAAATTAGACAAGGGATACCCTTGAGTGAGTGTTGAAAAGTCCTTCCTGAATATTTCCACATTGCAAATGCCACATGCATGTTGTCAAGCATTCCAAAGCTATCCTCACTCCAGTTTAGTAACAACATACCAATGTCGACTTCATCTCGTTCTCAACCTGTAATGTATAACCACGAGTTCAATGAGTGACTTGGTATTTGTGACAAGGTACAACAAGAACTAGAGTTTTGTCTGTCCTTATTATAGAGACGAGCATCTTATTTGCATGGATCAATATGGATGCCAATTCTCATTAAGTATCACACCAAGAACCTTTGCAACACATTCACCACACCCACGAACTTGATGTAGATGATAGCCAAGATGTCAGCCACATGCATGTCAATTGAACTCCAATAATCTACCAAGTGTTCTAGCCTCTACTAATGCAATCACCCCCACTAAATATATATGTCGTTTGCTATGGGACAGTGGTTCCGCCAATGGTTACAACCAAGTTCAATGGTTTATAAAACAACTTCTCGTAACTTGGAGTGGTTTTCAATAGCATTTAAACATAATTAGGAAAGAATAATAACCATCAGAATTAGATCAATGACAGATTCCCAAACAACTTCAAGAAATTTTAATAAAATTTCATGTCAGAACTAGCCATTGACCTTTCACAAGATTCATGACCATTTCTTTACTCAAATATGATGGTTCTAATTGGATATGGCATACACAACTGCTATGGTTGGTTTGTACTATGGAAGGTGATTTTATTACCATGTTTTTACACATCCATGGTTCCATAGGTTAAACCAACTTCACTGGTTTACAAGAAATAGACAACCATGAAACCAAATCATCTGTGGCTACCAAGCATCAACCTCATTGCATTGGACATATCTATCACAAATATAGAACACTTTGCAATCATGGAAGGAGAAAAACACCCATTTGAAGGAGACCTGAACATTGAAGGCATGTTGAGGGTGGAGAAAATCCTATTGGGAATGGATTAGGCATATGAAGTACAAGATTTTCACTTCTAAACCTAATCCAACGACTAAAAGAATTAAAATCGTATAGTTCCAAATCCTGCACTTTTTGCTTAAATCTTCCCTTTATAGTTGGAATAAAATAAAAGATTCCCAACATTGATTTATCTGAGTAGTTTGAACCATAACTTCTTCAAGAATGCACATCTCGACATGTTTGACTATTTCTATTTATTAATAGAAAATACATCGTTTCAAAATAATGACTTCCTATGTTGAGTAAGTGCACCAGTGTTTTCTTGGGAGTAACAACGACGATTAACTTGAGTTACCGCAAAGTAATAAATTTATTTTCTTTTTACTTTTGCGGATGTGACAAAGTGGCTTCAGAAACCCCACCTTTTACTTCAATGAATTGACTTGCGACCGAAATTTAGTGCGACAGATATTTACTGCGACAAGAATTAACTGCGAAGGATAAGTTTGTGACATACGTGTGTGCGACAAAATTCACTTTTGGTATAGACACATTTTACGGACTTTTGATCCAACACACTTTTAATCTTGACAGACACCCACTTGACTTCAATGGGGTTTTACTACGACTAGATTTAACTACTACACACTTTTGGCTGCGACCAACTCCCACTTTGACCATACCACTTTTAGTCAAACTTTATAAAAAATAGATTTCTTAGTCTAAAGACTTATAATATGAAAAACACTTTTCACCGACCTGTAAATTGGGATAAACCTCGACACAACTATATTGTGATAGACTCACAATATGATATAACCAAATATTAAGTAAGACTTGTGTCGAGCACTATGTGAATAAAAAATCAAACATTTACACGGTGAAACATTTGTGCGCTCTTTGTGTTTTTCACTAAACAGTAAATGTAAACAACATTTACTCAAGTAATCCTGGAGAAGATGTGTGGAATAAATCAGACATTCTATCAACCATAAACTATGGAATTATATATTAGCGCGACATAACAAAGAACTACATCCGCAATTACAAACTTGGAAATTTAAAAGGATGTTTCACCTTTTACAGAGCTTCGACTCTCATCACTTTCCAAAAGACACGAGATTGATCTCTCTAACTATTCTCATAGTTTTTCTTCTTATCCACTTCTTCTTCCGATCTTTTTTTCACACTCTGACTTCTTCTCTTCTATATCATATAGATTTACAATCTTCTTCTTTTACATATAGACAGACTAAAACTTTTCTATTGACTTACATTAAAGACTGTAATAACTTTCTACCTGAGAAATTAACTTCAGAAATTAAATTTGACTGCTTAAATATGGAGAGACATGAACTCTTCATCCAAAACTCCCCTTTAATTATGAGTATATGGGGATATTCAAACAAAATTTTACAAAATGATTCAGAGCTAAAACTCCTCTGTTCATGACATAATTCACAGAGCAGAACTTGTCATTCCTAAATAACTTTGCAAATACTAGAATGTATCCATCTCCAATGGTTTGTAAATATGTCTACAAGCTGATCTTTAGACTTGCAAAAATCTAAACAAATATCTTTGTTATTCATGAATTCTCTTATGAAATTATACCTTGTGTCGATGTGCTTGGTTCTTTTGTGAATTACATGGTTGAGTCAACAAAGCAATGACTGAAATGTTATCGCTAGAAATGGTTGTTGGTTCTTGCTGGTTCTACAACAGGTCTCTTAGAATTCTCCACATCCAAATGGCTTGACATGCAATGCTTGTAGCTGTGACATACTCTACTTTTGTTGAAGACAAAGTTACTATGGGATGTTTCCTAGATGTGCTCTTCCTGTCATTTGTGCTGCCTCCATTGCCACTGTCAGTGTATCCATTGAGTTTAAAATTTTCTAAGGTTGAATACTATTGGGCTATAGGGAAGACCCGAGCTTTATACCATTATTTTCGCACCAACAAAAGACCCACAGTGTTGGCCCTTTCGGCAACAACCTGCGAACAGGTTGCAGTCTCACCCGAAACAGCTATGGGATGCTGCAGAATTAGGTTTTCGCAAGCAGAAGAGGGATATTACTGTACCTTTAGTGTTTAATAACTTATATTCATATAACACAGAGATTCAACATTCACATATATAACCTCGCAGCTAAATAAACAGACAGTGACTTGCTTAACCCTTTACTAGGAATTCACAGCGAAGTTATTAAGTTAGCAGTGATCTTACTTATCAGATGTATATTTATCAATGCATAAAGAACGGAACAACAACACAACAAAAACCACAACACACGATATAACGTGGTTCACCCCCAGTGTAGGGGTTACGTCCACAGAACTGTGTTTTATTCAACTCTTTAAAAAAAAACCACAGTTCTGATCTACGCACTTAGCTGTAGATCCCTTCAAGTCCTCAAAGCCGTGCACACAGCTGCAGGCCTCTGCGCACACAGCTGCATATTTCCTTTATCACCCAAAACCCTCTGCGCACACAGCTGCAGAGGTCGTCCACGCACACAGTTGGGACTTAACCTTCTCTTACAAAATATCCTTAGCTTCGCATCAATTCATCTTACATCAAAAAAACCTAACCTGATTTCTTTACAAGAGTGCTTATTTATAGCGCACTTATTACAAAACCATGGGCTTAAACCATGGGCACCCCGAACCCTAAACCCTGGACTTAAACCATGGGTGTATTACAAAAAGAGGACTTTGACTCAACCCCGACACCCCTAAGACTGCTTTGAGTCGTAACTCCACTTACAACTTCCACAAGAACCGCAGAGTTACCAAAATTAGGGACCGTTAAGGTGCGCGCCCCAACAAATACATAATTCCAAGTTCCTTTGTGCCACTTACATACCTCAAAATTATTTAACCTGCTTTCCAATTAGAGTCTTTTGTTGACTCCATGAATCTTGAGAATAGACTTACTCAATACATGATGTCTGGTCCACTCACAGTTAAATACATAAGGCTACCATCTATCCTTTTAAACAACATAGGATCTACAGTTGATCCATCATCATTCTTGCTCAGTTTTAAACCAGTTATTACTGGTGTTGGGGATGTCTTGCAATTAGACATATTGAATATTTTTAAAACTGTGCTTGCACACTTCGAATGTGATATAAAAATACCAATTTTAGACTATTAGACTTCAATGCTCAGAAAAAACTTCATTAGCCCCAAATCAACCATTTGTTACTTACTTCAAATGTTCATTATTATTCTCTCCAAATGAAGTACTGTAGACTAAGTGCTTTTGGTCTTTTCGGTTCTATTGAATCTGCTATTTCTATTTTTTGTGTGCCTATTAGCCATCTATTCATGTTCAAACAAGCACTGTCACCGTTCAAATTTGAACCTTTCTCGACCTTTCCTTTTCTTAGAAGTGTAAAGTTAAAATTTCCCTTAGAAAAAAATTAATCTAAATTTTACTCTTCTAATTAAGATTGACATAATTTCATTTCAAAGGAAACATTTGAAACTACCCATCCATAATATTGAAATTCCCATGCTATAAATTTTGACTAGTCATTCAAAATATTGAAACTATCATAAATTATAATCACACACTCGATGCTTAGTTGTGGAGAGGTCCATTTATACATTGATAATTATAAATATTAAATATTAAACTTGATATTATATATATTAAATATTTTAATTTATTTAAATTATTAAATTTAATTAACTTTGTTTATACTTTCTCTAATAATATAAAATTGAAATTTGTAATCACAAATAAAAATAATTCAAAACCAAAATTCATATTCATAAATAAAAATGTGTCACCTCTTAAAAAAATATTACAAATAAAAAATAATTCACCTCTTAAAAATATTATAAAAAAATTCCTATAATGAAAAAAAATCACCCAAAATAGACTTAGATGGATCTCAAGTCATAAGGTATCCAAGGGAGGAGAATGGAATTTGTTTTGCAAAGGTATTATAAAGGGTTTCCCATAATAATAAAACTACATTTACCCAAAAGAGACTTGAAAATGGACGAGTTCCATAGAAACGGAAAGGAAGATAGCCCTTGGCAACAATGCTTTTTATATCCACTCTTTTTTCAAGAAGATCTTTATGCAATTTATCATAATCATTAATTTTTTGGATCGAGTTCCTCCGAACCGATGGAACATGTAAGTTCCAATGATCAATTTGTTAGGATATTTAGACACTTAGGAGTTAGTTAAGATCAACTTGTGTAATATATCCGTTAGGTAAAAGTGTGTTTCTTTAGTATGCATTAGTATGTATTTGTAAATATTCTAATTCGACAGTCACGATATGTTCTAGACATAGAGTGATCCGACGGTTCAACTTCTCTTAGATCATACGTACCATTGATCCGTGGCTTAACACCTGATTGGTCCATGATCTTTATTTAAAGAGAATGGAGGGTCCTTGGCTAGTTGATCGATTATGAGAAGCTCATATGTAACTTTCTTTTTTTTGCATAATAAATTGCTCCAAGTAGCTATTTGGCTGGGGTTGTGGACTATTTTCCTCTCGAGGGTTTTAAACACGTGACAAATATCGGTGTGTTGATCTGTGATCTATTTGTGTGAAGTGGTTGCTCAAGGTGTTCAGTCTTTTGAGAGTACCCTATGTACCCGAACATGGTATCAGAGAATTTATGAAAAGCCGCTTTCGATTTTGATCAAGATCTGGAACTGGTGTTGCCGAAAATTTGAAAGGGTTTCTGGTTCTAGAGTTTCTATGCATTTTTGGTCTGTGGGAATTGTTCCATTGCATTCGGAGCGTCGTTTTCATTGAAAAATAGTTTTCATTTAACCGAAAACCATTTCTGTTTGATCCAGAAACACCCATTTCGACAAATCTGAAGGTATAATGTTATAGTGATGGATTTGATTAATTTTTTTTAAATCTCTCATATTTTATTAGTTTTTTATTGTTTTAGTCTTGGACTATTGCCTTCCCTGGCTGCGTATGCTCTTTGTCGTGCACCTTATGCGATCGCGACGAATCAGAAACAAAAATGGAAAGTTTTTTTGTTGTCTTTGCGGCTACATATGCTCTTTGTCGTGCACCTTGTGCAATCATGGCAAATCAGAAATAACGAGAAACTTGAAAATGTAGACTTTCCAGGTAAGCTAACCAAGATATAACCCCATTGTGTGGAAATAGTTTTCTTTTTGTTTTTGTTTTTCATTTTTTTGTGATTTGCAGGAAATAAAGGCAAGCATGGAGAACAAGAGAGAAGAGAAAAAAAAAAGCTCCCTTCCTCGTTCCATTCTTTTACATACCTTTTAAACTTAACTCACTTGGTTCAAAGTTGCTTTATTCCTTAATAGGTCTTGAGTTCAAGTCTTATTAAACTACTTTTTAGTGCATGCAATTTCTATTTTCAAATTACTTTATTGTAAAAGTGCATCTCACTTAAATAAAATAAAATAAAAAGTGAGTCACTTAAGTCTTTTAATTTATTGCCGCACTATTTAAAGTAACATTATTGTAAAAGTGAACATCACTTATTCTACAAAGGTGATTCACTTAAAAACAACTTTATTGTAAAGTGATTGTCAAAGGTTGATCTTGGGAAGAGGGGGATTCTTTTTTTAGTTGGTCAAGTTAATATCTTCCACGTCACTATTGGGGACATCTTCAACATTTTCTTTGATCAAGCATAACTTCATCATCCAAAATCAGTTTTCAGTGCCGTTTTTTTAAAACAACAATTTTTTTTCAGCTCTTTGCATCCAGATAGTTAGTTTCTGTTCTTTCAGCCATTAATTTACAATATGGCCGCCCCTTGTGATATTATACTTACAAGTTATAACTACTTCTCATGGAAATCTCGTATGGAGGATGTTCTGCGAAGTAGGGGACTTTTCAGGATAACCTCAGGGAAAAAAACAAAACCCACTGATGATGATAAAAAATTAAATGGGCAAATAGATGTGATGAAGCTTGTGGATTGATTGGGATGTCAATCTCTCCTGATTTGCGATTCCACATATCTGGAATTGATAAACTTGATAAAGCATAGGAAAAGTTGGAATCTGTGTTTGGTAAACACAATGAACTTTGGGGTCATCAACTTGAGAATGAGTTGATTTTCTTGAATCCAAATGATTTTTCATGCATTCAAGACTATTTATCTAAGTATAAAACTCTTAGACTCTTATGTAAAGAATGCAAGATTAAGAAAAAATACAAACAATGTATTTGTCATATTCTTTCCAAAATTGGACCTGCATATTCTGTTTTTGTATCTACATTCTACTCCATGAAAGAATCCTTGACTGCAACTAGCTATCAAGAGTCTAGTCTTGAATCCTTTTGTGATTCCTTAATTAGAGAGCAAGATAAGCTCATTCATGTTGGAATAATTAACAATGTAGATACATATGGTAAAGCCTTATTGTCCCAACAGAAAGAAAAGTCCAAGCCTCCCAAGAAATAGAATTTTCGCAATAATAAGCCAAACAACAAGGGTTCCAAACCCTCTTAGTCAGCTCCTTCTTTAAAAAATGACAAAGGATCCAAGCCAAAAGGAAAGAAGACTGAGTGTCATTGAAATTTTTGTGGGAAAGATAATCATGATGAATCTAAGTGTTTCAAGAAGATGGCAACCTTGGAAGTAGCAATGAAGAAGCACCACATCAGCCTAGATTCGTCTTCTGAATATACCTCTCATGGACATGCACTTTGTGCTTCTGGTTACTCTTATACTACATCTTCTTCTTCTACTTCAAATGAATGGCTCATTGATTCTGGAGCATCTTATCATATAGCTAAGGATCAAGCCATCTTTTCTACTATGCATGAATGTAACACCAAACAAATATTTGTTGGTGATGATAGATCTCTAAGTGTTGTAGGATCTAGAACAGTTCCAGTAGAAATTGGTCATTTCAGTGATGTACTATGTGTTCCAAAAATTTCCTGCAATTTGTTATCAGTCTATCAAATTACTCATTCAGGTGAAGGTAAAACTGTGATGTTTACACCTCACCAAGTTGTAATCAAGGATTTTAAAAATCCTCAAAATATCCTTGCTATTGGAACTGTTGATGATATTACCAGGTTGTATAAATTTAACAACTTTGGGTCATCACCTTTTCCTTCAGTTTTTGTTGCTCATAGTGATAACTTGAGCAAACTTTGGCATGAGCGATTTGGGCACTTAAATTATCGCTCATTGCAACAACTATGTAAAGACAATATGGTGATCGGTCTTCCAATGGTATCTTGCAAGGATGGTTTTTGTTTCGGTTGTGTACTCGAAAACATCATCGGGACAGTTTTGACAAACGTGCCTCTTGGCATGCCTCGGTTCCCTTAGAGCTTGTGCATAGTGACTTGTGTGGTCCTCTTCCATCTGCTTCCTTTTTTAGTTTCAAATATTTCTTAACTTTCATTGATGACTACTCTAGATGCACTCGGGTTTACTTCCTAAAACTTAAGAGCGAAGTATTTAACATGTTCTTGGCCTACAAGGCCCTTGTTGAAAAACAATCTGGTCATCAAATTCTTAAGTTAAGATCTGACAATGAAGGAGAATATCTTAACAACAAGTTCACTACTTTCTGCATTGAACAAGGAATCCAACAACAGTACACTGTTCCATATAAACCACAAAAAATTGGTGTAGCTGAACGAAAGAACCACACTTTAAAAGAAATGGCTAATTGTATGATCCAATCTAAGGAACTAGGTCTTCAATATTGGGATGAGGCCATAAATTGTGCAAATTACATAGTTAATCGCACACCCACTAAAGTTTTACAAGGTATAACACCAGAAGAAGCATGGAGTAAAATTAAACCAGATGTAAGTCACTTCTGTGTGTTTGGTTGTGAAGCATGGGCTCACATTTCGGATGAAAAACGGAAATCATTGCAGCCTAAAAGTGAAAAGTTGTTGGGGCGCGGACCTTGAAGGTCCTTAATTTTGGCAACTCCACGGTTTTGGTGCGAAGCTTGTAAGTGGAGTTGCGGCCCAAAATAGTCTTAGGGGTTTCGGGGTTGGGTCGAAGCCCCTCTTTTTGTAATTAACCCATGGTTTAAACTCATGGTTTTTAAGCCCATGCTTTAAACACATGGTATTGTAATAGTGCACTTGTATAAATAGGCACTTATGTAAAGGAGAAATGAGCTTTTTCGAAGGTTTTTTGGATAATGATAATTTGATGAGAAGAAGCTAAGGCCTATTTTTGGGTTTAAGGTTAAGTCCCAACTGTGTGCGTGGACGACCTCTGCAGCTGAGTGAGCGGAGGGTTTTGTTAAGGTTAAGTCCCAGCTGTGTGCGTGGACAACCTCTGCAGCTGAGTGTGTAGAGGGTTTTGGAAGAAGGGATCTGCAGTTGAGTGCGCAGATCAGAGAAAGGTTCTGCAGCTAAGTGCACAGCTTTGGGTTGTTGAGAAGATCTGCAGCTTAGTGCGTAGATCAGAACTGTGTTGTTTGTAAAGAGTTGAATATAAACGCAGTTCTATGGACGTAGCCCCTACACTGGGGGTGAACCACGTATATCTTGTGTTGTGGTGGTTCTTTTTTGTTTTGTTCCTGTTATGTTTTTATGCATTTGATAAGTAGGTGAATGTTAAGTAAGATATCTTGTTAAGTATTAACTTCGCTGTGAATTCCAAGTTAAGGGTTGAGCAAGTAACTGTCTGTTTATCTAAAACTATGAAGCTATTTAAGTAAATATATAAGCTCTGTTATTCTTTGTTAAGGCTAAAGGTACAGTAATATCCCTCTTTGCCTGCAGAAACCTGATTTTGCGGCACCCCATAGCTGTTTCGGGTGAGACTACAACCTGTTCGCAGGTTGTTGCCAAAAGGGCCAACACTGTGGGTCTTTTTGTTGGTAAAGATAAAAGTATAAGAACCCGAGTTTGCCCTAAGCACCAACAAATTGGTTTCGTTGCCGGTTGAAACAGTATCTGCTCAAGAGGGATCTACGTCATACCTTGAGGGATATGTTTTGGAGGTCCTCAGTAAAAGAAATCGATGACTGGATTGAGGATACCTATTTGAAATTTACTGAACAAGAAAATAAGGATCCTCGTCGTAGCTCAAACGACTTCTTGCAAAGGTACGTTTTTGGCCATGGAGCATGAAAATCCATTAATTTTGGCTGAGGCACATTCTGGAGCAGCAGGAGGTCATTATGCAGGAAAAGCTACAGCACAGAAGATTCTGACAGCTGGATTGTGGTGGCCTACGATCCATAAGGATGTAAGAGAGTATTGCCACAGCTGCGATATCTGTCAGAGGACAGGAAAACCATCCAGGAGGGATGAGATGCCTCTGGTTCCACAGGTAACTTTACAAGCATTTGACAAGTGGGCTATTGATTTTGTTGGACCAATCAATCCCCCTGCAAAGAAATCTGGAGCAAGATACATTATTACAGCAACTGATTACCTTACTCGTTGGGCCGAAGCTCAGCCAGTCAAGGACTGTAGCGTTGCTACAGCTGCAAAGTTCATATTTGATAATATTTTGTCAAGGTTTGGATGTCCTAGAATCCTTATGCGTGATCAAGGATCACATTTTCTGAATAAGACTATTGAAGCAGTGAACGAATAATTTCAAGTATATCATCAGAAGAGCACTACCTACCATCCTCAAGCAAATGGAACTATCGAAGCCTTTAACAAGATTCTTGAGCACGCTCTGATGAAGGTTTGCAATGTTAACAGAAATGATTGGGATCTTAGAATTCCAGCAGTATTATGGGCTTATAGAACCACTTGCAAGAAGTTGACAGGACATACACCTTTTAGGATGGTATATAGACAGGAAGCAGTTATGCCCATGGAGTACATTGTTCCTAGCCTCAGAATATCTGCCTTCATAGAGATGGATAATCCAGCTATGTTGAATGAAAGGTTGGAAAAGATACTGGAACTGGAAGAAGACAGATTCATTGTAGGGATCTAGCAGCAAGTGCAGAAAGCCAGAGAAAAAGCATGGCATGATAGACACATTAAGAAGAAGCATTTTCAAAATGGTGATCTTATGCTCTTGTACAACAGTAAATTCATGAAATTCCCAGGTAAGTTCAAGACACATTGGAAAGGACCATACATAGTTCAGAAAGTTACTGATGGTGGAGCAGTTTGGTTAACTAAATTGAATGGAGAAATTTTGCCCTCCATGGTGAATGGAAGTAGATTAAAGAAGTATAGGGACAAGCCTATACCCCCTGATCAGAAGTAATAGCAAGAAGAAGAGTCTAAGTACCAAGAACAGTTGAAATTGGGTACTAGACTATAATGAAGCTGTTCTCAGAGAAGATTTGGCAGATTGTGGAAGTGTCGAAGGTTGTGGAAGAAATCCTGTCGAGGGTTGAAGCTCGAAGCTCGAAGCTCTGTACTGTGTCGAAGGTCCTTAGTGTAGCGAAGCTGAAGTTGGTGGTCATGCCGAAGAAGAAAGGTGTGTCGAAGCTTAAAATATGACCGTTGGAAAAAATCAGATTTGGCGGCGCCGGTACGTTAACTGCAGTAACTGCCTGTAATGATGAGATTTTAAGGAAATCTAGCGCCGTTTGGACAAGATCTACTAGATTTGGTATCTTTAATGCAAAATTATGGTAGATTTGGTCGTTGGATTCCATAAGAAGACACCCAGGCCTGTGCATTTCGCATTACGCATTCGAGTCCATGTCAGCTGATTGCGAAGTCTAGGAATTGTTGAGAGAATTCGAACAGAGGGGTCTGCAAAACCTTATGAGCAACCCACCTACATCTGCACCCTGCGAAGAGACTCCCCCAGTGCCGAATCAACCAATACAGACACGAGCAACTAGGAAGAAGTTTAAGCCAGAAGTTCGCTCTAAGCGAAACGAAGACAGGCACAAACCAGTAGGAAAGACACCGGAGGAGCCCGAGATGAATCCTTCGGGTTCAGCACAACTCCCACCTGAAGGTTTTGAAGAATTTGGTGAGGATGAGAACGTTGCATCGCAGTGTCCACCATACCTTCCTCCTGTTCGACCAGGAGTTCAGCCACCTTGGCGGACAACCAAGTTCACATTACGCACCCCCTTGCTGCCACAGGGTGTGCAGTTGGTCCGAACAATGACAGGGAAAATAGACTGGCTCAAGTACGCCGACCACGATACGAATGATCGTGGAAAGTTTCCGCAATTCGCACCTGGGAAATACTTGCACGCCATCCATTATCTGGAGATTGGAACAGCGTTGCTCGAAGTAAAATAGTGGGCTGCTGGCTTGGAGCAAGCCAGCTTGTGGAAGATGTTGAATATTCTCTACTTCGGTCGCAGCACGTAGGTGACCGTGGTGGTCAAGCAATTATTGGCGTTGGTGCATGATGGGCACCTATGGATAGGAAACTAGAAAATCATCATTGATGGAGAACTCATTCACCGGATCACAGGATTGCCGAAGGAAGGGCCTGATCCTAGCATTGAGTTCGTGGGAAAGCATGAAGACACGAAGCTGGCCCAGATCATGAAGGAATTCTTCGGGCTGACGAAAGGAAAGCAAGGGTATCAAACCTAGACCATCCGACATCAAAAAATTTGCTTCGTTACAGAGCTACGAGCATGCAAGCTAATGCGGAAGTGTAGACCGAATGAAGTATCTGCCCCGATTGTCAGTATTGCTGTGAACTGTGCCGAAGGCTACAGTTACAATTGGGTAGCGTACATTGCTAAGGAGTTCCTCGAAGATGTCCGCGATGCGCAGGAGAAGGGTAGACCATTTCACTACTCATGGTTGTTAGTGCTTATTGCACTGGTAGGATGGAAAGAACCTATTGAGGCACAGTTTGTTGATGTGCCTCCTCACATGCCTGGCGCAGCAAGATACGCATCTCTGTGGGTGTCACAGGATAAAACCTTCCAGCAAATGATGAACTACGTGTTCGCCTTCTACACAATGAATATTTCCTATGAGATGCTGAAGACACCGCGGCTCAGTAATGAGCTATTTTCTCAGTATGCGGGAGTGGCCAACTTCAGGGCTGACATGCATCAAGTTTTCATCCAGGCCTGCGCAGATAGCAAGCACAAATGGTCGAAGTTTCCATACATGGTGAACGAGGAATACATCCTCGCAGTAGTCAAGCAGTGGCCGGCTGAATGGATGGAGGACACAGGAACAAGGCCGAGCATACCAGTCCCCCATAGTGACAGATGTGGGCACAAGTCCTAGCCAGATGCAGCAGAATGACCCACTCGAAGAAAGTGAAGAACAAAGTGAGTTACAGCAGAGCAAAGGCGACCAAGGTGGGGATGATGGAGGTGAGGAAGAAGAAGAAGAATCAGTCAAGATAATCTCCGACCCCAATCGCCTAGATAAGCGCAAGTCGCCAGAGGCAGAGAAAGTGACTAAACCTCAGCCCAGAAAGAAAATGAAGGCGTCAAAGGGCAAGAATATCGTCGAGGAGCCCACCGTCACGATGGAAGAGCTTGATCAGGCTCTGACGAAGTCCACAAAAGCATTAACCAACAAATGGTAAGAGTTTGCAGCTACGCATCTTGATGCGCTCACCGAAGTAGTGCAGCGGATTGCAGAACTGAAGGAGTTGGTGGAAAGAACAACAATTGGAGCTGCAGCAAGTGCGCAGCTAGACACAAGACAATGGCCAACCATAGATAACAGAGGGAAAGTACCAAGTGCATCCCTTATAATAACTGATGCAGCATCTCGTTCGCAGATGAGCATGACAGTTGGGATAGATTACACCAAGTTGTCTATGCCGGAGCTGCATCTTTGTCAATTGGCAATCATGAAGGAGATCCAAGCACGAGATTGCTACTCACAAATGCAGTTAGAGAATGCCACAAAGTAGAGTGATAGCATCGCAGTGCAGTTGGATGAAGTTGAACAGAAGAAGAGGGAAGCAGAAAGCAAGTAGGGTTCACTAGTGTGAGCATTGGATAAGGCGTGTCGAAGTCTCCCTGACTTCGACATGCAGGATGAAGAAGAACCAGAGCAGAGACTCGCCAAGCTGAAAGAATATGCACAACAGTCTCGAAGCCTGATAGAGAAGATGAAAGTGGAACATGAGGCTCAGATTGCGGAGCTTCAACTACGCATCATTCCTGAGAGTCCTCCAGAGGTCAGGGAGCAGCGCCGCAGAGATATTCAGGCCTCAGCAACGAAGATCTCAGATCTTGTGAGAAGTGCATCAAAGCTGCTAGATGAAAGTGTCGAGGCCTGGGAAAACTTACAAGACAACTCAGAAGTGGAAAAGCTGCAAGAAACCATCAAGCAGCGATAGACAGAGCTGGATGCAGTAAAAGTAGAGATTAAGACATTACCTCCTATGCAGAAGATGCTTAAGGTAAAGCAGAGCAATGAGCTCCAGCAAGAAATCGAGGCGTGCAGAAGGAAAGAAACACTATTGGTGAATTCTGTGCAGCCTCTTATTAACGAGGCCCTAGAACTGAGCACTGTTGTAGACAACCAGCTCAAAATTTTGAAGGAGTATGATGCGTTTGCACAGGAAAATACCAGCGAAGCATCTACAGCAACATTGCAGGAGATGACAGAGAAGGAGCAAGCAGCCAAAGATATCATGCGCAGCCTCAACAAGTAGTTTACTATCTTTGCCAACAATATTCTCCCTCCGAAAAATTAGCAGAGTGTCCCGGGACAGGACACTGGTGAGTCTTAGGGGCCTGTTGGGGCGCAGACCTTGAAGGTCCTTAATTTTGGCAACTCCATGGTTTTGGTGCGAAGCTTGTAAGCAGAGTTGCGGCCCAAAATAGTCTTAGGGGTTTCGGGGTTGGGTCGAAGCCCCTCTTTTTATAATTAACCCATGGTTTAAACTCATGGTTTTTAAGCCCATGCTTTAAACACATGGTATTGTAATAGTGCACTTGTATAAATAGGCACTTATGTAAAGGAGAAAGGAGATTTTTCAAAGGTTTTTTGGATAATGATAATTTGATGCGAAGAAGCTAAGGCCTATTTTTTGGGTTTAAGGTTAAGTCCCAGCTGTGTGCGTGGATGACCTCTGCAGCTGAGTGCGCAGAGGGTTTTGTTAAGGTTAAGTCCCAGCTGTGTGCGTGGACGACCTCTGCAGCTGAGTGCACAAAGGGTTTTGGAAGAAGGGATCTGCAGCTGAGTGCACAGATCAGAGAAAGGTTTTGCAGCTAAGTGCACAGCTTTGGGTTGTTGAGAAGATCTACATCTGAGTGCGTAGATCAGAACTGTGTTGTTTGTAAAGAGTTGAATATAAACGCAGTTCTGTGGACGTAGCCCCTACACTGGGGGTGGACCACATATATCTTGTGTTGTGGTGGTTCTTGTTTGTTTTGTTCTTGTTATGTTTTTATGCATTTGATAAGTAGGTGAATGTTAAGTAATATATCTTGTTAAGTATTAACTTCGCTGTGAATTCCCAGTTAAGGGTTGAGCAAGTAACTATCTGTTTATCTAAATTTGCGAAGCCATTTAAGTAAATACATAAGCTCTGTTATTCTTTGTTAAGGCTAAATGTACAGTAATATCCCTCTTTGCCTGTAGAAACCTGATTCTGCGGCACCCCATAGCTGTTTCGGGTGAGACTGCAACCTGTTCGCAGGTTGTTGCCGAAAGGGCCAACACTGTGGGTCTTTTTGTTGGTAAAGATAAAAGTATAAGAACCCGGGTTTGCCCTAAGCACCAACAAAAGTGCATATTTGTTGGATAAAGGTTATAGACTTCTTCAGCCACATTCTCATGATATAATCATTAGAAGAGATGTTAAATTTGATGAAAATCTCTTGGCCTACGAGCCTAACTTGGTGGGTGTGCCATCTTTGGCCCGTGAGTTTGATTCAGTGATTGTTCCTTCTTCTTCTTCTTCTTCTTTCAACTTCCTTGACAGCTTTCCAACTCCAGTTTCTGGTGATGACAGTGAAGATGAAAATCCACCTTCGCTTGCTCATGTTCCTCCAATTTCACCAGCACCAATGCTTCCTCGATGGGTCTGTTCAATATGTGAAGCAGTTGGTGATCTTGCCGGTGATCCTAGAGATCAACGTTGAAAACGCTCTCAATTTCAGCGAGCCTCTTCTCTTTTGGCTCAAGTTTCCGAGAATCATGATCCATAACTTTTGCAGAAGCTTCAATAAATCTAGATTGGGATGCAACTATGGATGAAGAATATCGTTCCTTAATGGAGAACGATACTTGGGATATTGTTCCTCTTTCAAAAGGAAGAAAACTTGACAGATGTAAATGGGTCTACAAAACTAAGTATGCATCAGATGGAACTGTTGAAAGACTTAAGGCAAGGTTAGTTGCCAAATGTTTTTCCCAAGTTGAAGGGATTGACTACAATGAAACGTTTTCTCCTGTCGCAAAAATGAATTCCATTCGCCTTGTTCTTTCCCTTGCAGCCTTACATAACTGAGAATTCCATGAAATGGATTTCAAGTCTGCCTTTTTACATGGTGATTTACAGGAGGAAATTTACATGGAAAAACCTCCTGGATATGTTCAGGATAACTCTATCCTTGTCTGTCTCCTTAAGAAATCCTTATATGGCCTTAAGAAAGCTCCTAGAGCTTGGTATGTCAAAATGGATAGCTTTCTCCTTGACACTGGTTTTTCTAGATGCCATTCTGACCCCAATGTCTATACCAAGAAAGTAGGAAACCAACTCATCATACTTGTTCTTTATGTTGATGATCTTATCCTTACTAGTAGTGACCCTAAACTTATAACCCATGTGAAATCCAGTCTTAAGCGAAATTTTGAAATGTCAGACTTAAGACATTTGCATTATTTTCTTGGTCTCCAAGTCTTGCAAACCAAAGAAGGAATATTTCTTTCCTAGTCTAAGTATGCTTGTGACCTTATTCGTCACTTTCACATGGAATATTGTAAACCAGCCCCTTCTCCCTTCCAGTTTGGAGTCAAAATTTCTACCACTTGTACTTCCCCTGAAGTAGATGTCACCTTGTATCATTAGCTTGTTGGTAGTCTCTTATACTTGACTCATTCCCATCCTTACCTTTCCTTTGCCATTGGTCGTGTTTCCCGTTATATGCAAACACCCCATGAAAGTCACTGGAAAGCAGCAAAAAGAATACTTCGATATATTCGAGGTACAATTCAGTTTGGGATTCATTACAATACAGGGGGGAAACCTTTGTTGGTTGGTTTCACTGATTCAGATTGGGTCTACGATCCTGATGATCAAAAGTCTAATGTAGGTTATGTTTTCAGTCTGGGATCTAGACCTGTCACTTGGGCTTGTAAGAAACAACAATCTCTTGCTCTTTCTTCAGCAGAAGCAGAATATCGAGCCACAGTTAATGCTAGTTAGGAAGCTTTATGGCTTCGATAGATCCCTTCAGAGTTTGGATTTGAGCAGCAACAGCCTACTCCACTTTGGTTTGACAATCAAAGTGCCATCAAGCTTGCCAAAGATCTAGTTCTACATCAACGCAACAAACACATTGAGCTACACATGGACTTCATCATAAATCTTGTTCATGATCGTGTTCTTGAAATGCTCTATTTCCCTTTAGATGATCAAGTTGCAGACATCTTCACCAAGTCTTTTACAGAAGCGAAGTTTTCTAAACTTTGATCTATGTTAGGAGTTCAGGAATGTGTCCTTAAGGGGGAATAAGCTCTAATTCCTCTTTCCTTCTCCTAAAAGTGTCACTTTTGTAAATCCTTCAATCCTATCCCAAGTTGTTCTTAAGGGGGGATGTTAGGATATTTAGAAACTTAGGAGTTAGTTAATATCAACTTGTGTAATATATCCATTAGGTAAAAGTGTGTTTCTTTAGTATGCATTTGTAAATATTTTAATCCAATGGTCATGATATGTTCTAGACATAGAGTGAGCCGACGGTTCAACTTCTCTTAGATAATACCTACCATTGATCCATGGCTTAACACCCGATTGGTCCATGATCTCTATTTAAAGAGCATGGAGGGTCCTTGGTTAGTTGATCGATTATGAGAAGCTCATATGTAACTTTCCTTCTTTTGCATAATAAATTGCTCCAAGTAGCTATTTGGCTGGGGCTATGGACTATTTTCCTCTCGAGGGTTTTAACCACGTGACAAACATTGGTGTGTAGGTTCATCTATGATCTATTTGTGTGAAGCGGTTGCTCAAGGTTTTCGGTCTTTTGGGAGTACCTTGTGTAGCCGAACACAATTCAGTTTCTTGGATAGATTTTACATCATAAAGCATCTTAAACGAGGAGCATGAAATTTGTTTTGAGAAACATTATTTTAAAAGAAAATAATTACATTAACTTTTAATAAATAATAAAAGCCATGAGGTAGTAATGCCCCTTGTTGTAAGACATAATCTATAGAAATATGATATTTTTACCAAAAAATTATAATAAAAAAGAAAATTATTTTGCCACAAATTTTCTTAGCCATGGAACCCCAAGTTTCCTCCCATCAATAAGATGTTGAGACTTAACATTTTATCATAATTTGATATATTATGTAAATTTCATATCTTGCAATATTTTCATAACTAGTTATTATGTCCAATGCGTATCTAATTAAATCAAAACTAAGCTTCATTCAAAAGTATTCTTTCATAATCAAGAAAACAAGATCTAAACTATTTAATTATCCTCTAATCATAACAGTACTTGGAAAAAAACATGTCAACTAACACACAAAAATGGTTAAAATATTTTACTAGAGAAGAAGATAAATAACATCCACATTGAAATGTCTAATAATCTATTATTTAATTAGAGAAAATAGATCTTAATAATTTATTGTTTGATTCACAATGTCAAATGTTGACTTATGACCAAATAAAAGTACTAAAAACACTAAGGCCCCACGGTTTGGTAATTTGTTTCTTTACCCACTTGTTATTATTCATATCATATGATGTTTTTAGAGGAGATAATTAAACTTAAATTGAAGACCAATGTTTGACAAACAATACCCAATATTGAATTATGACATGTTGGAAATAATGACAAATGAGGGTCTCATGAGTTAATAAACACTTTATTTACACACTTTTTATTCATATCATTTGATGTGAAAAAAATCTATGAAGAGAAGGAGACATAAGGTATATAAAGTTGCAAACATTTCTTTTGTACTTGCATTATTTGTTGTTTATGTCATTTTGCCATTGTATTAAATGAATTGGCTATTGACTTTGGCACTTAACCTATCCTAGTGACAATTTTTATTTTTTGGATATTTATACCATGATAAATGGGATTGAATTGAAATCAAAATAACTTTATATTGTGTTAGTGTTTTAAATTTTTTATCTTGTTAATATGGTATTTATAACAATAATTTAATTTTTAAATTACGATGTAACTAAACATTGAATGACCATAACCAAACTGTGAATTGGTGTATGGAAAAATTGTGATATAAACAATCATCATCAAGGCAAATTTATAGAAAATAGACTTACTAATTAAAAATATTTATTAACATTAAATTGTTCTCCTATAATATAGTTTAGCGGAGCAGAATATGTGTATGCCCTTAAAGTGAGTAAAAACATACCAATTTTAAAAGATGTTATTTGGATTATTGCATTAGCTATGATTGTTTGGTTGGAATTTATGAAATTTTGCTTGATGATGAGATTTGGTTTGAGGGACCGTATTGTCATGTCAATCACAGAAATTATTCCCTTTCTTTTATGATCAAGTATTCTTTCTTTTTTTTATGATCAAATTGTGTTTGATGCAGGATGTTTCCACATGACGATGTTATTAACCACGTGGTATTTCTAGGCATTTCACATGAAAGAAAACATTGAGAAAAATGTATATTTTAAAATTTGTTCGAAAATAAATAATCACTAAATCTATAATTATGCCGAAGGCATTATACAATGGAGATGGTAGTCTCAGTAGATTCCTCGTCGCTCTGTCCAATTAAATTCTAAGAAGTGCCTTGTCTGTTGGCCCAATAGGAGTTTGGTAGGTTTCTTCTGTATTATGGTCGGTCCTGCACATGAATGAATTGATGGGCTTATGTCCTTACAGTTTTTTTCATGCATGTTTGGTGATCAATTTCTTCTTTTTCCACATGTCTCGATTAACAGGGCCATATTTTTTACCAGTGTCCTTTACTGTAGTTTAATTCAGTCCTTTATCAACTTAGCAACGTGATTTCACAATATCGATTCTGCAACCTTGCTTACGCATTCTCAATTTTGTAACTTTTGTCCCACAGACTATATTTCCACAATACAACTTTTCGCAGACTTGCTTCCGCAACCTCATTCTTTTCGCAACAGAATATTTCTGTAATTTGGTTTTAACAACTTGGTTTTTGCATATTACCCTTCAGCAATATCCTTTCTACATTCTCCTTTTCCACAATATTGTTTCCGCAATACATATTTCCTCAAATATGTTCCCGTATATTACCCTTCACCAAGCTCCTTTTGGTTGATGGGCTTATGTCCTCATAGTTTTTTCATGCACGTTTGGTGATCAATTTCATTTTTTTTCCCATGTCTCAATTGACAAGCCCATATTCTATGCCGGTATCCTTTATTGCATTTCATTTCAGTCCTTTATCAATTTATCAATGCGATTCCACATTCTCAATTTTGTAACTTCTGTCCTGCAAACTATATTTCCACGATACATCTTTCCGTAGACTTTCTTCCGCAGCGAAATCTTTCTGCAGTTGAGTTTTCACAACTCAGTTTCTACGTATTAACCTTTAGCAATCTCCTTTCCACAATCTCCTTTTCCACAATATTGTTTCGTAATAGATATTTCCACAAATCTGTTTCCACAGTTCTCGTTTTGCAACTCTATTTCCACATTTTCCTTTATGTAATATTTTTTTTGCAATTGCGGTATTTCAATTCTCCATTTTTGAAAATGGACTTCCACAAAATTGTTCCTGCAACGGTCCTTTCCGCATTTAGATTGTGGATTGCGAATCCTACTTCCCACTTATTGTTTAGGATGTTTTGCTGATAGGTGGATTACATGTTTCCGCAATACATATTTCCACAAATCTATTTCTGCATATTACCCTTCGCCAAGCTCGTTTTGATTGATGGGCTTATGTCCTCATGGTTTTTTTCATCCATGTTTGGTGATCAATTTCATTTTTTTTGCCCTATGTATCAATTGACAAGCCCATATTTTCTGCTAGTTTCCTTTATTGCAGTTCAGTTCATTCCTTTATATTTTTATCAACGCAATTCCTCATTCTCAATTTTATAACTTCTATCCCACAGAATATATTTCCACAATACATCTTTCTACAGACTTGCTTCCACAACCTCATTATTTCCGCAACGAAATCTTTCCGCAATTGAGTTTTCACAACTCGTTTTCCGCATATTACCCTTCAGCAAACTCCTTTCCGCAATATTGTTTCTGCAATAGATATTTATGCAACTCTATTTATGCATTTTCCTTTATGCAATAGTTTTTCGGCAATTGCGGATTGCAGGTTTAAAATTCTTCGCTTTTAAAAAGTGACTTCCGCAAAGTTGGACTCACAACGGTCGTTTCCACTTCAAATTGTGGATTGCGAATATTGCTTCCCACTTGTTGTTTAGGGTGTTTTACTGACATGTGGCTTGCGTGTTTTGACTACACTTTTATCCATTTCCCTAAATGACTGGTCCTGCGCATGAATGGATTGATGGGCTTATGTCTTGACAGGTTTTTTCATGTACGTTTGGTGATCGATTTTTTTTTTTTGCTGCATGTATGAACTAACAAGCCCACATTTTTTGCCACTATCCTTCACTGCAATTCATTTCTTTGAATTGGGCATAGCCTTTGCCAAGATTTGAGGTGGAGGGTTTTGCAAAAGTTTTAGTGCGAGGGATTTTGTGGGTTTAGACTTAGATTTTGTAGGGTCAATTTTTTCTTTGAATTGGGCATAGCCTTTGCCAAGATTTGAGGCCGAGGGTTTTGAGAAAGTTTCATTCTGAGGACTTTTGTGGCTTTAGGCTCACAGTTTGTGCGGTCATTTTGGTTGCGGTTTGGTTTCATTGCCACTTGAGTCGGTGAGGAATATTTTTCTGATGTCCCTTCATCGACATGAATTCTCTATGTTAATGCTTCATCAATGCATTTTTTCTCCATTAATGCAAGAAATCTTGTGATTGGATTTACATATGAGCTATTTCTTAATTGTGGCTCAACTTATGAGGATCTCGAAGATGTCATCACAATTCTTGATTTATCGGGTTTGCTGCTACACCGCCTTTGCTTTGCACATATATACAAAGATTCAGGTAACCAATATTTCCTACTGTTTGCCTTTTCTTTGCTTATATTTCTTTTGCTACGCTTTGGTTACACCAGAGATTTTGGAACAAAGGTCTTTCCACTTTATCAAATTTGTAGGTATTCCTTCAGTCTGCTTATCTGTTTTCAACATTCTTTGTGGTAGAAAAATATTTTCTTTGTATTTATGTGGCTCTCAATTTTTTGTCTTCTTGCAATTGAAATTTTAATCTTGAATGTTTTAAAATTTAGTATTTTATACTTACAAGTTGCTTATTTATTGTCAAATTGAAAGCTTCATTTTGCAAACTATATGTAAATGTTATTTTGGAATGGGTATGAGTAGTTTCTAAACATGGTATTTACTCTACTAGGGAAAATTTCTTTTATCTTGCATATAGTTGACAGTAGATACAAACATATATCACTAACCTTGTCTATAAAAAACAATTAACATGACCACTTCCAAAACATGCAATCCACACTGCCAAGGCATGTGTTGTTTCACTCTGAATAATTTTGATTTTTTTTTGTTCATGCCCTATTTTATTCCACATGAAAGAACAACCATCACGTTATGGAGAATATGCTAACTGAAGATGCTATTTCACTCTTGCTACATGGTGCTGTCAACCTTTTCCCGCTGCTACAAGTTTCCACATTAAACCAAGTGAACTCAATCAACTCATCAACTATTCTGTTTAGAATTTCTATCTCAGACAACCTTCACATGCATGAGCTATTACTTCCAATTATATATAATAGTCTTGTAGAAGATGGTAAACTAAAAGAAGGAATTGTAATCAAAGGCATCCTATATACTTGTAATATTGTACATAATGTAACGTATGTTTCATTTCCTCGTTCTTTTTTTCCCACTGAATGAATTTCACACCATTGATGCATTAAATTATTTTGTCGCCCATTACTTTCTAACATACTTATTCTTACCAAGACTATCACATTGCTTGCACTTGAACTTGTCACAGTGGATGCAGCGATTATTAGATACCCTGCATCTTAACACTTAGCTATAGCCTCTCCCTCGCAGAGTAGTTACTTTGTTGTAGTGAACACAATGTCAATAAATGAAAACCCTGCCTTTTCTGCATCGACTATCCCATTCACTTCACTTTCCTCTTCTAGCAAAGTTTGGACCATTCAAGGTCGAGTTATTTCCAAGACAAATATTCATGAATATGGAACCAACGAGGGTATGGAAAAGTGTTCGAATTTGACCTTGTTAATGCTTCACACGGTGAAATACATATATCGGCATTCAATGAATTGGCACTCTCTTTGTACGAGCGAATACATTTAGGAGTAGTGTACATATTATCAAATGGCACTGTGAAAGATTCCAATCCAATTTTCAACCATTTGAAAATCCATAATGAGATTTTCCTAGGTTCCTCCTCAACCATCCAACCATGCTTATATGAATACCCCTTAATACCTTTATATTGATTTAAATTTAAAACTATTCAGGACATCCAAACTATACCTATTAATTCGATGGTTGACCTTCTAGGACTTGTAATTTCAGTTTCACCTACATCCACCATATGTAAACAGGATGGTGTAGAGAATGTACAATGCATCATTGGACTCTGTGACATGTCAGTCTATAGCATTGAAATAACACTTTAGGGAGAGAATTTCCAAATTGAAGGAGCCGAGCTTACTAACCTTCACGGTTTAGCTACTCCTCAATCTTTAGCAATGAAAGGAGGTCGTGTTATAGAATTCAATGGAAAAACTATTGGGACTATATCTAACAATGCTCTTTCTATAAAACCAAATATTGAAGAAACTGTCTCTAGAGATGGTTTCATGATAATGGATTTCATTCAGCGTCACCATCTTTGAGCTGAAAATTCAATGCCTCCCATTCTGGTCGTCGTAAAAGCATTACCATCAATGAGATACAAGATCTTCAACCGTTTGAAAAGCCGGTTTGGTACTCTATTGTTGCAACCATCACAAATGTCAACATGGATGAATTTCATTTCCTTACATGCCCTCTTTTTCTTGATGGTATACAATGCATGAAAAAAAATTCCCATAAATTTGGAAACATTTGGCATTGTGGTAAATGTGATGGGGATTTTCTTGAATGTGACTACCGATACATACTAAAGGTTGACTTGGAAGATATCACTGGACAAATTCATGGTGTCGTATATTTTGATGATGCTACAAACCAACTCATGGGAATTTTTGTGAAAGAACTATGTCTCCTCTAAACTGAAGTAGCATCAATTGTTGAAATAGCCCAGAAGATCTGCAACAAACAATTTACTTTTACTCTTTCAGTTAGAACAGAGACCTTCTATGGAATTGCACGATTAATGGTTGTAATTGTGATGGTTGAAAACATTTAATCGACAATTTCATGTGGAAATTCAAATACATAAGTTGTTTCAACTTGATACTTAAACATTCTTTATTCTCTGTAATGAATTGCCTCAATTCTCATAATTTTTTCCTTCTTTCATGCTTCAACATAGCAGGGTTTTTTTAAATCGCTTTTTGGAGTTTTATCTTATAGTCTCATAGTTCCACTGTACAAGCTATCACTTAACCTTTTGAACCTAAATTGTTGATGCAACCTATATCATTTCTTTGTACTACAATACTAATTTGCTATTACGTTTATTTATAAAATAACTTTGTTCTCTTGTTTCTTAACACAACTTGTCATTTTTTCATAAAGAACAATTATTACATTTATTTGGTTTTTTTTCATATATGGTTTGTTATACTACAATTTGGTCTTCTATATTGTTTCTTTCTTACAGTTATTAAGCTAGAACTTGAAAAAAAATTTACTCGATAAATGTTATTTTAACGTACATAGTTGGTTCCCAATACGCAATCACTTAACATTTGCTTTGTATCTTCTGTTTTATATCCATAAACTTTTCACTTAATACATATACAAAAAATTTCCTTGTCACCAATGAAAGCTTCTAAGTCTTTAACAATTTTACACTTTTGTTTGATTGGGTGACTTTGATTATAGTTCCTTCTTTTAGTTTCCCATCTTCTACAATACTATTATATATAATAGGAAGTAATAGCTCATCCTTGTGAATTCCGTATGAGATAGAAATTCAGAACCGAATAGTTGATGAGTTGAGTGAGTTCACTTGGTTTAATGCAGAAACTTGTACCAACGACCAAAGGTTGACAACACCATGTAGCAAGAGTGAAATAGAATCTTCAGTTAGCATAGTATCCATAATGTGATGGTTGTTCTTTACTGTGGAATGAAATAGTTAATGAACAAAAAAAATTGAAAATTATTCATAGTGAAACAACCTGTTCTTTGGGAGTGTGAATTGCATGTTTTGGAAGCTATTATGTTAATTGTTTTTTATGGACAGGCTTACTAATATATGAAGTTTCCTCTAATGTCAACTATATGCAATATAAGAACAGTTTTCCTTGGTAGAGTAAATACCATGTTTCATAACTACTCTCACCCATTCCAAAATAGCATTTACATACAACTTGCAAAATGAGACTCTCAGTTTGACAATATATAAGAAAGTTGTAAGTAAATAGTAAATTTTTAAAAATTCAAGATTAAATCTCAACTGAAGCAACATCAATTGTTGAAATAGCCAAGAAGATCATAAACAAACAATTACCTTTTACTCTTTCATGTAGAACAGAGACCATCTATGAAATTGGATGCCTAACGGTCGTAATTGAGATGGTAGAAAACATTTATTCAACAATTTCAGCTCGACATTCAAATATAGAGGCCTTTAAAAAGTTTACGCTTTTCTTGTAGGTATCATGCCAAACCATGAAAATGAACAATCCAATGCATAAAGAAGACTTGTATATGCACAAAACCAAGATCAAAACAACAAGAAGCAACGTCTTCTTTATAGAGCTTCTCGTCAACCTATGGATATGTCTTCTTCCTTCTCTCTTGGCCAACCTTTCGACACACTATCCCTTCCATCCCCCACGCTAAATCCATCCAACACCCGCCTTGATGATGCACATCAACGATTTTGTAAAAATATGGACCAACTAGATGACATGAATGTCTGCTCGATTTGAAATGAATGTTACCCTATTATTGAAACCAAAAAATTCCATGGTGCATAAAGATGTTGTCATTGTATTCTAGAAAGAAAAGGAAATCACTTTTCATTGGAAAAAAATATGGACCCAGGCATACAACCACATGTCATTGCAGTACTTACACAAGTTGAAGAAATGCTCATTAGTCACGCCAACCCAATCTTACAAGTCACACATTCCCATGGTGGTCAAATATAAATATTATGTCCATACTATTTTTTCCCCCCAAGACATTTCCAATATTTCCACATTCCTACCCCATTTTATATTAGACCTTTACATCCTTGTTGTTCGCAAATGCAACTCTACAAACAATCCATATCGAACATGTGTTCTTGCTGCTCTTGAATACAAAATGGAAAATGATCTGTACTATAAGGATGTATGAGTCAACCCAATTGCATTAGCTTCTTTTCCTCTTTTTTCAACAGACATTTCATGTTTTATTCCCCATGTTAATAGCAATTATACATTATCTCATCAACAAATCTTGTCCTCTACAATCCTACCACCAAATTCATTTGAACCCTATGAATTAGAATCATCCTCGTTTATTTCAACACTAATGCTAGAACTGAGGTTGAAGAAATTATATGCTTCATATGAACACAAGATATCCCACTACCACCTTCCATTGATTTCCCCCCTATAGGCATATCCCCTATCAATGAGTACAACACAAAAGGCCTTCTTTCCATGGCTTTTCCAACCTTGTTCCTCACAGGTGCAATGCTGCTTACACAACCACTCATTCATCAAGTTGAGATGAACAAATATGCACTTCACCTCATTCACTATCATGACAATGGATTTGGGAAACATCCTTGCTTCCAATACTACATATACAATCTAACTTATGTGTCATCAGAGTAATGCTATTGCTTCTGTTTTTGTCAAAATTAACCTTGAAGATACACCGCCTCCCACAATACTTGAGCTTGTTAACCAATTGCAATACATGCCTAATGAAAAAATTTGTGAAAGGGTATCCCTATTTGAGTCTTCATTGGGTGGAACACGTTCGTATTGGAACAAAATAAGAGATGAACTCACAAATGTGATCAATCAACAAGGTACACCAACATTCTTCTTCACCCTTAGTGCAACTGACACAGAATGGCCAGATTTGCATGCTCTAATTCCTGGTGAATGCCCTACCGGTTTATATCAACACCATCAATGGAATATTCGCAACATCATATCAAATCCACATATTACATCACAATACATGCAAAATATATTCAAAATATTCCTTGAAGAGGTGCTTCAAAAAGGCTTTCACATAATTGATTCTTGGTGCATGTGTTTTACTATCTCTTCCTTCTTATCCTTTTCTTCATGTTTGTCACTTTATAATATTGATTTATAATATATTATTTTACTCCCATGTAGGTATGAATGGGAACATAGGGGATCCACACACATTCATGGTTTTATTTGGTCGGCATATGCACCAAATATGGACACCTTAGACTGGGAAGATGTTGTTGCAGTTGAAGCTCCAAAACACTTTTTTGACACATATGTTACAGCTTGGAATCCTCCTAACACCCACTTGTCCACTTTTGGGTTACATCATGATCCATGCAGTCTTGCATCACCATCCATATTTGCAGCAAACTACTCATTTGACTATGAAGAACTTGTAAATTGTGTTCTAAATATTTACAACCCAACCATGCTTTCAATATGGAGGGCTAATGTTGATTGCCAACCTAATATTTCTAGACATGTTGTGCTCAAATACATTTCAAAATATGCATCTAAAGTAGATCCAAAATTAGAAATATACCATGTTATTCTCTCTTGCCTTACACATGCAACATCAAGTGGCAACCCCATTCTTCATCAAATCAAGCGATTCCTTGCTCAAACAGTTGCAAAATGATACATTGGTGCACAAGAAATGTGTCACATGCTCCAAAAACTCCCTCTTGTGCTTTGCATCCATCAAATTTTTTTCCCTAAATTTGATCCGAACTATCTTCTGTCGTGTTTGTAATGACACTACTAACACCTTACAACCCCCCCCTTCATATTTGCATACATGGAAATACCCCTTGCTCCTGAGAATGTAACACCACTTGAAGCTACTCGTTCTTTCTTTTTCTCACCTAGAAGGAAAAACATTCCATGGAAAGCAAACTTGCGTCAAAATATTGTTAGAGTCTTTCCACAATTCACTTCCATTCCTCCCTTTGATTCTTCAAGTTTTGAACCGTTTTGTTGGAGGGAACTTCTTCTATACAAACATTTTCATGCCATCCCTGTGGATATTGGAACAACAAGTTCTAAAATTATTTCTCATTGGCATCGCATTAAAGGAACATATGTTGTGTGGCACATTGAACGTGTACAAGAAGAACCCTCTACACCTCCATCTGATGATTCAAACTCCGATCCAATTCCCTTTCCCTTGGCCCATATGATGGATGAATGGGAACTTCTATCTTAAATACGACCAAGAAACAACATCCATATTGATGACCTTGAAATGATTGGACATCGTGATTTTGACAAAAGTCACAATTGGACACATAAAAATATAACCACCCATTTGCATGAAACATCGATACCATTCATTGACATGAATTGCTTGTACACCCAACTACATGAAGACACCACCTTGCTATCCATTTCACCCGATTCCTTGTCTCCCACACAACTTATATATTTTGATCTTATCATTTCCCATTTTAGAAACACTAGACTTGCTCAACCACTCAAAATGGTCATTCAAGGCACTGTAGGCACCGTAAAATCTTACCTCATATCTTTCTTGAAATATGCACTCCAAACAACATCTGGAAAAACTGCATCCCCACTGCTTCTCCTAGATCCAACTGGTGTTGCTTCCTTTAACATACATGCACTTACAATACATTCTGCTCTTCGAATACCCATTGTTAAAATGCACCCTCTTGAAGGCCAATCCCTTTCAAAGATTCAAGAAGAACTCCAACATATTCGCTATATTCGCATCGATGAAATGAGCTTTATTCTCCCAAAAATGTTAACTAAACTGATGCACGCTTACGTCAAGATTTCCCCTCACATTGTACAATCTCGTTTGGTGGTTGTTCCATGGTTCTTCTTGGTGACTTTGGTCAATTTCCTCCAGTAAAGGACATCCCCATGTATGCAGGATCATCCCTTGGAATTTCTCTTTGGTGTACATTTGATACTTTTATCATGCTCAATACCATTTTTCGGCAACAAGGAGATAGGGCTTCTCAAATTTCCTTTCGCCAACTCTTACTAAACCTTCGAAATGAAACAACAAATCTTGAGGATTGGGCACTCCTAATTATAAGAGAAACCTCATCCCTTTCACATGCAAAAATCAGTTCATTTGAACAATCTACCCACTTTTATGCCACTAATAGCTCTATTGCACTGCACAACAAACACATGCTCAAACACCTGAATATGCCAATTTCACATTGCCTTGCAAAACAAAGGAACATACATGTCCACCAATCCATAGATGATGAAAATTTACCATTAGAGGTCCTTCTTGGTATTGGTGAATAAGTAATGTTAACTACTAATTTATGGCTTGGAGAAGGCCTTGTTAACAACTCACTTGGAAACATCATTGACATTGTATACAACTCCAACATACATCCTCCTACCTTAACATCCTTTGTTGTTTTCGAATTCCTCCACTAAAAAGGAGCCTTATGGGATACTTCTAATCCTACTTATGTTCCCATCTCTCCCATGACAAGAGGAACGTAGAGGAAACTACCACTTCGTATGATATGAGGTTTAACAATTCATAAAGCATAAGGTACGACCCTACAAAATGAAACAATAGATATTGGAAACATTGATAGACAAGGGCTTACATTCACTGTAATATCAAGAGTTAAATCTCTATCAGGCCTTGGCATTTATCCAGCTTTCTCTTTTTCTAGATACTCTTGCATGCAAGACAATCCACATGTCCAACACAGGAAAAATGAGGGAAGCTTAATTGCTTCATACTCTTTAAAACCAAATTCTGCTTGAATATTTTCATTGTTTCCTCTATAGATGTACTATTTTTACTCTAAACATATGTTTACGATTATAATACTTCTTCTATTAGTCAGACTTATCTTCTTCCCAATTTTTAATGTATTGTTACAATTGCAAAGTAAATAGAATATTCTTCTTCTTGAGATGTATCACTTACATGTTTCACCATTTATTGGTTCAATTCAACAATGCAAATAATCACTTAATCACGTATTCCTTTGTTAGCATCAAGTTCAATTTTATTTCATGGTGGTAACCAACATAATTGAAATTAAGATCACTTGATAGAAGTAATGTGGTTTAAAATCAGGTCATTGTAGTTCACTTGTCACGTCCCCACCCTTCTACCATAGAGAGGACGCGACTATACTGCTATCATATCTGGGAAAGCTAAGTCCCATGAACACAAACAATAAAAATTTCATTGAACATAAAATATTTACAGGTGCATAATGCAATCTACAGTGGAAGCAATACATTTCATTCAACACATACATGTTGTTCATACTCATAAAACAAGCAACGTTCATCATGTTCAAGCATTTGACATGTTCATGATATATTTACGAAGAAAATACAATTGTAGACTTAAATACAAGAATACTTATCTTGAGAAGAAGCTTCCTTGCAACTAGCTATCTCACTGCAACGTTCCACCCAACCATAGGCCAGTGTTCTCCTTACTCTCTCAGCATCACTGCTACCCCTGAGCTAGGCATGAGTTCCACAGGGAACTAGGGGACACAGACTTACACACAGCAAGGCCAAACAACCAAAATCAATCCAATAACCACATCTAAACATAGTCAGCCCACTAACAGATGGATTCTTGGACTTACTTAACCAAGCCAACATAGGGATGCACTACACAAAAAAATCCAAGTTTTGGGTATGAACCAAAAACATCTTGGGAGCAAAATTTGACAACAGTTAATGGGGATAATAGCTTTGTGACCAAAATCGAATTCACAGAACGTTCTTGGCTCCACTTGGGTAAGAAAATGGCTCAAAAACCACTCAGAAATTCATGGTGTCTTCTCCAATTCGCTGGGAATTACCAAACACGATTTCCAACTTGGGAAAATGAAGAAAACGAATGCCCACATGAGGGAAACCACACACACAGTAGACAAACATGAATGCCACACCTAGGAATATACCAGCTACTTCAGAGAGCCCCAACGTGGATGAATGATGGGTGAGAAAAACACCCAGGAGCCCCTAATCATGAAGGAAGAACATAGAAGACCAAAAAACATGGAGGAAAATAGATCTCCAAGCTTCCACTGCATGAGGAAATGGAGAACTCCCTGCGTGAGGAAAAATGTGGCTGCTCTCCTCCACGTGAAGGTAAACATTGACGAAAACCTTCCCATTGGGAAAGCGTGTGGGAAATGGCCTACGACCCTGCCCAGGAATGACAACTCCACCCACCTCTATGGCTGCCCATGCCTCACATCCCTGAAGGCAATAACTTCCCCCAACTAATTCCTAGAGAATTTAATTGGTTGGCGAATAAGAGAAGAAAAGGTGAGTAATACAAAAAGGTGGTTGACATCTAGATGGGTTCTTCTCTTGACACATGGATTTTTCCCATTTGTTCAAGGTTTGAACATTCTCCCTCCCTTATCCTGAGGAAACCATGCCCCCATCTCATTATTTGTTGCTTTGACATAGATGGTTGTGGGTATTTAATTATATTGCATATTTACATCATGTCCAAAATTATAATGTGTTGGTTAGCACAAAATACCATCGGCATCGATTTTAATTGTCGAATCATAAAATGACAAATCAATGGTAGGGATTTTTCCTTTAGCTCCTCACCATGATTAATTACAATATTTACATCATATACATTTAATGCAAACGGGGTCAAAACTGGGGTATTACATCACTAATGACTATGAACATTGCAACCAATACTTGAACCTACCAAATAATGTAACCAAGCCTTTATGTTTGCAAAAAAATTTAGATAGAAAATAAAATGATACACGAGAAGAGAAAACAAAAAATGTACCATGGGGAATCAGTATACCTGAATAGTTAATTTGTAACGGTGGCATACACAATAGACATGTGCTTTATCCCCTTTGAAAGTAAGTAGCGTTGGACCAGTAACAACATCACATACGTTTTGCACAGTTAAGTTTATCAATCCGAAATGTTCAAGCCTAGAAACGTTGCTAAAATATAGACTTTTATATGTTAAGCATTTATACTTTTGTCATTAGCATAGTTAATAATACATCTGGATTCATGATTGTTCATCAAAATCATCCCTCCATAACACATGCCTCTTCATCAATTGTGTTTCTTACTTCTCTCTTTATTATTTTTAACTCAGTTTAAATTTATCAATCATGTCCTTCCGGATTTGTCCTTTCCACAACAAACTCTCCACAATAGACCTTTTCACATTCAGCTTTCCGAACCGACCTTTGCACAATTTGTGAGAACTAGCTTCTTCCACATTTGCGAGTTGCGGAATGTTGAGTTATTTATTCACATTTACCTTTCCGCATTCACATTTCCTTGATTACTTTTCCTCAATTCCCTTTCGGCATTTCCCTTCTTGCAATTGTGGATTGCGGATATGCATTTCTCTTTTTCTCGAAACTGCTTCTGCAATTCCCTTTTCACAAAACCAAATCAAATCAATTTGCAGATTCTAGATTGTGGATATGCCATTTAACTTTTCCAAAAAAAAAATTCGTGATTCGTTTTTCTCAACCCCTATGAGATGTTAATCTCTTGTACCTTTTCTCTAATCCATTGATATGTTATCAATCAACTCGATCTATTTGGACTTGATCTCCTTATCTAAATTTGTAACCTCTATAGCTTCATCCTCCACTCATATCAATCTATCAACTTGATCTATATTAAACTAGACTTGATCTTTTTCTTAACACTCAAAATCTACCCCCAGTTCTAAAAGGGTAAATCTTAAGCTAACTACAGAATCAAGCTTTAGGAAAGAAAGTTGGCTTCTTTCTTTCCAGAGAGGGATATCTCAATAATTGTTTTCATGGGACTAAATATATGAACAAGAAATAAATGTAAGATTGTTGCTAGTTGAAACAAGGAAAGTACACATTGAGCATGGACTTAAAAATGATAATAACAAGACAGTGCTATTGCATGGAGTTTTAACACAGCCAACATAGAAATCATTACAGTCAAAATCCTTTTTTTTCCTGTGATATAGAAGCAAATCAGAAACAATCCAATTATGAGAGTATCTAACAAGGATGAATCCTCATTAACTTTATATGAACAAATTTTGTGAATGTTTGAAATCAATAAATGAAAAGAAAAACATAATGGAAGTAGTAAACAATAAACATATGCACATGAGAAAAGGAAACTACGGACTATAACAAACAGAAAATAGGAATCTCTGGAAAAAGGATAGCTTTGGCTCTGAGAGTTTAATAAAAGATAGATCTCAAATTACAATGCTCATTTCTCACGGGTTCCAACCCTTGTTCCATTACAAAAACACGTTCTTATACAAAATCGCTCAAACTTGTCCTACAATTTTCACCACTCTCTGCTTCTGTGCACACTTCTTCCTCTGTCTTCTGCATTATCTCCACCAACTCCGAATGTACATGTTAAATGTATGTTCCTTCTGTGTTTGTTACTAAAGTTTTTATAACTTCTGTTATTACTGCCATTCATTCGAATTATTGGATGTAGTTATTGTTCCAGAGTATTAGGACGAACATAATGTATGTTCCTTTTGTGTTTGTTACTCTGTCGACTCATTTTTTTCTTGAACACGTTATCACCTCCAAATAATCTCATCACTTCATAAGGGTGGTGATGATGACGATGGACTTTGTTTCTGTTTGTCACAGTCTGAACATTCATTCAGACTGATGGGTTATAGCAATGGATACTATGCACTGTGGTAATTAATTCCATAGTCTCATATGGAGGCTTCAGTGGAATGTCCTTTGCTCTTTCAATTTTGGCCACCAATTCTACATTCGTTCTCAGTTCTTTTAAGACAGTGTTTCTCTTTCGGGTATCAGAAGGTTTCCTCCTTTCCAGATTTTCCATGTTGCTTCGAAACGTTGTTGCAGGTAGAACTACAACTTACTTATTTTCCAACCGTCTCCTAGCTTGCAGTGGAACATATCCGGCAACATTTCCCTCGCCCATAACAGACGTCACAACTCCAATCACAGGGACCCTAGGCCCATTACCACTAAAATTATCACTAACCATATTTCTGCTCAAGTATTCTTTAACTCTGTGTCCTGCAAACAAAACCTCATTGTAGCGATAATTTGCAATCCACCAAAAGTAGAAATTTCGTTCCATCGGGTAATCTGTCAAATATTCACACGTGCTATCATCGAGTAGTATAATAACAACATGATCCATCACATGGGTCACCACTCCAAGTTCTTATCTTTAGGTGCCAACTATGTCGCCCCTTTTTGTTTTGATGTCATGATACTTATGGCACAAGTGACTACCAAATTCTCTTGGTATCTATAGATATAATAATTGATAACTGTCACATCAACAAGATTTCTAAATAAGTGTGCCAACGCCTCCATTTTGTTCTTGAAGAACTCTTTCTGGTTCACTGCCTTTGTTGCATGCTCATTTCATTCGAATTAGGTTCCCCTTCATTCTTCTCATGATGTCGCCCTGTAGACGCTCACACACTCCCCTACCTACCTCCTCCTGACCACCCAACAGAGCTACGAGGAGCATTTTCCATACTTCCCATTTGTACAAGAATTCGATCCCCAACACGGAAAAAGAGGATATTGAACACTCGAAAAATGATGCCAAACTCACAAGAAATTTCATTCTGAACCATGATGTGACAGAGGAATTTGAGGCTCTCATACCTAACCCTGGTTATTCAAGAGGAAGAAAATATCTTCATATGAAGACCGTGGAATATCTTTGGCAACATAATTTTGTTTTGGGAAGAGCACTGGTTGACAAAGGAGAGGTGCATGAAACCATCATTCTGAAGCTAGATGAATTATCCAATAACATGCAGAAAATTTCCAATCACCTTGGCATTAAACTACAGAACTCCTTCCTTGTGGATACTGATATCAAGCTAGAAATTGGCTAATTCTCTAGATAGTTTATATTACTTTTATTACTATGAATATTTGCAAACAGTCTATAGTAAAGAATTGTCAATCTAGGTAGTATTTCCTGGTTTATTTTTGGGTCAGAATGTAATTTTGATAATTTTGAAACTTCTAAGCATGCTTTCCCTATGTAGGGAGGGCTTAGTTACTGTTTAATTTTTGTAAATCTCATTGAAGGCAATAGAAGGATCTTTCTTATTTACACAAAAAAATATGATAGGTATTACAATTAAGAGTTATATCATTGTCTTCTGAAAGGGAAACAATCCTTTCCCTTTGACTCATTCCCAAGTTTTTTTAAAATATTCTATTGACGAAAGTTTGTTATAGTTGACATATAGAAGCTTCCCAAAAAATAGATAATAATCCAATAAAATGATTTTGAGAAAATAGATATGAAATGCAAGTTGAAATGGAATATGCAAGCATTTATTCATGTCAATGTTAATGTTTATTTTTCTCGAAACTACTTTCACAATTTCCCTTCCGCAACTCCTCTGAGCCATCAACTTGATAAGTGTTCATTACAAATTGACATGTGTTTGTCCACAACTCGCAACCCGCATTTGCGGATTACGGATGTCGAACTTCAATTTGTTTTTTTTTTCTTTCCGCAATCCGCAAATTCTCTTAATAAAATTTCATTTTTCGGTTCCCCATTTCCGCAAACCCGTAATGCGAATTGCAGAAATTCTTTGCATTAATATTTCCTCTATTTTCGATTCCGTAGTTCCGCAACCTGCAATGTGGATTGCGGAAAGTGGAAACTTAAAAAAAATTGCAAGTTTTCCTATCCGCATCTCACAAACCGCAAATATTTTCGATATTGCAGATTGACGAAGCTAACAAATTTATTCCCCATTTCCTCTTAGATGATGGAATCTTTGGGAAAACCCCATCTATGACAGTCTGATAAGAAATTTCATGTAAGACCATTTTGTTCGGGACTATCCTTGTGTTGCTGGCAACAACAGATACCATTTTATGTTGCTAAAATGGGAGCCCCATTCACCCTTTAGATTTAATTTTGAAGCCACTATCTTCTTATGGGGATTTTTGAACTGTAAGTATTGTGTTTAAGCCTTAATAAAATTTCCTTATAAACCTTGTTTTTTGGTTTTGTGGATTGCAGAAATGCTCTTTTCTTTTACACATATTTTTCGTTTCCGCAACTCGCAATGCAAATTGCGGAAGTCCTTTTTTTTAGTTTTTCGGAAATATTTTTCCTGTATCCCGCAACCCGCAAATGCGGATTCCGGGAGTTAGAATTTTATTTTAATAAAAGTTTGTCTTTTCGCAACCTGCAACCCACAATGTGGATTGCAAATTGCGGAAATCTTTTTCAAAATAAAATTTTTATCTTTCGGTTCTGCCTTTCGCATCCCGCAATGCGGATTGCGGAAAGCGGAAAAGTCATCTTTTGCACATTTTTGTTCTTTCGATTCCTTAAAATGCAACCCACAATGAGGATTGCGAAAAGAGGAAACTAAATAAAATCGTCATTTTCAATATTTCATGTCTGCAACCCATAACCTGCAAATCTTTGCGGATTGCAGATTGCGGAACTTTAACATGTTTTCCTTGGTTGATAATTTCATTCCGCATTCCAGATTTTGCATTGCGGAAATCATAAAACCCAAAGTTTTTTGACTCTTTTTACTTCCACATTTTGGTTTCCCGCCTTCATCTTAGCCATCCATTTCTGCAAGATCTATGACCTAGATATATTTTTCCATTGAGCCCTGCATTATTTAATTCGTTCGAATGTATAAATTTCTCACCATTTCACTTGAGATTTTTTACTATGTTTGAGATTTTACTACGGATTTTTCTCATTCGAGCTTACCAAGCTTCTGGTCTCCAATATTTTACTGGTAATTCATGACTAAATGGGAGAAAATATCTGGGTCGTAGATCTCTAAAAAATGGACGATTGAGATTGAAGTAACAAACTAAAATGCGGATATGAAAAACAACCAAAAAATTTAGATATTCTGATTTTCACAATATGCAATCTGCATTTACGGGTTGCAGAATGCGGGATGATTTTAGCGATCAAGAAAAATGTTGTAAAATTCCGCAATCTGCAATCCGCAAAACACTTGTGGATTGTGGGTTGCGGGTAGGTGATGTTGCAAAAAATATAATTTTATTGATTTTCTGCTTTTCACAATCTACATTGCGGGTTGCAGAACTGAAAAAAGGAAAAAAATGCGAAAAACAACTTTTCTACTTTTCGCAATCTGAATTGCAGAATGCGGAAGGTGGAACCGAAAACATAAAACCTTAAGGTGAATCCATTTTTTTCACATTAAAAACCATTTGAAACTTATTTTCATATCGTAACCTTTTCAAACTTAACCAATATTGATAATCCAAAATTTAAAGATGCATAATGCAGCTGTTATTATTCATTTGACGTGATAAACAATTTAAAACTAAACAAATATTAATAATCTAGATTTACTATTATTTTCACTTGATAAACTCTTTAAAACTATTTTTCACATAATAAACAATTTAACTCATCAAATATTGATAATCTAACCTTTTAAATATGCATAATCCAACTTTATTATTATTTTCGCATGATAAACCATTTAAAACATGTTTTCACGTGATAAACCATTTAAATGGTTGGTTAAATAGGTTAACTAATTTTAATTTATTTAAAAACTTTTAAAATAAATCTTAGGGATTTACTTACAAAAAAAATAACATTCACAACTCTTATATTTTTGAGAAAATTTAAAAAAAAGAAAGAAAATTTGGGACAATAAACTGTATACCTTGACGAAGAGGACTGCGTGTTTTGAATTTGGGAGCATTATTGATTACCATGTTGAAGTCGCCACCTGATGAGAGTTGAAATTCGATACGATCCTCTTCTCCCACACAGACAAATATGAGAGAATGACTTTGAATACCACCCAGTAAGTTTTGTTAACAATATATTGTTGATGGCCCAGGCTTGTAGGTTGCTGGAAGATATACAAGGCAGTCAAAACAAAGAAATATTCCAACCAAAAAAGGCTTCGAATCGATCCCACGTAGAGAATATTCTATCCCCAATATGTTTGGGATGACTAAATCCTATGGATACAAGGCTATTAGAATTTTAATGCCATTTATATCTTCAAGCAGATAGTTCTAATAATGTTTGCAGCAAAAGAATGGAGAATGAAGATACAAACTGAACAAAACAAACCACACAGGAAATAGACAAATATTTCTCAGGAATTTACAGTATCATTCACAATAATAATATCAGGTGTTACAATAGTTTGCATAGGAATAATTCGAATGCATGGGATATGAATTCGAATCCTCCAAGTGGATATGACTGTATCTGACTGAAATCTCTAACTCAAGGTCTCCTAGTCAATATCGGAGTCCAAATAGACAGCTCCCTGATGGCCAATAACTCCAACAACCAGTGATAACTAGTTAACTCAGTGCAACTGAGTGTGGTAGGTAAGAAAAGCGCTCCTCCCCATGCAACCATGCATTATCCATGCATTGGTAGCGCTAGCTTAACTGTTTGTGAAGTAAATGAAGGTAACTGAGGGCTAACTGAGACTAATTAGTACTAACTCCAACTAATTGAAGCAGGCTGGTGCCGAGACTCCCAGTGGCTTCTAAAATGTAGGGATTGGTCTAGGAGGTTCCCAAACTGATGCATGCACATGCAGTAAGTGGTAGTTAACCTCTAGTAGTGTTCCTCACACTCTAGTGACCGGTACATGTGTCCCCATTAGGACAAGTGGACCCAATTAATTAATGAAGGTTCCTAAGTTAGGCTAATTAATCTAATAGAAATTATGAGCAAGGGAGGATTAATAATCCTAACACCCCCCCTGAATCCTAAATTGGAAAACTGTGGGCCCTGGTAACAATACCATAGGTCACCCAATATACAATCTGAGACACATAATACAAATGAGGTAGGGAATACCTCTTGGGAAAAAACCCCCTCAAAAATAGGAACTGAGAATCAAGCCTTAATGCCCAAAAGAGACCTGAGAAAGGAAAATCTCTTTTCGGTAAAAGACTGGGTAAAAATATCTTTAATATGGTCATCATATAGTAGTGCAGTGTGATGGTTCTGTCATGCACCAGTTCTCGAATGTAGTGCATGTGAACCTCTATGTGCTTTGTCCTGTGCTTTTGAACAAGATCACTGGAGATCTTGATTGTACTATGGTTGTCACAATAAAGATCTACTGTAGGTGAAGTCTGAATCCTGAACTTTGTCAAGATGCCATGTAGCCAAATTTCCTGAAAAGCTGCATTCACAGGTCCCCGATACTCTACTTCTGCTAAAGAAAGTGCAAGGGCTGCTTGGTTCTTGCTGGACCAACAATTGGCCCAGATCCAATCATGAATACAAAACTCGAGGTGGATTTACTATCATTTCCATCTCCTTCCCAATCTGAGTCTGTAAATACTATGAGATCTAGTTGTGCTCCTGCAGCATAGTGGATCCCATAATCAATAGTACCCTGCACATAGTGCAAGATCCTCTTTGTTTCCTTCCAGTGTAGCTCATGTGGCTCTTGCATATATATGGCAGCAGCACTCACAGCATAGGATATGTCTAGTCTTGAATGAGTGAGATACAGAAGGATTCCAATGACTTGTCTGTAGAGAGTGTTGTCCACCAAAGGTGTGGAAACACCTTCTTCAATCCTGATGCCTGATAGAAAAGGGAAAGGGGCTGCCTTGCAATCCTCCATGTGGAACGTCTTGAGCATGTTTGATGAATACCTAGACTGTGAGCTCATGATTCCTGAAGTCTTTTGACTTACTTCAAGACCAATGAACTGTCTTAAAAGTCCTAAGTCAGTCATAGAGAATGCTTTATTAAGACTAGACTTGATGCTGCTCAATCCAGCAGCAGAGCTTCTAGTAATGAGCAAGTCATCCACATACAATACAACTAGAAGCAACAACCCCTCCTTCTTCTTCATGTAGACATTGCAATCAAATTTGCACCTTTCAAACTTCTGAGAGATGAGGAAGGCATCCATCTTGGAGTACCATGCCCTTGGGAATTGTTTGAGTCCATACAACAATTTCCTCAATTTGCAGACTAAGGAAGGATCATCAATAAACCCCTCAGGTTGTTTCATATATATTTCCTCCTCCAAATCACCATGGAGGAAGGCACTCTTCACACCCATGTGATGTATTTCCCATCTCTTGGAGGCAGCAATGGCCAATACCAGCCTGATGGAGTCCATTCTAGCTACAAGAGTGAATGTATCATTGTAGTCCAAACCTTGGACCTGAGAATACCCCTTTTCCACGAATGGATCCTTGTACTTGGTTGTGGTCCCATTAGTAGCTATTTTGGTTTTGTAGATCCATTTGCACTATACTAGCTTCCTTCTAGAAAGAAAGGGGACAAGTTCCCATGTCTGGTTGTCATGTAGCGAATCAAAATCCTCATCCATGGATTCCTGCCATCTAGGATCATGGAAATCCTCCTTGAAGGATTGAGGATCTAACCCAAGGATCATAAAACACCTCTTAGCAAGAAGAGGATCTGTGTGAGACACTGCTACACTCTCCTTCTGATGTTGGGGCCTCGTTCTTCTTTTGTCATATGGATCCCCAACACCATCTCTAGCTTCTTAGCCCATTTAGGCTACTGGAATGAGATAGATGTTGGATCTGGATCTAGATCCCTTTGAGTTGTAAGTTCAATGTATGGATCATACTGGGATGACTCCTCTTCTGAATCTGAATCTGAAATGTCAAGATTTGAAATTGGAACTGCAATAGGAAGTGAATGAATGTTTATACATTCATTAGCTTCGAATGAAAGCTGAGGTGATGCTAGAACTGTGTATGGCATGAAGTGAGAGAAAATATATGCCTTGGAGGCATGATCAACAATTAATTTCACTACAAGCTGCAATTGAGATTTTTGTGATCTCCACTGAGTCAGGTCCAAACACCACTTGCTTTGGTAAGCCAGTGTGGGTCATCTGGTATACAGACAACATATTAGCTGCAAGGGAGGGCACATATAGGACATCTCTGAACACACCATGCTTCGCTCTGATGGTGCCTCTTCCTGCTGCTGGAATTTGGGAATCATCTCCCATTTGAATAGTGGGCTCTTCATTGATGTTGAGAGAGGAGAAGATATTCTTAGAGGCCACCATGTGATTAGAGGCTCCAGAATTAATCAAATAGGATGTAGATCGAGGTTGTCCTGCTTTCAAAGCATGACATCTTTCATGTCCGTTATTTGAATTCTTTGCTCTCTGTGGGGAAGAAATATTATGCTGCTTGAGAAGAGCAGCCATCTCATCAAGTTGCTTCCTCATACAATGTTCTTCAAGATGGTACCCTTTTTCACAGTAAGGACATAACTTCTTTTCAAATTTCTTCTTCTTAAAGCTAGAGGCCCCTTCAAAAGCTTGCTGATTTTGTTTAGGCTTCGAATCAGCTGCCTTTGGCTCCTTCTTCTTTGATTTCCCCTTTTCTTGCGCCTTGGAAGAGTCAGTAAGTAAGAGAGCTTGATCTTTGGAGGTGTGGATGACTCCCATTTGAATCAATTTGTCTTGCTCCTTGATTAAGGACTCAAAAAAAGAATCTAATGAAGGAAGTTTCCAATCAGGAAAGATTTCCCGCTTGGAATGGAACATAGAGACATATACATAATACTCAGGTCCTAGTTTGCTGAGTATGGTAAGGACATTCTTCTCATCCTTTCGCTCTATTCTACACTGTCTGCATTGGAGCACTAGAGACTTGAATTTAGAGAATAATTGCTCAATAGTCTCGAAACTACTGGGATGTAAAGATACCAACTCATTCTCCAGAATGTGTCCCCGAAGCTCATCTTGTTTGTTAAAAAAGATATCAAGCTTCTCCCAGGCTTCTCTGGGAGTCCTCAATCCTTCTAGATGGAAGAGGAGATCTCTGGAAATATAAGTACATAAGTACCTGAATGCTTCATCACAATGGTTTAGGAACTTGTTCTGCTCTACTGGCTGATGAGGCTTAGCCTCCAATCCATGTATGATCTTGTGGTAGCCATGCTTGCACAAGGCCAACTGCATATCAATTCTCCAATCAAGATCATTGGAATTTGTGAGGATCCGTGGTTGAAGAGTTTGAGAAATCATAATTGCTCCGACTGGAGGACTACAAACACTTCTCACAGGCTATGTAGCACTTGTCAATTTCACTGTAATAACACACTACAACATATGAACTGTTATAATCATTCTTTTCCTCCCAGCATGAACATTTTTTCAGGGTCCCTCACACCCTCTCCGCTTCTCTGAATAAATCCATAGCTAGAAAATTTTCATAGGGGACTTATGTGGAAACCTAACTGGTTCGGATGTTCGATGGGGAGAAACAAGGATGAAACATTCTTGAGAAGGCTCTTATACCATATTAGAATTTGAAGTCCATTTAGATATTCAAGTAGATAGTTCTAATAATGTTTGCAGCAAAAGAATGAAGAATGAAGATACAAACTGAACAAAACAAACCACATAGGAAACAGACAAGTATTGCTCAATAATTTACAATATCATTCACAATAATAATATCGGGTGTTACAATAGTTTACATAGGAAGAATTCGAATGCATGGGATATGAATTTGAATCCTTCAAGTGGATATGATTGTATCTAATTGAAGCTCTAACTCAAGGTCTCCCAATCAATATCAGAGTCCAAATAGACAACTCCCTGATGACCAATAACTCCAACAACCAGAGACAACTAGTTAACTCAGTGCAACTAAGTGTGGTAGGTAAGAAAAGTGCTCCTCCCCATGAAACCATGCATTATCCATGCATTGGTAGTGCTAGCTTAAATGTTTGTGAAGTAACTGAAGGTAACAGATGGCTAATTAAGACTAACTAGTACTAACTCCAACTAACTGAAGAAGGTTGGTGCCGGGACTCCCAGTGGATCCTAAAATGTAGGGATTAGTCTAGGAGGTACCCAAAATGATGCATGCACATGTAGTAACTGGCAGTTAACCTCTAGAAATTTTCCTCACACTCCAGTGACTGGTGCATGTGTCCCCATTAGGCCAAGTGGACCCAATGATATTAGTGGACCCAATTAATTAATTAAGGTTCCTAAGTTAGGCTAATTAATCTAATAGAAGCTATGAACAAGGGAGGATTAATAATCCTAAAAAAGGCCTCCACTAGCACAAAGGTTTTCAGAGCAATAATATCTTTTCTTACGACAAGTGAGAAAGATTTAAAGTGACTAGACTCTAGACTAACTATTCAAGAAAACTTAAACAATTTGTGTAATCGATTTGGAACGGGAAGTTGTAAGACATAATAGATAACTAGAAACTGATTACTCAACATACATAAATGTAAATCAAGTTCAATTTCCTTAACCAACTTCAAATAAACATAAACAATTAAAATTGCAAAGCTTTATCCAAAATGTTATAGATGTACAACATGTCCTATCAGGTAATACTAATTGACAAATTAGTATCAGGGATTAATAACTAGTCATCAGTTGCAAAACATATCATGTGAATTAAATGAAGACATTCATTGAACGCATATTTAATGTGTCACGATTGTAAGGAAAAATCAATACATAAAATAACACATCAGTAGATAAGAAAGCAATAATAATTATGCCAGATAGATGGAATAAAGACTAAAATTCATGAAATACATTTGATGAATAACCACAAAACATAGCATAAATAAGAGTGTAATTTTATTCACTTGCAAAACGTTACAAATTACAAAATTGCAAGCTTTCCTAGTATGTTCTTGGTAATATTCTCTCATGTCGAGTTCTCCTAGGCTTATTCCCGCTAGTTCCCCCTCTACTTGGGAAATACCCTCCCTTTAAATAATGTTACAAAATTTACAAAAAATGAAATTTCCCAACATGTGGCATTACAAGATATTTTGGTTTCATGGTTTTCCAAGGGTGAAACGCCACTTGGCATAAGCATCGATTAAATCTTGGATGTTCGTAAACTGAGCAGTTTCCAAATGCAATTGAGCTTTGCATATAAGGGATGCAATATCCCTTTTCCTAATCTTCCCACATTCTTTGAAGAAGAGATCAATCCTCATTAACGAAGCAAGAGGTGCCTCAATCCAGTGCTCGATCTCCTCCACAGTAAGCTAAGTCATCTCCATGATATGTTCCTTTTCTTTGGAAAAATCCCTCTCAATCTCCTCCAGTTTCAGTTTTGGGGGCATAGCCTCCGCAATAGGATCTAACAATGGCTGCTCCAGATACTCGAGCAATGTTTTTGAGGAAACCCACTTCCTTTTGCAGGTAGCTTTTCCATATTTGATGATGGATTCCACGTGATCACAAATGTCTTCCCATGTTTCAATGATCTCCTCAATTTTCTTAAGCTTAAGCTTATCTAGTATTGGCAGATCTTCTGGTGTTTCTTTAATATACTTATGCCAGTATATAATGGAATCGTAAGATTTGGTGGCTTCTTGTCTTCTTTTGTTTTCATGTCCCAAATTTTTCATTGGGTCACAATGGCCTAATCACATTTCCCATATTCATGAGAGTTTGTCAAATTGATGTTAAGGGTCAAATAATTGCCAAGCAGGAAGATTACTAGTTTCCTAGGTTGGGGTGGAAGCTTTGGTATTTGGAATAAGGGGGACAATAAATGATGTTCGAACATTAGAATGACATACATATTTAATAAAGGGTCTAAATAAATAAATACAAGTGAAAATCAAAGTGGCAATTGATCATGAAGACACATGGAGGATGCGGGACCCACACAAGATAAGTTTTCTATGCCACATGGAATCATCCTCTTGTCATTTAGAATCCATAAGAATCCCAAGGGTCTTGGGATGAGTTTTAAGGTCAATATACTTGGCATGAATCAATTTAGTTTGAATTGGAGTGGAAGAGTAACTCCCATGGAAGAGGAAGAGGCATTTTGGAGCTAATGAGACACTTGGACTAGATTCCCTATCTCTATGACAACAATGATGAAGATGCTATGACACCTATGACACGAATAATATCTGAAGGCTGACATATGACATATATGACATTTCAGGGCTAAAAATATCTCCAAGAGAGCACTCAAGGGATTTAGGGCAGCTAAGATGCTTCCACATGTGATTTGGTGGAAGTGGGCGACTAGGAATTGTTGTACAAGTGGCATTATTTGGAGTCTCTTCCCAACTAGAGTTGGAATGCATCTCTTGGAAGGAATTCGACCCATAGAGAGCTTGGAAAATTTATAAATTTCAATAACAAATATTGAAGGCACATTTTGATCATTTGAGAAATTTGCATTTGTCAAGAGAGAGACATTAGAGGAAATTTCAACTCAAAATGGGCCTCCCAAAATGAACTAATAAAATATTAGTTAAAATAATAAAATAATATTTATTACTTTTGGAGGAAGAAAAGAAAAAAACTACTTTTGTGTTTTTATTTTTGACATATCTCCCTATGTTTTTACTCAAATTTCGATCTGGAGAGCTCGTTGGATGCAGAATTAAATTCCGCATCCAACGAGTACCCACTCGGTGTACTTTTGACGGACCCCGCTACCCCAAAAACAAGAAATACCTGAAAAAATAGAATGATGACATCATCATTCCATTTTTTCAGGTATTTCTTGTTTTTGGGGTAGCGGGGTCCATCAAAAGTATGCCGAGTGGGTACTCGTTGGATGCGGAATTTAATTCCCCATCCAACGAGCTCTCCCGATCGAAATTTGAGTAAAAACACAGGGAGATGTGTCAAAAATACAAACAAAAAGGTAGTTTTTTTATGATACCTATCCCCAAATTTATATTAAAAAAGTGTTTAAGACCTATACAGTATTTCAAATTTAAAGAAATTTCATTGGCTAACAGATGATGACATGGAATTTGAATAAAATTTAAAAGGCCCATTTTGAGTTGAAATTTCCTCTAATGGCCAGTGGATGACGAGTTTCTTTCCTTCGCCAATTTTGAGGGTGAAAGATTCCCATGCAAGTTGGTATGTGGAAAGGATATTTAGGTATTTCATGGAGATTTTATGGAGTCATAAGTTGCACATGCAATCTACAGGGAAGCTCGTGGACACTTCAATATCAGCTTGTTCTTTCATCTATTCCAAGTTTTCTCATCATATTATTGCTCTATGGATTAAGGCGCACTTGGTTAGATATTGATCTCTTTGGGAGAGATTATCATGGTTCATTTTTTATGGTAATAAGCCTAATATAATTTTTTATTCATTTTCATAAATTCTCAGGTCGAAATACCAAATGGTTGTATGTAAAAGTGATTGTTAATGAGCAAACAATGACCATTTCCCACTATATTGATGCATGCCATTGTAATACTGATGATTTCGAATGAAAGGATGTTTATATGATATATATATGATGAATGGAATATAATTTATACTCTTTTATTCATATTTATAAATTATCAAGTCGAAATAGCAAAATATTTCATGTAAAAATGTTAAACAATGAAGAAATAGTTCCATTTCCCCACTACCTTGTTGTGAACCAATGTAATGTTGATGGATTCGAATCGATAAGTAAAATACTGATTTTTTATGCATGAATTGGATTTTATTGATGTATTACATGATTTTAATTTTCAGTACATAAGAATTTTGAGCCATTTTGTTGAGTTTCATAGCATTTGGAGAAGATTGCTTATCATTTCCCCCAAGGTTGAAACTAGTGTTTTTGCATCTGATTTAAGGGAGTTATAGAAGACATTAAAAGTTAATTGGTGATGCATATGAGTTCATTTTGATGTCCTTTATATTTCTCCTTATTCCATTCATAAATTATAGTTTCATTTATTGCATTTGGAAAGTCATTTTCATCATCTACCCCTAGGGGATTTGAACCACAAGTTGCTCATAAAAATCCATACATTGACCAGAATTACAAAGTGAGTTTTAGAAGTAATTTCATGGTTAAAAGACACCTATAAACACCATTTTTATGTATTAACATCATTCATACACCTTCTGGTACAATTTGAGAGCATTTTGGTAAATTTGGAGCCATCTACCATTGGGGGTTTGAGCCTCAAAATTACTAGTAAATTCCATGAGTTCTCTTGGATACCTATTCGACCCCAAAGACACATATAATGATGAAAAAATACTTTAATTAATTTATTATAACATAAACAAGTCTCATACTAACCATTAGTGGAGGTTGTACAGTGTTTGGAAGAGATTTGTTCCAGGACCTAGGGGGGATTTCCACCTCCCAAATTGACTAGTCTTGTACCGAAACTTCTTCCCTTGAAAATTGCAGAACATGGTTGGGTATATCAGTTGATTACATATATTATATATATTTTTAATATCTCCCATCACCCCTCATGAACTTCCTCACCAAGTTTGAAAGTAATTGGAGGAGTTTGGAATTAGTTGTATCCATATACCTAGAGCTGAATTTGGTGAAATTGAGCACATAGGGAAAATTATTAACACTGCATTAAATTTGTGATGGTAATTGAGAAAATAATACTTATGTTAAAATGAGTTATACATCTCTTGCATATCATTGAATCCTTTACACAAATTAACCATGCCTTGATAAAATTGATCATGTACTCTGCACGCTAATTGTTTAAACTCCTCTTCTGTAAATTTAGAGAAAGAAGAGGTAGAGGATGAAAGTTGTAGGTCCTTGAGTTGTTGTTCAAACATGGAAATTTTATTTTCCTACTAGTCAGTTAATAGATCATCCTTCTCAAGTTGTTGCTTCAAATATTCATTCTTCTTTTGGAGCTGATTTAACTTCTCTTCACATTCCTCTTTGAGAAGTTGCATTTCCTTCCTGTGGTGTTCCTCAACTTGTGCTAGGTATTGTTTGTCCCTTTGTAGCTCTCATTCTCTGTCCTGAAATTATTTATTCAACTGGGATACTGAATCAAAATTTCTCCCAGCAAAGGCTCCCATGGCATCTGTCGTATCCAAGGCTTCTTGTTTGGTGTCGGAGGAGTCCCTTTTCCAAATAATATGGTTAAGAGCCACCACCTGCTTGAATGTGCCTTCTCTTTTCCTATTGGATCCCTTATTAACCACAACTTTCTCTTTCCTACTCAAAAAATATTTACTTAGAGAAACCACTGCATCCTCGCCAAAATCTTCCATCTCCTCTGTAGTCAAGATGGTTCCTTCTTGAACAGTGACCAGAGGCTCAGGTTGGGATTGAGAAACAGGGACTTCCACACTGGTGGGTGAAATAGTAATGGGGGGTGTAGAAGAAATCGGTGCAAGGGATGAATATATAGAAGTGGAGATAGGTGTAGCAATTTTAGAGGAATAAATTGTACAGATGGAAGGGATGTCTTGTTGGGGAAAATCAGAATGTGGGGATGATGGGGTAGTGTGAGGTGGTGATGAAGTAGAAATAATAGGTAAAGTAAGGGGTGAGGTAGATATAGGCACATCAATTAGTACTGAAGGGGTGTTGGTGGTAGCCAAAAGAATTCGAGATAAATTGATATCGGACAAAGAAAGTTGTGGAAATGATGAATCAATAAAACTCCCAGGTGACTAGGTGATTGGAATTGAAGATGTCATGGAAGTATAAGCATTAATAGGGAATCTGGAAGGAGTATTTTCCTCCTCCAAGTCACTTTGTATCTCATGAATCTCAATATGAGCCCGAGGGAGAGGTTCTACCTCCTGAATTGGAGGAACCTGCATGGGTACCTATTCCTGTGGAGCAGGCTACATTGGTGGCGCTAGATGTTCTTCCCTGGCCACCTCTTGAGGCAGTGGCTATGGATCAACACATGGTGCTTGTTGTACCTATACCTGTTTAGGAACCAGTTGATTTTGCTGCTTCTTAGGATGAGGTTCGACCACTTCTGTTTGTGCCTGTAACTTTGAGCTAATCTTTTCAAGACTTTTCTTAAAATCTGCCCCTTTGTGTAGGGTCTCTATCATGAGAGAAGGATGAGTTCTTACAGGAAATTCAAGAATAACATTACCCTTGTATTTTGATTTACTAGAAAGAGAAGAACAAGATCTAGGTGCTTTCTCTTTTGCCTCCTTTTCCAGATTATGCCTCTTGATGTTCTCTTCCACTGTCAATTTTGTCTGTCTGAAATGGAGCGTATAAATATTCAGATCCTTTTGATATTTAAAAATATGAGCTTTGACATTGGGATCAACAATCTTACTCAATACCTTGTGGAAATCAATAACTTCTCTGTAAATTGAATCATTAGGTTCATCCCGATGAGCATATTGAATCCTAGCATGCTCCTACACAAAAACAAAGGCCAGATATGACTTAGGGTCATTCATCCTCTTCGTTTCTTCCCCTAGGTTCATATTAGCAATCTCTCTACCCAAGATAGCTGTGTGAGTGGAATTTTGTAAAATGATAGATCCTAATTTCAAGGGAAACTTGGGCCAAGACTTCCTTTTGGACGATGCAAGTTTAGGAAAAACCCCATCGATAACAGTTTGATACGCTATCTCTAGTAAAACCATTCAATCTGTGACTTTTCTAGGAATTAGGTGAACTGTATTGCTGCCCCAAATGCGAATGTAGGAGAAATATTATCCCACATACCAATCACCATGTAACGCAATCAAATATCTGGCCCTTTCATAGAAAGTTGAAGCGTTTGCCTTGAAAATATTCTAGTACATTGACACTAGAAACAGGCCACAAATTTCATAAATTCAAGGAACAGAATGTCCTCCCACATATCTGAGCAGTAGATATGTACCGGTGGTGAAGTTTTGTTCTAGTCATATCCCATGGCCAGAAAAGAAGAAGTGGTACAAAATACATCCATAACATAACCCGACATGTAGAAAGTTGTTTTCCTTGAGGCTGAAGTCTTCTGATATTTCTCGATTTCATCTTCCAAATTCACAGATAAAATCTGTGACCAATTAAAAGATTAACCCGTGAGCAATAGATGGTGGGATACATGAACCCATTCGAATTTGAACACCGAACAATTTGGAAATCCATATAACCGACAAAGCATGGTCGCAAGAAAGGAAAACGATTCCCTAAACCAGGAAACATGGTAAGAATTGGTTTCCTTAGGGACATATTTAGTTGGGTTTTCCATCCAGAATTTGACTAATTCCTCAAGGTTAAATTGGGACATGGCCACATCAAGGAATTGGGCACTCAAAAGCTGTTGAGGAGTTCCAAGGAAATACGCCCTAGGTAAAACCTCAGGATGGAAAGACACCACGTATGAGTATGGTCGTCGAACGAACAATCATTAGGGTTTGCGTGGTCCAATGCCCACTTGACAGGGTTGGTATAGGGCATGAACGGAGGTCGACCTGCAATGCAATGAAGCTGATAGATCCTAATTTTGGCATACATCGGATTATCATGGGAATTGCAAAGAAATCATCATTGTTGAATATTGAGTAAATTCTCGACCAATCCAAGCGAAGGGTTTCTGAAACATGCCCACTGATTTCAATGAAAATTTTGGCATTGGGATCCTTGCTCTTCTGCTCAGGCCTGGTTTTCATGGACATATTGTAGGTAAATTTTGGTAAAATTTAGCAACCATGGTTAAAATCTACCACAGTTAAAAAATAACAGAAAAAACGACTGTGAAGGGAAATACACTTACCGGTAAAAAATATTGGAGATTAGAAGATTGGTGAGCTCGAATGAGACTCTGCGCAGCAAAATATTCAAACGCAGTAAAAATCACAAGTGAAATGGTGAAGATTTCATGAATTCGAATGAATTAAATAATCCAAGTCTCAACGGAAAAATAGATCTAGGCCATAGATCTTGCAGAAATGGATGGCTGAGATCAAGTCGGGAAACCAAAATGCGGAAGTGAAAAGAGTCAGAAAACTTTGGATTTTATGATTTCCGCAATTTGCAACCCGGAATGCAGGATGAAATTATTAACTAAGGAAAATTGGTTAAACTTCCGCAATCCACAATCCGTAAAGTTTTGTGGGTTGCGGGTAAGCAATGTTATAAATGATGATTTTATTGAGTTTTCTCTTTTTGCAATCTATATTGCGGGTTGTGGTTTGCGGAACTGAAAGAACAAAAATGTGAAAAAAATGAATTTTTCGCTTTCCGTAATCCGCATTGCGGAATGCGGAAGGCAGAACCAGAAGGTAACAGTTTTATTTTGAAAAATATTTTCATAATCCGCAATCCGCATTGCGGGTTTCGGGTTGCGAAAATACAAACTTTTACTGAAAGAAAATTGTAACTCCCGCAATTCGCATTTGCGGGTTGTGGGATGCGGGAAAAATATTTCTGAAAACCTCCAAAAAAATACTTCCATGATTCACATTGCGGAACATGAAATGTGGGTTGTGGAAGCGCAAAATATGTGTAAAAGAAAAGAGCGCTTTCACAATCCGCAAAACCAAAAAAATAGGGTTTACAAGGAAATTTTATTAAGTCCAAAAAACAATACTTACAGTTTCAAAAACCCCCTAGCAAGATCATCATGGGTCCAAGATCCAATTAAAGGATAATTGGGGCTACCATTTTGGCAGCTTAAAATGGGATATGTTGTTGCCAACAACAACAATTTAAAACTTAACAAATATTAATAATTCAACTTTATTATTATTTTCATATGATAAACTATTCAAAACTAATTTTCACACAATAAAAATTTAACTTAGCAAATATTGATAATATAACCTTTTAAAGATGCATAATCCAACTTTATTATTATTTTCACATGATAAACCATTTAAAACTTATTTTCACGTGATAAACCATAATCCATTTTTTAAATTTTCTTTGAAACCAAAATTTTTCATGTACTTCATGGAAAGTCGTTTTAAAATTATTTATTTATTTTTATTTACATAAATCAAATTAATAAAATAAATATATCATTTTTTAAGTATTAATTAAAAATATATATTATTTAAATACTTTAAAAATACTTATTTTATAATAAAATTTATTTAAATCAGCCATATCACTTGAGTTTTTATCCTCGTTGTTTGTTGCTTTATAGCTTTAATAGTAAGTGTTTTGAGTATTCCGCAAATGCAAAAAGAGGAAAGGTAAATTGATAAAATATAAGGGTTTCCGCAATCCGTAATCCGCATTGCGAAATGCATAAAGCAAAAAAATTTACAAAACTCGGTATCTATGTGCATTACCACTCTCAATTATACATTATATACCTTAAACATATTTTATTTTATAAAAAATGTTTAATTTAATATGTTTTCTTGGTTCTCTGTTTGTAAATAAACAAAAATTATTTATATAAAAAAAATCCATTATAATAAAATAAAATAGTAATATTTTAGACTATAATTATAATACAAATAAAATTAACAATAAAGTTCATAGTGAAAGTTTATCAACAAAAGTGACAAAAGTAGTTAAATATGATTAAAAAATAAATGTTAAACCATTTCTGTTTCATTAACATTATATATATGATTGTTAAATAAATTTTTACAATATTATTTTATTAATTTTATAATAAAATTCATTTAAATAAGCCATATCACTTGAGTTTTTAGCATCGTTGTTTGTTGGTTTATGGCTTTAATGGTAAGGGTTTTGAGTGTTCTGGAATCTGCAATCTGCGTTGCGGGATGCGGAAAGCGGAAAGGTAAATTGATAAAATATAAGGTTTTCCGCAATCTGCATTGCGGAAAGTGGAAAGTGGAAAATTTACAGAGCTCGGGATTTGTGTGCATTACCACTCCCAATTGCGGAAACTCTATGGCGAAAACAGAGTTGCGGAAACTCTGTTGCAAAAACTCTGTTGCGGAAAGGCACTTGCAAAAAGGAGCTTGCGGAAACAGTGTTGTGAAAAGGCACCTGCAGAAAGGTTTAGTTGCGAAAAGACTCAATTGCGAAAATGTTGAGTTGCAAACAAGTTGCAGAAATACTAAATTGCGAAAAAGTTCAGTTGCAAAAAGACACCATATTTTTCCCTCTTGACGTTTCTTTGCGTCTTTGCACCTCTCGATGCCAATGCTATTTTAATTGAATTTATTATTACTGTATAGATTGTTGGCACTTAAGCTAAAAAAAACATTGGAAAAAAAGAGAGAAAAGAACCTTTCATAATATTTCAATGAGATGAGTGAGAATATTATCAAAGCCTTTCGTATTATGTCACCCCGTTCTTTTCAATCATGATCATGTTCTTGTTACACACTTGGAAAGGGCATTTGTAAAAATATAATTCTTGATAAGAGATTGACAAGGCTGGTCAGGAGCATTGTTATTCATTGGATATTTAATTTTAACGAAATAAACCATCGTATTTTATTTCTGTCGTGACTTTAACTTTGATAAAGAGTCTCATGTACGGTTGAAATTCTTTCAAGAGTTTCGCTCCTCTTTGAATGACATCGAATAATTTTGAACGAAATATTAGACAGCGACTACCCTTGAGCGAGTGTTGAAAAGGACTTCCTGAATCCTTCTATACTATCATTGGAATTTTTATAGTCACGACATTGTAAGCAACTTTAACTACTTTTACGGGACTATGAAAATGCCACATGCATGTTGTTGAACAATCCAAATTTATCCTCACTCCAGTTTAGTAACAACGTACATGACTTGGTCTCTATGACAAGGTCCAATAAGAACTAGAGTTTTGTATCTTATCACACCAAGTACCTTTGCAACACATTCACCACACCAACATGTCATCCACATGCATGCCAATTGAACTCCAATACTCTGCCAAGTGTTCTAGCCTCCACTATTGCAATCTCCCCACACTAAATATATATGTCGTTTTCTATGGGATAGTGGCTCCACCAATGGTTGCAACCAAGTTCAATGGTTTATAAAACAACTTCTCATAACTTGGATTGGTTTTCAATAACATTTAAACATAATGAGGAAACAATAATAGCCATCATACTTATATCAACGACAGATTACAAAACTACTTAAAAAACTTCTAATAAAATTTCATGTCAGAACTAGGCATTGACTTTTCACAAGAATCATGACCATTTCTTTACTCAAATCTGATGGTTCTAATTGGATCTGGTATCCACAACTGCTATGGTTGGTTTGTACTGTGGAAGGCGATTGTATTACCATGATTTTACACATCCAAGGTTCCATAGATTAAACCAACTTCACTTGTCTACAAAAAATAAACAACCATGAAGTCAGATCATATGTGGCTATCAAGCATCGGCCTCATTGCATTAGACATATCTATCACAAATATAGAACACTTTGCAAGCATGGAAAGAGAAAAACACCCATTTGAAGGAGAACTGGACATTGAAGGAATGTTGAGTGTGGAGAAAATCCTATTGGGAATAGATTAGGCATATGAAGTACAAGATTTTAACTTCTAAACCCAATATAACGACTAAAATAATTAAAATTGTATAGGTTCAAATCTTGCACTTTTTTCTTAAATATTCCCTATATTGTTGGCAGAAAATAACAGATTCCCAACATTAATTTATATGAGTAGTTTGAACCATAGCTTCTTTGAGAATGTGTATCTCATCATGTTTGACTATTTCTATTTATTAATAGAAAATACATCATTCCAAAAGAATGACTTCCTATGTTGAGTAAGTGCACCAGTGTTTTCTTGGGAGTAATGGTGATGGTCAACTTGACTTACTGCACGGTAAGAAATTTTATTTTCTTTTTACTTTTGGGGTTGTGATAGAGTGCCTTTGGAAAATCCACCTTTTACTTCGATGAATTAAATTGCAACCAAAATTTAGTGTGACCACGATTCGCTACGACATATATTTATTGCAACCAACTTTTACAGCGACGAGAATTTGTTGTGATATACAAGTTTGCGACAAACTTGTGTGTGACATACTTCACTTTTGGTCTAGAGACTTTTTACAGAATTTTGACCTGACACACATTTTATGGAATTTTGACCTGACACATTTTTTACCTCGACAGACACCCACTTGACTTCGACAATGTTTTACTGCGACGAGATTTACCCTCTACACACTTTGGTTGCGACCAACTCCCACTTCGACCAGACCACTTTTAGTTGAACATTATAAAAAAGAGATTTCTTAGTCTAAAGAATTATAATATGAAAAACACTTTTCATCGAACCGTAACCTGGGATAAACCTCAACACAAATATATTGCGACAGACTCACAATATCATATAACCAAATATTAAGTAAGACTTGTGTCGAGCACCTTGCGAATAAAAACTCAAACTTTTACACAATGAAATATTTGTGGGGTCTTTGTGTTTTTCACTAAATGGTAAATGTAAACAACATTTACTCAAGTAATTTTGGAGAAGATGTGTGGCTCAAATAAGACATTCAATCAACCATAAACTATGGAATTATATATTATTGCAACATAACAAAGAACTACAGCCGCAATTACAAACTTGGAGATTTACAACGATGTTTCACCTTTTACAGAGCTTCGTCTCTCAACACTTTCCAAAACACACAAGCTTGAGCTCTCGAACTCTTCTCATAATTTTTCTTCTTCTCCACTTATTTTTCTTGTCTTTCTTTTAGCACTCTCACTTTTTCTCTTCTCTATCATATTGATTTACAATCTTTTTCTTTTACATATCGACAGGCTAAAACTTTTCTACTGTCTTACATTAAAAAATGTAATAACTTTATACCTAAAAACTTAACTTTAGAAATTAAATTCAACTGCCTAAATATGGAGAGACGTGAAATCTTCATCCTTACAGCAGTGTACTTCTATAGACTCTAATAGAGTCGACTGAGATGATATGTAGATCAGCGAGTAATTAATAATTCCAACACTCCACCATAATTATGAATATATAGGGATATTCAAACAAAATTTTACAAAATGATTCAGAGCTAAAACTTCCTTTGTTCGTGAAAAAATTCACAGAGAAGAAATTGTAATTCCTAAATAACTTCGTAGATACTAGAATGTATCCATTTCCAGTGGTTTGATAAATACGTATGCAAGCTGATCTTCAGACCTGCAAAATTCTAAGAAAATATCTTTGTTTTTCACCAATTCTCTTATGAAATTATACCTTATGTCGATGTGCTTGGTTCTTTTGTGAAATACATGGTTCTTCGACAAAGAAATGACTAAATTGTTATTGCAGGAAATGGTTGTTGGTTCTTGTTGGTTCTACGAAAGGTCTATTAGAATTCTCCACATCCAAATGGCTTGACATGCAATGCCTATAGATGCAACATACTCTACTTCTGTTGAAGACATAGTTACTATGGGATGTTTCTTTGAATCCCACAACACAAAAGGTCTGTACCAAAATGAAATGTGTACCCATATGTTCTCTTCCTGTCATTTGTGTTGCCTCCATTGTCACTGTCAGTGTATCCAATGAGTTTAAAATTTTCCAAGGTTGAATACATAATTCCAACATTCTTTGTGCCACTGACATACCTCATAACTCTTTTACCTGCTTGCGAATGAGAGACTTTTGTTAGCTCCATGAATATTGAGATCATACTTACTCCATACATAATGTCTAGTATTGTCGCAATTAAATACATAAGGCTACCAACTAGCCTAATTTTAAACTGTGTAGGATCTATAGTTGATCCATCATCATCCTTGCTCAATTTTAAACCTGTTATTACTAGTGTTGGGTTTGTCTTGCAATTAGACATACTAAATATTTTTAAAACTACACTTACATACTTCGACTATGATATAAAAATACCACTTTCATATTGCTAGACTTCAATGCCCAAAAAAAAATTCACAAGCACCAAATCGGTCATTTCAAATTCGCTTTCCATCCCATGATACATTCTCAAAAAATTGAACATCACGACTCATGATTACTTTCCTTGTGACATGGTCATAGAACTTGTATACTTTTGTGTCTTTAGAGTAGCTAACAAACATACTTGTTTGTCCCTTCTTGTCTAGTTTCCTTCTCATCTTATTTGGAACATGAGCATATGTGACACGAGCAAAAAAATTAATTGAGAAACACTTTGATTCATACCTGTCCATGCTTCTGTCAGGATTTATAATCCTCCCTTGTCCATATATAGTCTATTAGATCATATGTCTAACTTAGGAGTCATTTTCTATATTTTGGTGCAACCAGTGTGCCCCATTAATGCCATTAGTGTGCCACTTGGGTGCCACTGGTGCCAGTCCCTACACTTTAGGATCCACTTGGAGTGCCACCACCAACCTACTTAGTTGTTGGTAGTTGGTACCTAGTTAAGCTAAGTTATGCTCTAGTTACATTTAGTTAGATGTCCTCCGGTTCAATTAGCGCCAGTCTTGCATGGATGCATGGGGGTAGGCGCAATTTCTCACCTACCTCATTAGTTTAATTGGTTTAACTGATTGAGAGACTAAATTAGATATATGGAGTTAGAATAGTGAGCTTCGATAGTGATTTAGACACTTCTAGTTAGCCAGCGAGTCAGGATTGAGTTGATAAATTCAAATCATATCCACACGATTTGAATTCTTCTTTATGTAACACTATTGTATAATGTTGGGTTTTCTGAAAATAATACTGTAATTTTTCTGAGAAATTCTTATCTATTTTCTGTGAAACTTGTCTTGTTCAGTGTGTATTGTCAATTCCATTCCACTACACAATTATACAATTCAATTGCACTCATTGTTTGTAGATCAATGGCACAATAATTCAAACATGGTATGAGAGCCTATTCAGGAAAGCAACAATCTTCCCCAATCTACATTTTACACCAGAAGCAGTTGGGTTTCCACATAAGTTCTGCAAAGTGTGCATTACTAACTCTAGATTCGTTCACAACAGTCTCTGCAGGCCTGACGAACCCTGAGAAAGTGTACATGTCGAGATGGAAGGCTTGATTCTGACATGATTGTGAATTGTTTTTTATTTTGCAGTGTTTCTTACAGGTACTACGTATCTTGAGTGAAGAATTGACTATTCAGAAGGAAAATTGATGGATTTCGCAGCTCTTGTACCCCGAATCCTTACACCCTTCAACTATGTTGATTGGAGGGAAGATATGCAGGTCTCCTTGCGCAAGCTTGGCCTTTTTAGGATTACTATGGGAAGAGAGACACAACCTCATCATCCTACTGAGAAAAATAAGTTCTTAAATCGGTTGGATGAATAATTTGGCTTCCTTTGCACTCACATATCCAAGGATATCCTCTTTCACCTTGAGGTATTGAAGACTCCTAAATAATATTGGGAGAAGCTCGAATTATTGTTTGGAAAAAAAGATGATCTTCATGGGAACATATTGGAGAATGATCAAATTGCATTTCATCTCAGCAGTTTCGAAACTATCTAGCAATTTTTCACAAAATCCAAGTCTCTAGCACTACAATGTAAGCAATGCATAATAGAGAGGAAGGATGAGTAGCTTGTGCTCTCTGTGCTTAGCAAACTTGGTTCTGAGTACTCTATCTTTGCCTCTACCTTCCATTCTCGAAGATCTTCCATACCCAATTGGAAGCTTCCTTCACTAGATGGTTTTGCCGAGTCTTTAATATAGGAGTAGGATAAGTTGGTCCAAATGGGAGTCCTCCAAACTTCCAAGAACCAATATATTCTAATGTAGGACTCAACCAATGCACAAGCTAAAGGGAATAATAAGGGGAAGTAGCCTAAAGCCTCTTATTTGAAGCCAAGAGAGAATCAAAAGACTTCCAAATGAGCCTTGGGTTCCAAGAAGAAGAAAAGGTTTGAAAAGATTAGATGTCCCTATTGTATGAGAGGATTTCATCCTGAAAGCTAGTGCATGAATAAGCAAATATACCAATTGTCAACACTCCTCAAACATAACCATTTTTCTCTTCCACAAAGAGTAAAGAATTAAGATGTTGGACAACCGACATAATATGATGAGAGGTGTCATTCCTTGAAGGTTGGACTCACTCGATCGAAAGCTTATTTGATAGATTTTGGAGAATCCAACCACATGGTTGCCTCCAAGGAATCCTTCACCTACTATTCATATGGGTGATGACTCTTAGATCCCAGTAGCAGGAAAAGGTTCCATTAAAATCCAACATGGTGAGTTCAATAATGTTTTGTATGTTCCCTCTCTTGCAGCAAATTTGTTGTTTGTATATCAGATGACTCACACTGGCTCACCAAAGCAAGTTGTATTTGGCCCTGACTCAGTAGAGATCACAGAAATCTCAACTAGGAATACTATAGTGAAAGGAATTATATACCATGCCTCCAATGCGTATGCATTCTCTCATTTCATTCCATACTCAAATTCAGTACAACCACAACTTCTATTCGAAGCAGATAAAGGTATCAAAACACCTTTACTTCTTATTGCAGATACAAATTTATTATCTAACATTTTAGATTTGAGTTCAGATTCATAAGAAGAGGAAGACCAGCCTAATTTTGATATTGAGTTTACACCTCAAAGAGATCTATATCTAGATCCAGCACCCACTTCATCTCAATAGCCTAAATGTGCTCAACCGCTCATTAAAGAAACTAGGGATAGTGCTGGGAATCCAGATGCTAAGAGAAGAACAAGGTCCCAGTATCGGAAAGAGAATGTTGCACTGTCCCACACAGATCCACTTATCCCTGAGAGGCGCTTCATGATGTTGGGGTCAAATCCTCAAACATTCAATAAATCTTTCCATGATCCTAAAAGGAAGATAGCTATGGATGAGGAATTTGATTAGCCACATGACAATAAAAATTGGGAACTTGTCTCCTTACCTCCAGGGAGGAAACTTTTTCAGTGCAAATGGGTCTACAAGACCAATATATACTCTGATGGAACCACAACCAAGTACAAGGCTCGATTGGTGGCCAAAGGATACTCACAGGTTCAAGGATTGGACTATAATGAGACATTTGCTCTAGTAGCAAGAATGGATTTCATAAGACTTGTCTTGGAAATTGCAACTTCCAAGAGATGGGAGGTACATCACATGGATTTGAAAAGTGCCTTCCTCCATGGTGACTTGAAGGAAGAGATATACATGAAACAACCTGAAGGGTATATTAAGGATCCTTCCTTAGTTTTCAAACTGAGGAAATAACTCTATGGGCTGAAACAATCCCCAAGGGAATGGTATTTCAAAATGGATTCCTTCCTCATGCCATAGAAATTTGAAAGGTGCAAATCATATTACAATGTTTACATGCAGAATAAATAGGGGTCCTTGCTATTTATTGTGTTGTATGTGGATGAGTTTCTCATTACTAGCATCTGCTTCTAGATTGAGAAGCATCAAGTCAGCTCTGAATAAAGCATTCTCTATGACTGATATAGGACTGTTAAGACAATTCATTGGCCTCGAAGTAAGTCAAAAGACTCCGGGAATCATGATCTCACAGTCTAGATACTCATTATACATGCTCAAAAAATTCCACATGGAAGACTGCAAGGAAAACCCTTTTCCTTTCCTATCTGGTATCAATCTAGAGGAAGGTCACTCTACACCATTGGTAGACAACACTCTCTACAAACAACTCATTGGGAACATTCTATATCTCACACATTTAAGACGAGACATATCCTATGCCGTGAGTGTTGTTTCTAGGTACATGCAGGAGTCACATGAGTTGCATTGGAAGGAAACAAATCCTATCTTGCACTATGTGTAGGGTACTAGAGATTATGGGATTCATTATATAGCTGGTGCACATCTTGGTCTCATAGGCTTCACGTATTCAGAATGGGCTGGAGATAGGAATGATAGAAAATCCACTTTAGGATTTGTGTTTATGATTGGATCTGGGCCAATTTGTTGGTCCAACAAGAATCAAGCAGCACTTTCACTCTCTTCAGCCAAAGAAGAGTATAGGGGAGTTGTGAATACAACTATTTAGGATGTTTGGCTACATGGAATCTTGAAAGAATTTGAGATTCATGCATCGCCTTCAATGCACATTTATAGTGACAACCAAAGTACAATAAAAATTTCCAGTGATCCAATTCAGAAGCAGAGGACGAAACACATTGAGGTTCACATGCCATATATTCGAGAACTAGTGCATGACAAAACTATCACACTGCATTATTGTCCTATAGAGGATCAAATTGCAGAAATTTTCACCAATTCCTTCACATAAAAGAGATTGTATTTCCCAGATCTCTTTTTGGTGTAAAGGCTTGATTCATAGTTAGTGTTCCTGCTTATTTTGAGGGGGGTTTCCCATGAGGTTTTCCCCTATTTTCTCAGTTTATTAAGCATTAGTTTTTAATTATTTTAAATTATAATGGGTGGCTTTTGGCCTTGTTTTTAGGTACCACAATTGTCCAAGTTAGGATTAAGGGGGGGTGTTAGGATTTATAATCCTCCCTTGTCCATATATAGTCTATTAGATCATATTCCTATCTTAGGAGTCATTTTCTAGATTTTGGTGCCACCGTGTGTTGGCTCAATCCTAAACCAACAAAACCCAGTCGACAGGGGTCCCCTCAGTCAACACTCGACTCACCGCGATCTCTTTGAGCATCGGCCCAGATGGGTTTTACCCCGTCTAACAACACCCGTAGAGCGGATGAGGTCTCACCTGAGATGTTCCAAGGAGGGCTGACGAAACCAAGTTTTTGCAGTCGAGAAGAGGGTGAGGGGCATTGACTGTTCATCAGTTCAATAACCATAGCAGATCAACTCCTTTAGTAAAACCATTCATCATTGCACGCCATTCATTCATAACTGGAACAGATCTACCAGTGCAGGAACAGATAAAGATAACAACATTCATAAATAGTAATCATTGCATCATAGAGCCATATTTCATATTCACTTAGCATTCATCATCGATTTTCCAGGAATAGAAAGACAAGAAAAGATAAAATAAGACAACATCGATTCAGATCAACATCCGTCTTATCATATTACTTCTGCGCAATCACCCACAGATCAAAACAGATAACAATTCATTTCAGACAGATATCAATTTCTATCAATCTGTCCCTTATGCTCTATCTCCCCTTCCTATATATAGGCTTGCGCCTTTACATTCATGCTCCACTTCTAACTAAATCCTAACTGATTTAACCGACTAACGACCAATATCCACAAGAAATGGTCAACAAGTACAAAAAGTGACACAAAATAATCAAAAGTAGTCTATCTTCTGCCTATCGCGTTATCTTTGTCTTGCGCGGTGTCTTCTATGCTTGCGCAACATTCGTGATGATACACAACTTACCCCAACCCCTTACCAACAGGCCCCCAACACAGTCTTGTGGCTCATCCTTGAGCCACGTCAGATGGGCTTGGTGTACTCGGCAAGCTTGGACTTGCAGAAACTGCTCCCAGACAACGGTGTGTCATTTACCGGGAATCTGTCGAACTGTGCAATTTTCTTCAACTTCCTCCTCTATGGTCAATCTCTGCTGAACTCGGCACCCCACTACAATCTCATATCTTACAGAATCTTGTTGCACCTTTGACCACAAATACTAGTCATTGGACTTCTTTGGGCTCACTGTTACTATCTGGGTGGCTCCCTACTACATGAAAACTATCTGCATGAATTATGAGATTTTATGCCACCTTGGAAGCCATTATAGCATCCACACCCTTATCATTCCTTGCATTCAAGCTCAGCCCAGGCTGCCTGAAGTCGATCCTGTTCCATGTTCCTATAGACTTAGTCAAGTGGGGCAAGAACTTTGGCCCCTTTTGGATTCCTCGTGGGTTTCTTGGTTTGCACCTCAGACCAACTCGGAGAAATATAGCCAAGGACGACCTTGCTAGGAACGTCCATCTTGGATGAGCTAGCCCACATACTTGCAACTTCTTCTTCAATTTCTGCTAATGAAGCATTCTTACTCAAAATCTCCCATGTGTCTAGGGTGTGCTACATATTAGCTCCAATTTCCATAGCCTTACGCAGCAAAGCTTCCTACCTCTACAACTTTGAATGGTGTAACTTCACCTCATGGTCTCCTCTCAACGACTGGCCATCTACTTATAACACTAGCCTCACTATGGATATCATCATTGTCATATTGGGGTCATCATTAGGACTAAATCCTGCATTAATGAATCGATTACGCCACAAATTTTGCTAACATCCCGCTTGGATCTTCTATCATTATACGTTACGTAAAAAAGTGTCGTCTCACCTGTCTGAATAGTCGTCATTGAGTACTTATTTGATGTCCAATCACCGTCTTTTGGTTGGCAGGATTCATCATCTAAACAGCGCTACAGACTCTTCTGCTTGTTTAGCCTCTCCTTTTTGCGCAGTCACTTCCTCTGGTGCAGCCATGTCCTTGTGCACAACCACTTTCTCAGACGCACTCACTCTCTGCCATGCAGCTATTGTTCTTTCGACACAGCCCCTCATCTCCATACGACTACTATTTTTTCAGTGTAGCCCCTCTCGCTTGGTGCAATCATGTCTTCTTTCTATCTATCCTTCCCCTTCTTTGTGAGCCAGCTCAAGCAGTGCGTAGTCTTATCTGGTTAATTATATATTAACTACTCTTGATCTAGTGTTGATTTTGACTATGTCTCAACCCTATAGTTGTTGTGGTAGATCCTTCGAACTGTGCTAATGACTCCTATTATTTCATAGCCCCTTCCTTTTGGCGCGCCCTTCTTCTTTATGTCTACCCTACCTTTTTTTTTAAGGGCATAGTGCCTCAAGCATTGTGTGGTTCTTTCTCCATCCGATAGGACTTCAAGCAGCTACCATTCAAAATATTTGGCAGCACCGCCCCATCTAACTACTGCAATTGAACTCCACCCCAAGAGGTAATAGAATTAACAAGATATGGACCTAACTAGTGCATCTGTAGCTTACCTAGATGCTTCAAGAACTTGTTGTCGTAGAGCAACACTAAATCCCCTTGTTGAAATTGTTTTTTTTTATAGGGAAATCATGCCACACCTTTTGTTGGTCCTTCTCGACACATTGATGGAATCCTACAATAAAACAGTCCTCTTCAAGCTGTATTAACTTTGTTGTGCACTCTTCTAGGGTGGATTCATTATCCATGCATGTCGCGGCTGCAATATGCAGACTGGGGATGATGTACTCCATAGGCATGACTTCCTCTTTCCCATATACTAATTTGAACGGTGTTTGCCTCGTCAATCTCTTGCAAGTGGTGCAATACGCCCATAACATAGCTGGAATATTCAAATCCAAGTCATCTCAGTTAACATTACATACCTTTGTAAGCGCATGCTCCAATATTTTGTTGAATGCTTCTACGGTCCCGTTCACCTGTGGATGATATGTTGTACTTTTCTTGTGTTGTAACTGCAATTCCTCCGTCAATGCTCGTACTGTACGATTGATAAAATGGCTTCCCTAGTTGCTCATCAATACTCTTGGACATATAAACCGTGTCACAATGTTATCAAATAGAAATCTTGTTGTTGTCACAGCAGTGTAGTCCACAACTAGGGCATCCTCCGCCCATGTTGTCAGGTAGTCTATTGCTGTGATCATATATCGAGCACTAGTTATTTTTTCGGGTGGGTTGATTACACGCAAAAAGTATACATCCCTCTTCTCAAAAGGTTGCAAAGTCACCCACGGTACTAACAAGATATCATCTCACCGCGATGGTCTCCCCGTGCGTTAACATACATCGCAGCTCTGTACATAGTCTGATGCATCATTATGTAGGGTGGGCCACCATAATCCTACGTGAAGCACTTTTCTGGAAGTATCACGACCCCCCTAGTGTCCACCAGCAACGCCTGGATGCGCTTCTTCCAAAATCTGCTCCTGCTCATGTGATAGGACACATCATCACAATATTTCATCTGGTCCCATTTTATACAGGTGTCCAATGATCAACTGGTAATCAGAAGATTTAACTACCAGTTGTTTCTTTTGACTTATGGAAAGTTCTTATGGGGCCACCCTGGTTGCCAAAAACAGGTTCTTCGCCTGTCTCAATTATGGACAAGCTATCGGGGCCAACGTTCAAGCGACACGTCTTGACAATAATTTCAAAATCAAATTCCTTGAAGAGAAGTAGCCAACGACATATCTTCCCCCCCAACATAGGCTTGTAGACCAGATACTTCAGCACCGAATGGTGAGAAAAATATTAAAGTGGCCTCCTAATAGATAGTTCTGGAATTTATGTAGTGCATAGACCATCACCAGACCCTCTCGCTCGGTCGTTGTGTAGTTCTTCTCCACAAATGAAAACTTCTGACTAGTGAAAGAAATGGGGTGATCCAGATCTCCTTCTCCTGGCTACGCGAGCACTACTTCGAGTGCAACAGAAGATGCATCAACATGCACATGGAATTCTTTGTTCTAGTCTAGAAATACAAGTATTGGTGTTGAAGCCATCTTCGCCTTCAGTGTGTCAAAGCTTCCTTGACACCCAAGACTCTAACTAAATATAGCATATTTTTTCAACAATTTTTCCATGGGAGCAGTGATCGCAGCATAGCCTCTAATGAATTTTTGATAGTACCCCGTGTGGCCCAGTGTTTCCCGAAGCATATTTACATTGGTCGGTGGTGGAAAACTCAAGATGAGAGTAATCTTTGCACGATCAACTAGTAATCATTTCTTGCACATGATGTGTCCCAACAATATCCCGAATGGTGCACAAAAAATGAATTTTTTAGAGTTCAGCACGATCTAATGCTGAAGGAACCTTTCCAGCATTAGTCGAAGGTTTTCCAAATGATCTTTGATTAGGTCATACACTGTCCAATCATCCATGTATACCTGTAAGAACTTCTGAATGAAATATATAAACATTGTGAAAACAACTCAGGAAAATATTGTAGGTGCATTCTTCAACCCAAAATGCATCACTTTATATTAGAAGCAGCCCCACTCTGTAACAAATGTTGTCTTATGTCGATCTTCCTTCGTGATTCTGATCTGGTGATAACCGAAAAATACATCTGTAAAGGAATACATTTCCTAACTGCCTACTCCTTCAAGAACTTCATCTGTGAATGGTGTCGGAAACGGGTTATGAAACAGGAATAATTAAGCTTCCGTAAATCAAAATAGATTCGAACTTCACTCGTTTTCTTATCTTGGACCACCATGGGACTAATCCATTCTGACTCTTCTACCGAGTCAATGATTCCAAACTCCAGCATCTGGTTGATTTCATCCTTGACTCTTTCTTTGTATCGCAGATTTAAGCGATATGGTCTCTGTCACATTGGTTTTGCATCTGGTTTTAGCGGGATCTTCATCTCTCTGAGATCGCATAGTATCCCCTTCATCTCTAAGAACTTAATTGGAAAGAGATATTGAAATTCATGTAGCAGGTCCATGATTCTTGCCATGGTATCCTCATCCCAATAGTCCCCAAAACTGGCAAACTTCAGGTTCTCTTCTGTCCCAATGTTAACCTTTCTAATTTTCAACGGCTGACTCATGGGATCATTTGGTACATATGGCACTGCAACATCCCTACTTCCTTCTGTCTCCAGAATATTAATGTTACGTAGCTCATCGCCATCTTCTGGTTCGCTAGACACGTTGTAACATTCCATCATGGACTACAGATGACAGTTCACATGTGGATTGACTGGATAGGCAACCAAAACCACCTTCAATACCACATCCTGAATGATTTGTAGTGCATTGTTGACATCTGGATTGGTATTTGCGAAACTAAAGGTTTGCGTAAAGCAAAAATTCATCTCCTCCCAAGTAGTTATTTCTCTGCATAGCTCTGCTAATATGTACCACGACCTTGGCATTTTCTCTAGGATGTGAACAAAGGAATGGACCCATTCATCCTTTGGTCGCAATGCCCATAATGTTTGGCATTCCCTTAAATGACTGCTAGGGTCATTCCATCCATCATACCTCCTAGCATGGTATACCTCTACATTGTCGAACCGAACTATCATCAAGCATCGACACTGGTCCCATCCAACAATTTTCTTTTTGTGAGTTTCCCACCATCGCTGGAGTAGCCTTTAGTGCTTCCTCTAGTGCCAACAATAGCTGTGGTTCCAAGACCTTTTCTTCAAAGTCCATTAAGAACACAGAAATTTCAGGCAACACTTCATACACAAGAAATTCCCCAATATCAGTTGCAACATGGCGCAATGACTGTATGATTAATCCACACTTCCTAAAGGACACCTCATGCATCTTTTTTTTCCAATTTTCCAGCGCATCCTCAGAATCATAAGTCGCAGAACTAGCGCTGCGCCAACCAAGGTTTCCGTAGCTTGTGGGGTGAATATAATATTCAGAGATATTGTATGCATGATCCCACCCCTTGACAACTTCATCTTTTATAGGTTCAATGTATCGTCGGGCTTCATCAAGGTCCATAGGTGCGACGACCCGAATATCTTGGTTCTCTAAAGTCATCATCCTCTTCTTGAAGTTAATGACTTCCATGCTATCATTTGCCCATACAACCCCTAGTAGAGTGGGGTAGAATCCTTCACCATTAATAACCTCTATTACATCAAAATCATCATGATTCCTCATACCTTCAACATCTACGACCAGGTTAGACACCCATCCAATTGGTTGCACTTTCGTCTGTTTAGCTAGTCACAACTGCACTGGTGACCATCCCAATGTCAGTTGCCCCATATTTTCCCATGTCTGCTTTGTTAATATATTTACGTTCGACCCTAGATCCAGAATGACAGAGTCAACTTCATAGTCTCCAGTTTGAATATTCATACGCATATCCTTGCGTGTCTTTTTCTTATGTAAAGAGTTCACCATGGACTCCTTTCCCCGGTGACGCAACAAATTTTCAATCTCGGCCAAAGCGTCGAGGTCTTTTTCTAATAATAGACAACTCTCAAATAATTGCTGCAAGGTACCATGCTATTGTAATGGTCCCGCCTCTAGTGTAGAATCAAAAGTGGAAGGCATTTCAATGACGTGCGAATTACCAAGAGTTCTTTCGATCGCATCCTGGGTTCCAAGAAATGTCTCATTTTCCGTTGTGATATCAAATAATGCCTTCTTATGTCCAACCAGTCGAATCTGTGGGCATGGCCCATCTCCTCCTGTCATAGATCCCGCTCGAGTGACAACGGAAACATCAACATCTGCTATTCTGGGCTCTGCTGAAATTGTTGCTACTGTCGGTCCTTGATTTTGGTTCATTGGGGGATTCTGAGTCAACGACATATTCTGGTTCAGTAGGGGGTTCATCGATTGGTTCATAGTTTGATTATGGATTCAAAATTGATTCTACGGCTACAACTGGATATGGTTTTGCAGCTGATTCTGAGTTTGGACCTGATTCGGGCTCTGCAACTAGGGAATGTTCCCAGTCTTCCATCTCGCGATTAGTTGTGGGAATTTTCCGATCGTGTGATCAATCATTGTGCAATATGTACATGAGTATTGCAAGTGTTGGAAATCCCTCTGATAGTGCCCAAATACTCCACAATTATAGCACTCAACTGATCCATGATCCCGTCCTCCTCCTCGTCCGAAGCCTCCTCCTCTTCCTCGAAATCCTCCACAGAATCCTCCTTATGGTTGGTACTGTGGCTGATCCATCTATTGCAGCATGGGATTTGGCTACTGCTAAACATACTGGGAAACTTAAACATACTACGGCTATGGCTGAGGCATTGTCATTTGACTGTACTGCGGCTGCGGCGCAAATTGTGGTTGTGGTGTGAACTGTGGCTATAACTGCGACGGTATAATTTGCATTGGCAGCGGTGGTGTATATTGTGGTCGAGCATTTACTATAATATGTTTCATCTGCGGATTTTGTACGGAATCAGGGTCTTCACCTTTCACAAATTATGAATCATATTATCTCTCCTGCATTAGATCGTATGCCCGAAAGTCTTTGTCTTCATGTCCCACCGATTTACAAAAAGAACAATATAGATTGGTTGGTTTTGACACCATTTTATGCATGTAGATACATTCCTCGTGTCGGTGCCCATAAACTTGACATATGCGACACCATGGTACGCTACTGTAACTTAATGGATTTGGTGCTCCTGAAACTAGATAATTTCAAAAACTGGGGTAGTTGTCCTTGGTGTGCCCATCTACATGACACCGAGTACACCAAAGATCATCGCGATATTCCTTCACCTTCTTGATGTCTTTCAATTGGTTTTTTATATTTTCCAGCTGCGCTTGGATTTGATTCATGCTAACTACACTCTCTTCAACTGGAGAAGATTTAAATTTCATCGCAATCTCCAGAGCCTCACTCTATGTTGCAATCTTCTACTGCATCAGTGGCTGCTGGATATGAGGTACCAAGGATTAATAAACCACTCTTTATGTTGGAAATCACTCATCTCAAAGCTGACGCGAGCCATCAATGTCTTGAACCTCTGGTCAAAGTCCCACACAGTCTCATTAGGAAACTGCTCGATCTCTTTCAATTTAGTAATATTGAGCCCAAGACTTAGGCTTCCAGAATTCATCGATTAGTCCATGTTGAACGTTGTCCAATGTTTTGGCAGGAGTCCCCGTAGGAACTTGGATGAATTTCATGAACCAATCTAGCGCACAACCTCTCAAGGTAGTCTCTAGTTGGCCTTTGTTGACATCATCATCGATGGTTTGTCGAATTGTCCACACTGCTTCGCAAAGGAACCAGTAGTGCTTGGGATCGTCAGTCCTGTTTCCATGAAACAAATGTAATTTAGCGTTGTCTTCTTCCATCCTCGGCCTTCTTCTTATAGATGTTGATCTACTACTAGACTGTTGTTGAAATGTTGGGCAATTTGATGTAGAATTTGTGGTTCTCCCTGATTTTGAAGTGGTGCGTGGAGGCATGGGCACATTGATGTCGGGGTTTGATCTTGTTGTTGTGTCGAGCGTAGTCTGGGTCTGTTCATCCTCTTCATCATTGTAGGGTCACTTCGTCCCGTGTGGTTGTCCTTCGTGGTTTTTTGTTTCAATTGCAGCAGGACCTTACCCTATCCTCTGCCTCTTCTCCTGTCAAAACCTTGCTCCTCTCCTTGTACAACCACTTTCTTCCTCGGCTTCCCTCACAGTCTCATCAAAACTTGCACCCATCTACCCCTTACCTTCCCATTCATCTCTCCCCTTTAGTCACAGCATCCACCACCTCCACAAACCAGAGTTTTACTACTCTAGGTGCATTTTTAGTTTTCCCTTCTCACAAATAATCATTTTAATTAACAACTGTAAATACAATAAGAACCTACATCTAGGTCCGTTGAATAATTCTCATTTTGCTTCGTTGTAGGATTTGGTAGTGTTGACGGCAAATTCAATGATATATCCCTCTAGGATACTATCCATCCATACCTCAACAACTCGTGATGCCCGATTGTTAGTTTCTTGTAGCTCCTTGATTAATTCAGGGGTCCAAGATGTTGGTTCTCCTCCTTGTAAATTAATTTTCTTGTATGTGAACTGCGCCAACCACTCGTATAGTATAATAGGAAACTCGAAAAAAAATACTCGTGAGGACCGTCGTGTATGTAGTTCTCCAACCACTTGTCTATGGACAATCCCAGGTTCTAATTTTTTTCTTCAGCAAGCTCTCGTAACTTCTGGTCAAACCAATCTTGGATTTCTGGTCGGTTGGATGCCACATCCCCTCCTCTCAGTCGCAACAAGGTCTTGACAACATAACCATTTTTTGGCTCAATCCTCAACCAACAAAACCCAGTTGATAGGGGTCCCCTATGTCGACACTCGACTCACCGTGATCTCCTTCAGCATCGGCCTAGATGGTTTTTACCCCATCCAACAACACCCTCAGAGTGGATGAGGTCTCACCCGAGATGTTCAAGGGAGGGATGATGGAACCAAGTTTTCGCAATAGAGAAGAGGGTAAGGGGCATCGACAGTTCATCAGTTCAATAACCAGATCAAATAAAATCCTTTAGTAAAACCATTCATCATTCACATCATTCATTCATAACTGGAACATATCTACCAGTGCAAGAATAGATAAAGATAACAACATTCATAAACAGTAATCATTGCATCATAGAGCCATATTTCATATTCACTTAGCATTCATCATCGAGTTTGCAAGAATAGAAAGACAGGAAAAGATAAAAGAAGACTACAGCGATTCAGATCAACATCTGTCTTATCATATTACTTCTGCGCAATCACCCACAGATCAAAACAGATAACAATTCATCTCAGATAGATATCAATTTCTATCAATCCATCCCTTATGGTCTCTATATCCCCTTCCTATACATAGGCTTGCATATTTACATTCATGGTCCACTTCTAACTAAATCCTGACTGATTTAACTAACTAATGACCAATATCCACAAGAAACGGTCAACATTTCAAAAAGTGACACAAAATAATCAAAAGAATTCTATCTTCCGCCTATCGCGCTATCTTTGTCTTCCTCGGTGTCTTCTATGCTTGCGCAACATCTGCGATGTTGCACAACTTACCCCAACCCCTTGCCAACACCATGATTTTGGTGCCACTGGTGCCACCAGTGTGCCCCATTGGTGCCATCGGTGTGCCATTTAGGTGCCAGCGGTGCCAATCCCTACACTTTAGGAGCCACTCGGAGTGCCACTACCAACCTCCTTTAGTTGTTGGTAGTTGGTAACTAATTAAGATAAGTTATGCTCCAATTACATTCAATTCGATGTCCTCCAGTTCAATTAGCACCAGTATTGCATGGTTTCATAGGGGTAGGCACCATTACTCACCTACCTCATCATTTTAACTGGTTTAACTAATTGAGATACTGAATTAGACATCTGGAGTTAGACTAGTGAGCTCAGATAGTGATTTAGGCACTTCTAGTTAGCCAGACAGTCAATATTGAGTTGGTAGATTCGAATCATATCCACATGATTCAAATTCTCCTTTATGTAACACTACTATATAATTTTGGGTTTAATGAATATAATACTGTAATTTTACTAAGAAATACTTATCCTTTTTCTGTGAAATTTGTCTTGTTCAGTGTGTATTTTTCATTCCATTCTAGTGCACAATTATACAATTCAATTGCACTCATTTCCTGTAGATCAATGGAACAATAATCCAAATAGCTTCTTTAGGAACTTTGTTCTTCATGCTCTTTTTCAAACATGAGTTCATAATATATACAACAATTGTGACTGCTTCAACCCAATATTCATTTGGAAAATGCTTGGTTTCCATCATGATGCATTCCATCTCCATAATGGTTCTGTTCTTTTGCTACGTGACACTGTTCTGCTGAGGTGTATACCGCACAATGAATTTCTTGTGTATGCCATGGGACTTGCAAAAATTTAGGAATTCATTCGAGATATATTCATTGCCTATGTCCCTCCTTAATATTTTGATGTGGTGTCCACTCTGGTTCTCCATGAGTGCCTTAAACTGCTAAAAACAACTAAATGCATCAGATTTATGTTTTAGAAAATATACCCATGTTTTTCTTGAGTAGTCATCAATAAAAGTATGGAAATAATTGAATCCTCCCATGGATGATGTCTGTGTTGGTCCACAAATATCAAAGTGCACAATATCAAGTGGTTTGCATGCTCTGTATGACTTTCTGACTTGAAACGTCTCTCTATGCTACTTGCCAAAAATGAACCCTCCACAAAGTCTCTCTAGTTTGCCGATCAATGAAAATACTTTCACCATATTCTTTGTGTGCAGTAGCTTCATCCCACCAAAATTCATATGTCCAAATATGGAATTCCACAGTTAGCATTCATCCTGAACTTTTGTTTGAAATGTTGTTTAAATTTCAATGTTGTCATTTTCTTTCTTGTCACGGTGCTTGTATTCTTCTTTTCTTTCTACCTTGAATGTAGCTCTTGTATTTTCCTTTCCTTTCATGTCTGATATTATCCTCAAAGGAAACAAGAGATTTCTTTTCATTGGTACTTTTTCTATCAACTGGTTGCTTGGACATATGTCTTTAATCACACAATGCTTGTCTTCCATGTAGACTCTGTAACCTTTTTGTATAAGTTGTCCAATGCTTAAAAAAATTTGTTTGAAACCTTCGACGTGATAAACATCAGCGATAATCTTTCACTCTCCCTGTTTGGTTAGAATAACAAAATATATTTCCCCAAAACAATGTCTTGGAAATTATTTCCAAGTGTGACATCAGTTTGAACTAATTTATCTAGACTAGAAAACAAATTTAAATTAACAGTCATATAATTTCTACAACCTGAATCTAAATACCATATATCGCATGGAATTTCTTGGACAAAATTGCATTCAATTGGTTATGCACATGCCATTAACATTGCGCTCGATGAAGTGTTGGTGTCGCTTGACTGGTTTTAGATTTTCCTTCCTTGGTCATACTATTTCTTCCTGCATTCATATGCATAATGGCCAACTTTATTGTAGTAATGACATTATATTTTTGACTTATCAAAAGTATGGCCACTTGGCTGACTAGGGTTCTGATTCTGACCTCTACTAGTGACATTCGTGGGACTGCTACTGTGTCCTCCTCTGGAAAACAATCTTCCTTTTCCTCTATGATTATATCTTCCCCTGCCTCTTCCACGACTTATGGATGACTGTGCTGCAAATTCACCTTCTAATGGTGTATTTGATCTACTTATTTTGTGTTCATGATTAATGAGTGAGGGTTGTAACTCATCAATGGTAAATTGTGACATATCTTTGTTTTCTTCCAAGGTCACGACCAAGGATTCAAATTTTTGGGGAAGACTTATAAGAACTTTTTCAACATTCTTTCTATATTTTATATTTTCTCCATGGGATTTTAGTTGATTTATCAGACCAATGACTCTAGTGTAAAATGATTCCATCGACTCTGTGTATTTAACTGACAGATATTCAAAATATCTTCTAAGAATTTGCAATTTAGAAGTCATTACCTTGTTTAAGCCTTGATAGGAGGTTTCCAATGTGTCCCATGTCTGCTTAGCGGTATTTGTTGATGCTACTTTTTGGACTATGCTTTCATGCATGGCTTGGTGTATGTAGAATAAAGCCTTTCTGTCTTTATTTATTTGTTCCCTCACGGCATCCTTCTCATATTGTGTGAGATTAATATATGTTGCTTGATATGTTGATTCTATATATCCATTTTGGACTATATTCCATACATCTTGATCTATGAACAAATACTTCATTGTTAGAGACCAATACTCATAATTCTTTCCCGAGAAACTTGGAGTTTGTAAGCTTGACATGGTGGAAGCCATTTTTAATTTTGATTTTCCTTAGGAATTTTTTTTATCTTTTTAAGACAAGGTTTCTTTCCTAAACCTACTCTGATGCCAGATCTTGGGAGTAATGATGATGGTTAACTTGAGTTATCATGCAGAAATAAATTTTCTTTTCTTTTTAATTTTTGGGTTGTGATAGGGTGCCTTTGGAAACCCCACATTTTACTTCAACGAATTAACTTGCGACCAAAATTTACTGCGACCAACTTTTACAACGACAGAGTTTTATTGTGACGGACAAGTTTGCAATAGACTTGTGTGCGATAGAATTCACTTTTGGTCTAGGCGTATTTTAAATGCTTTTGAATCAACACACTTTTTACCTCGACAAACACCTACTTGACTTCGACGGGCTTTTTCCGCGACAATATTTACCCAGTACACACCTTTGGTTGTGACCAACTCCCACTTCGACTAGACTACTTTTATTCAAACTTAATAAAAAAGAGATTTATTAGCCTAAATACTTATAATATGAAAAACACATTTCATTGACCCATAACTTGGGATAAACCTTAACACAACTATACTGCGACAAACTCAAAATATCATATAACCAAATATTAAGTAAGACTTGTGTCGAGCACTTTGCGGATAAATAATCAAACTTTTACACGATGAAATATTTGTGGGTTCTTTGTGTTTTCACTAAACGGTAAATGTAAGCAACATTTACTCAAGTAATTATGGAGAATATGTATAGCATAATTAAGACATTCAATCAACCATAAACTATGGAATTATATATTATGGCAACATAACAAATAACTACAATTGCAATTACAAACTTGGAAATTTACAAGGATGTTTCACCTTTTACAGAGCTTCGGATCTCAACACTTTCAAAAACACATGATATTGAGATCTCAAACTCTTCTTAGAGTTTTTATTCTTCTCCACTTCTTCTTCCTATCTTTTTTTTCGCTCTCTGAATTCTTCTCTTCTCTATCATACTGATTTACAATCTTCTTATTTTACATATAGACGAACTAAAACTTTTCTACCAGCTTACATTAAAGACTGTAATAACTTTCTACCTAAAATATTAACTTCATAAATTAAATTCGACTGCTTAAATATGGAGAAATATGAACTCTTCATCCTGATAGACTGCCTGACAGCAGTGTACTTCTATAGACTCTGACAGAGTTGGCTGAGATGATATGTATATTAGCGAGTAATTAATATTTCCAACATGTTTTACATCAAGTCTGTGTCAGTATCTGCTCCATTGCAAATTAACTTCCCAAAACACTGGTATTCCCACTCTCTAATGCTAGGTTAGTGCGGTGAAATCCTTCCACAATATTAGCTTCATAACCCTATTCCATTGGCCTCCTTTTATGATCAATATTTGATATAGAGTAAATATTGGGTAGGATATGGGTGTATCAGTGTATCCCAGGTGTAAACATAACCACATGAAACAATGCATCAATGGTCATTGTGTCATGTGAACGAAAAGGGAATGGCATATAACATTATGTTGATAGAAAACATGGGAGGATTCTAAAGAGGATGTGATACTTCCGAAAACGGAAATAAAGTGTGATGTGTACATTATATTGTAATGTGGCACTAATGAGTTTTGAAATGAAGTACAAGTGTCGAATGAATGCACCCATCTGCTAGAAGGAAGGATACTAAGTGAAGAAGATGCTCACTTTGGCTACTTTTCATTTTTTTTCCTGGAATGATGAAAGATGATTCTCGATTCCTATAGGTGACTTTGACATACCTCCAGTTTGGGCTTGCATCATCCAATGAAAATGTGAATGGGATGAGTGAAATAGATAAAAGTAATGGGAAATCGGGTCATTAAAATTCATTTTCATACTAACTCAGTTGGAAAATGCCTTTGAACTCTGAATGTATAGANAAATTTCAACTCAAAATGGGCCTTTTAACTCTAATTCAAATTCCATGTCATCATGTGTTAGCCAATGAAATTGATTTAAATTTGAAATACCGTATAGGTATTAAAAAAAAATTTAATATAAATTTGGGGATAGGTATCATAAAAGAAAATACTTTTTTTGTTCGTATTTTCGACATATCTCCCTGTGTTTTTACTCAAATTTCGATCCGGAGAGCTCGTTGGATACAGAATTAAATTCCGCATCCAACGAGTACATCATCATCATGTTTTTTTTAGGTATTTCTTGTTTTTGGGGTAGTGGGGTCCATCAAAAGTATGTCGAGTGGGTACTCATTGGAAGTGAAATTTAATTCTACATCCAACGAGCTCTGCCGTTCGAAATTTGAGTAAAAACACAAGGAGATATGTCGAAAATACAAACAGAAAAGTAGTTTTTTTCTTTTCTTCCTCCAAAATTAATAAATATTATTTTATTATTTTATTAATTTTCCTTAGGAGGCCCATTTTGAGTTGAAATTTCCTCTAATGATTTATATGTATGTAATTCAAGTTAGAAAAAACATAGAACTTGTTTTTTTGTTGGTAGTACACTTTTAACTAGTTCTTTCCTCTATTTTAGAGTTTATGGCTCTAGTTGTATTGGGGTCTTACTCTTATTTGAAATTTAGAATATTTCATATAGAAATCTCTTGTGTAATTTTTCTTTAAACATTTTTTCATTACCATGTTTTATATTATTGAGTTGCTTATGGTTTCATTAGAAGTACATTTTAGAATAAATTAAGAACATGTAATGAACCTGCGAGATATATTGTTTCCAGTGATAATCCAAAACATGGGAGTACCTTAGTTAAAGAATGAAGCTCAATTATTAAGTTGGTTAACTGTTGAATCACATGTTATCAATTCTCAATGAAAAAAGACTTGCAGTTTAGTTATTTGAAGATGGGATCTCTCTAAATTGTGGTTTTGTTGTCAAAAGTAGAATATATACACCATGTTGGGTATAAAATGTCATGAACCAATTCTGTTCACTATTGAATTCCTAATTACACCAAGATGAATGAAAATAATTTACCAAATGATAAAATATTGTGACATTCTTGGTAGAATTGTATCCTTCGAGTATCATAAGCATTTATAAAGAGGGTTCAGTCTTGAGTCTTCTGTAAGAATTTCAATTTTCATCTAGAAAAAGACTCTTGTCAATGCTTCCTTATTCTCAAGTGCCAAGGACCTAGCACCTATAAAGTGTTGGGGTGTTTTGTTATAATTTTATGGATTAAACCACACCTAGCTCGAATTAAGGTCCAACCCTACTATTTCACGGATTAAGCATACTACACTCCACTCTTGAACCCTAGTGGGGGAACATCACCACCCGATCTTGACCAACTGGTTAACTCTATGATGGTATTCAATTTCCATAATAAGAATCTTTGGAAAATAGATTTTAATAGAAGGTGGAAAAATTTAACTACACATTCTTCATTTCCTTCCTTGGAGCTTCATCCAACTTTTTAATTGTTGATACCATATGGCTAGATTGGGAAAGTATTTATGCTATATTTGATAGTGATGACTTTTCTGAATTCTAGGATGATGCACTCGTTTACCAGAATATCAGTAAATCCTAATTCCATACAATCGTTTCTTGGCACACTGTCCTTACTTATACAGACCTTGTCAAATGGGTTATTGATTTCGTGGACGTTCCTACCAGCACTTTTAGAGATGCAAACAAAATGTCATTTTCCATATCAAAACATATACTTTCTACTAGATATACACACTCAAAGCTCTGCAACAACTACTCATGCAAGATGTTGCCAAAGAATTTGAGAGTAAAATTAAGCGTGAGGTTCTACTAAAAACCTAGACAGTGGACCCTACCACGTTTATTCTCAGGACAAATCAATAATGCCCAATTTTCCTACTCAGAGAACCTTACAAGTTGTTGGCAGTGATGCTCTGCAGATTCTATGGGGTGGAGAATTGTTAATACTTCAGGATGGAATGGATATCGTTGGAGTATTACGTGGAAACCACAGGTGCGAAATTCAACTGGGAACATATATTTACCATCATGTTCAAAGACACCATTGTTCAGGTACAAAAAACCCCAGCTACTAAGAAACCTAATTTTTACTTATCAATGTATTTGGTGGATGTCGTGTATGGCTCATTTTCTTTTCCCTCGTTGGACTGGAATTGGACAAAGGAGAAACCCCCCATGCATATTTATTGTTCAATATTAGGGAAATACAACTACAAGAAATACATTTATGATATTTGTGCTAAGTTTATCAGTGTGGTTTACTTTTCCATTTTTAAGAAGAACACTCCCCAGCTATCTGAAAAATCCATGCCTCTAATTGCTACTATGAGAGACTTGTATTCTTTGGAAAAATTTACTTATAGCATAGTACGGGGAAGAACAATAGTGCATCTAGTACCCAGATTTGTTCCTAACAGAATGGCTCTTGCAGAAGTGTCTTTTCAGATAGTCTCATATGGATTTCATAGCCAAATCCACTCCAATAAGAGGGGAGCATGGCCAAAGTTCCTGTTATATATTAGACACTTGACAATTGATCATGCATCACATGTGAGCCTTATGAGTAAGGAAATAGTGAAACTTAAATTAGGGATCACAGAAGGAATAATGCATGAGCCTAAAGGATTCATTCCATGGTTTTTTGTGCAGGCTCGTCTCAAAAAATCCTACACTCATGAAAACGAGTTGAATGATTCTCTTTTCCGAGGTGCTCACAGTTTTGAGGAAGTTCTAATTAATATTGTTGATCCTTATCAGAGATTACTTATTCATGAAGCCCAAAAATATATTAAACTTAGAATCTTTGAAGAAAGAAATAGATTTTTTGAAGAAAATTAAGACACAAACAAACAACAAACAATTAAAGAATCAAAAGGAAATGATCCTTCTACTAGCAAGACTAAAGAACAACTACAGTTAAAAAAAATACAAGGAAAAAAACATGTTGTTACTTCTCCTCCCACTTCTTTCGTTACAAAGTTGAATACCTTGATGCGAAAGTCTCAGGTTCTACAAGGTAAGTCTACTTTCACCAAATATATGTATCATGTGGATTATGTACCCAAAGTCTTACTGAATGTTCATGTCAAAATAGAAGGAGAAACTAGGACTAGTAACCATCCTCCTAGGATAGTTACTAGTTAGGTTATTGATTTGGAGAAAGAACACCCTACGGAGATTATTGATCCAACACCAATCACCCAAGAACCATATAAAACCTCTGAACTACTAGAATCCCAAGTGGTTGGTAATGGTGGAAAAATTTAGGAATATAAAGATCTCGTTGAACAAGTGACCCATGCTTACACTGATTCTCTTAGTCTTGATACCCTACAGGATCCTCCTATTTTCAATCCCTCTGAGATAGAAGCTAGTACCCTACAAGATCCACTAGTGGGAAAAGAACATATTCTACCTTAACAGGAAAAATTTCCACTCCTACCCTAGATGCCCATTCTCATGTTGCTAACCTGACTGAAGTAGGTGAAAGGAAAACCAACATGCATGAACAATATTAGGTAATCTCTTCTTCTCAAGACATATCATTACCTATCATCAGTACCACAAACCTGTTAACTTCTATAGTTGATAAAACAACATATTTTGGGGAAGATGTTATGGTAGTCTTGGGAGATTATAGTTTTAGTAGGAGAAACAAGGATGTCACAAAAAGAGGTACTAAAAGGTGTAGGGAAGTCCCAATTCTAGAGGATCCTATGTCAAGTAAAATCATTTGGAATGCATCCTCAAATGATCCACAAGGAGGATCCATGGAATTAACTGCTGCTATTGGTGATTTTGTTGGAGAAAATTTTGATTAAATATCTGTTTTGAACAAGACACTTGACGAAGAAAAGGATAAAAATATAAATATTCAAAAAGAAAAATAAAATATGAACCAACAAATAGAACAATTGAAGGTTTATCATGTTGCAAAAATACACAGCTTGAAAGATCAAATTCATTAATTGACCAGGAAAAAAGGTATTATAGAAACAAAGGTTATGAGACAAGCCACAAAACTGGATGATCTTTAAACATAGAAGGGAGAAAACAAGGTATATCATTATTCCTCCATATTTTTCAAGCTAACTACATAAGATTTCAAGGACAAGGCTATTGCTTATAATGAAAGCCTTAGAAAAAACCAGATTTCATTCTTTCAAGGTATTAATGAAGTGAACAATGACTTAAATGGCTTTGAGAATCTCTCAGACCTACTAGCTGACCATGTAAGTAGGAGGAAAACACAAATTTATCATTTGAACAATTTTGTGAATGGAAAAAGCACTTAAAAAATGTCATGCAGAAGCTCCCTCACCTAGATTCTACAAAACAGACGAGTGTCCAGTTAATAATAAAGTATTGGGAGTTTGCATACGAAAATGTTGATTATATAATTACAAAATTTCAAAATATTTGCGCCAAACAGTGGATGCTCACTAACAATCACATGGAATCATTCGACATGTGAACTTTTGATGGGTTAGCTGTCATAGACCCAGCCAGATTGAAGATAACTGAATTAGAGGAAAAAAGAGATCAAGAAATGAATATGATTCAAAATTGATCTCAAATAGATATATCCTCGTTCAAACTATTCATAGCGACTCCAATACAAATCCAAGCCATCTTACAAAGTTTTCTAAATAGACGGTCGAGACTCTGATTCAATAAGATTAGCTCCCTCTTGTGTAATGCTTGAATGCATCTAGAACATGCTAGTTATTTAGAGTCCATAGATATGTTAGAAGTTTAATCTAAGTGGAAATACTTGCTTTATAGTTCTACATAATATAAGGGGTATTTTAGGTGGTATTTATATGGTAGTTGATCCTAAAGTGTCTCCTTGATAGATAGAGCTAATTTGTATTTACTTGCAAAACATGTGAGGATAAAAGGAGGACACATTGGAGAAGGGATACTACTATGATTATTGATTTCTATGTTGAATAATCTCCAAGGATTAAGAATCATTTTAGGTTTTCTGATTACGATGTATTGATGTTTTTATTTAAAGTGGATTTGTTTATATGATTAGCTATGACGTGTTCCTTTGAGAATTATTTGGCATAATGAGATATTAAATTTCAAAATAAAGTGTGACAAATGACCAATTAGAGAAATTGTGAGTTTCTCACTCAAAGACCAAGGGTTTGAGCCAAGTCCCATGCTTCTTCTCCATATCCTTGCTCCTCATCACTAACTAACCATGAAAGTGTGAGAAGGTGCCACTGCTCCTTCTCCTCCTTAATAAATTTTGAAAAGTGTGATGAAGCACTAGCCTAATTAGAATAGGATGAGAAAGGGCCAATGTTCCCACTCCTCCTCCAAAATGTATAAGGGAGTGATAATGTTATTCATTCGAAAGGAACAAGTCTAGGAAAGGGCTACTACTACTTAACCCTTCCACCAAAAGATTACTATAGCGAGAGAAAATGAAAGTTTCCCATCCTTCTTCTCCACCTCCACACTCCCCATCATTGGATATCAATGAAAGTGTGAGAGAGGGCCAGTGCTCCATCTCCTCCTCACTAAAAATTCAAAAGTGTGACAAATGAATAATTAGAGAATTTGTTTATATGATTAGCTCTTATTTGTTCCTCTAATAATTATTTGGCATAATGATATATTAAATTTCAAAAGAAAGTGTGACAAACAACTAACTAGAGAAATTGTGATTTGCTCACTAAAAGACCAAGGGTTTGAGCCAAGGCCTGTTCTTATTCTCCATCTCCTTGCTCCTCACCATTGGCTAACCATGAAAGCATTAGAAAGTGACGCTACATCTTCTCTTCCTTAATCAATTTTGAAAAGTGTGATGAAGAACCAACCTAATTAGAATAGGATGAGAAAGGGCCAATGTTCCCAGTCGTCCTCCCAAATATCTAAGGGAGTCATAACGTTATTCATTTGAATGGAACAAGTCTAGGAAAGGGATATTGCTCCTTAACCCTTCCACGCAAAGATTACTAGAGCTAGATAAAGTGCAAGTTTCCCATACTTCTTCTACACCTCCACACTCCCAATCATTGTATATCAATGAAAGTGTGAGAAAGGGATAGTGCGCCATCTCCTCCACACTAAAATTTTAAAAGTATGACAAATTACCAATTAGAGAATTTGTTTATAAGATTAGCTCTGATGTGTTCCTCTGAGAATTATTTGGCTTAACGGGATATTAAATTTAAAAATAAAGTGTGACAAATGACTAATTATAGAAATTGTGAGTTTCTCACTCAAAGACCAAGGATTTTATCCAAGGCACGCGCTTCTTCTCCACCCCCTTGCTCTTCATCACTACCTAACCATGAAAGTGTGAGAAAGTGTCATTGATCCTTCTCCTCCTTAATCAATTTTGAAAAGTGTTTTGAAGCACCAACCTAATTAGAATAGGATGATAAAGGGCCAATGTTCCCACTCCTCCTCCAAAAGGTATAAGGGAGTGCTAAAACTATTCATTCGAAGGGAACAACTATGTTAAAGGGATACTAATCTTTAACCCTTCCACCCAAAGATTACTAGAGCAAGAGAAATTGAAAGTTTCGCATCCTTCTTATCCACCTCCACGCTCCCCATCATTGGATATCAATGAAAGTGTGAGAAAGGTTCAACGCTCCATCTCGTCCTCACTAAAATTTCAAAAGTATGAGAAATGACTAATTAGAGAATTTGGCTATATGCTTAGCTATGATGTATTCCTCTCATAATCATTTTTCATAACAATAATATATTAAATTTCAAAAGAAGGTGTGACAAATGACCAATTAAAGAAATTGTGAGTTTCTCACTCAAAGACCCAAGGTTTGAGCCAAGGCCCATGCTTCTTATCCACCTCCTTGCTCCTCGTCACTAGCTAACCGTGAAATTGTGAGAAAGTTCACTGCTCCTTCTCCTTAATCAATTTTGAAAAGTGCGATGAAGCATCAACCTAGTTAGAATAGGATGAGAAAGGGCCAATGTTCCCACTCCTCCTCACAAAGTTATAAGGGAGTGCTAATGCTAGTTATTCGAAGGAACATTTATGGGAAAGGGAAACTACTCCTTAATCCTTCCACCCAAATATTAATAGAGCTAGTGAGACTGAAAGTTTCCCATCCTTCTCGCTAGTAAAAAATGAGGAATTAGCTACTACGTGGCTAAAAATTCTAGTCACCATAGGTTTTTCAAGTGTTTTACTACTAAATATGAGTAATTTTGATTGACCCAACTACACATGACTAAAATTAACGACTAATTTAGTCACCAGTTAAAAATATGACTAGATAATAAGTGACATAGTTAAAAATGACTAACATAAACGACCAATTTAGTTAGGGCATAAAAAATGACTAGCTTAAAGAATATGAATTAGCCATTTATGTTAGTCATTTTTTATTGTCACTCCAACAATGGAAAATTGCAATTTTGGCGATGAATTGTTACAATTTACTAAATTTTAACACTACATATAGATTCTCTCTAGATCCATATGCGGTGTGAAAATTTAGTAAATTGTAACATTGTAGATGGATTTGTGTCACAAAGGGTATTTGATGAATTAATCCTAATTAACATAACCCATAAGTTAATTAATTTTTGTAGGATAAGTAAAATAACATGCTAACCATATTGCTACGTTCAATATCCCTAGTCATTTTGTATACCTTATAATATTAATAAAGTGAGATCTAGACCACCCAAGTTAGACCTAGTACTACAGTATAATGCTTACTTCGAGGAGGCTATGGGTATGTTTGATAACATATCAATACCATACTAATCAATTAATACTAACGATAGACATAAATAGAAAACCTCTACTACATCATACCAAATCTAGACATCTATGGAGGTAAATAACACTAGCAATATACATTTGCTTAAAAAACTCTATCCACAAAATATATTAATATATTACATATTATATAGTTACAAAACATACCATATATAAATTATAAAACATATATATATATATACACAACACAAAACAACATAAAAATAATCAAAATATACAATATAAATGCTCCCAACACACACATATATATTGTAAAACATATATATATATATATATATATATAAAATAAAACTTATAATACAATATAAAACAATGCGTAGCAGCAATGTTGCATATTGCTGGCTTTTAGGATTGTAAAAAGTCGAATATATGTCAATTATAAATGATCTAAACCTGAAGATTATATTATATATTAAACATTTAACCATAATAAAAATAGAGACTATAGAAAATTGAAAAAAAAAAGAGGAGGTCCATCCAAAACCTGTCTTAACCTCCGCGTGCGTTAAGACGCCCGCAAGTCCATCCTGTCACAGTCCATCCAGAGGGATATCTGTAGTTGAATTAAGAATTAACTAATTACAACAGTCATGGCTGATGCTGACAGATTAAGCAAAGTGTAGAAAATAATTCTTGCCAAATTTGGATGGAATCTGTTTCATGCAAACATTCTCCCTAAGCTTCTAGATATTTATATTGAATTTCTTTTTTCAGAAAGTTGAAGGCAATTCGGTTGATTTGATTTTAAATTTAAAGGACAAATTGTCGAAATTAAGAAGCTTCTCAGTAGTAGCTATGTTGAATTCTAAAAGAATTCGCCTTCTATGACACTATTGGCCAGGCCGCACTGATTTCAGAAACTTCAGTGAGTGAGGAGATCGACCACTCCTCTAACTTGATATTTTTAAGAACTTTAAACTAAATGAATAGATCTGTCTATGAAACTAAAGCCTCGAAATTAAGTTGGCTGTAATTATCGATGAGACTCTTAGAACTACAGTACTGCTGGAAGCATGCCTAATTATTATCAACATATTTTTTTATCTTATTAATTGGTGTACGACATGACGCAACAAAAGAAGACTGTCAAGAAATAGTTTCTATAATAATTTGAGCGATTTTATTGTGATGTTATACCTGAGTAATGAACACTCCTTTGTGGCTCAACTTTGGCTTTAGAACAAGCTCATAGAAAAAATTTGTAAGGTAGAAGGGGATGAAAGTCTGAAACATAGATCATGTTAGTGACATGTCCTTGTAAACCATTAATATTTTCAATTTCAATTTAAAGTTTATAAGAAACAATATGGAACAATGTAAACATTAAAAATAAAAATAAAAACATTAACATTATAAAAATTATGTATAAACTATAATAATTTATTACACATATTTGTAATTATAATAGAATTTTTTTTAAATATTATTTTTAATAATAATAATAATTAAAAAAAATAAAAATAAAAAAAGTTTTTTTTAATGATTAAATTGTAAAAACACCTCAACATTGACCTTTCATTTAACCTATTTAGTTATATTCTATGAAAGGTTGTCGGTTATAAACAATTACACATCTTTTTCGAGAGTTAACCTGCATGCTACATTCTAGGGGTATTGATTACTTAGCACAACATTTAACATTCGTTTTGTTGTTTCCATAGGTTTAGAGCACATAGATTCTACCTAAATGGTTTATTTCTACTATCTACAAACTATTTTTTTGAACAGAAACAGAAATAGGGATTATATTAACAGGCTGTGCACAACCATTCATTACATCTGTGAAGGAAAATATAAGGCCGGCAAGGCAAAAAAGTTACACACCATACATGTTCTGTTTCCCAAAAGAGAGAGAAAATGATTGTTTCTGAACTGCAAACTATGCGGGTAGTATATACCCTCACGAACTGACTACAAAGTAAAATTCAGAGATACATGACCCATACTAAACTGTGACATAAAAACCCATACTAAACTGTAATAAAAAAGCAAAAGAGAGAAGTCAGGTTCCTTTCTGAGGCCTGGGCTGTAAGACAGATTCTTCTTCCATGGGCTGGTCTGCAGCTTCATTGAAACCATTAACCCGACTTTCCTGGTTCATAGAAACTAGCTTCTTCAGGTCTTCTTCTATGCGTTCGACTCTTCCCAAAAGCTCGAGCAGGTTGCTTTCAAGGTCGTCTGTGCGGGCACCATTATTGCTGACCTCCAAGGATGTTCTACTCACTGTCTCACTCATACTCTTGATTTCTTTAGCCATCTCCTTGTTATCCATAACATCTATGGCTGTCATCTCGTACAACCTGCGTAAATTCTTCATAATGTCCTGCAGCCCCAGATTGTTGCCATAGTGTGCCATTCTGCCAAAATCTGAACTGATTACTATTCGGGAAAACTGAAACTGCAAAGAAGAGACTTTTATGTCTGCAATCTCTTGTTGCAGAGCTGAATCACTCCAAAGATTGATTATTTCTTTCTACAAGTTGGAGCCCCAAGCTTTAGCTGTGCAAGACAAAGTCCCCAGGGCGTCTTTCCTCCATCCAGAACACGGGCATCCCAGAACCCTTTCTTGCCTGTCAGGATAAAGTGGAGAAGAAACTACCTGATTGTCATCCCAAGATGCAGAAGGGTAACTACAATGACAGGAGAGGATAGCTGACAAAGCAAGGCGTTCCTTTATGAAAGCTCGGATGAGGGGGAGCCCATGCCAAGGAATCCCCTGCAATCTCCCACCTCCGACACCGTCTACCACATACAGCAAGAAAATTGCAGAGCTGGGTGAGCCAAGACCCGAAACAGGAGCGAAATTATGAGACGAGCCAATACACGAATTCGACATGACGACGGAGAGAGGAGTCCTCAGATCGTGCGAGAAGGAATGACCATAAATTTGGAGCCTGGGGGGAGTTAATATCGCAGCAGCCGAGGAGGGATGTGCTATCCACGCGGCCACCACATAAGAGCAGATAGGACGTAACCATAAATGCCAAGGGCCGCCGAGGAGAAGGGGAAGGAGACGGCCAGCTGGAGGGAGGAGGCGAGGGAAGGAGAGGCAGTGGAAGGGAGGGAAAAGGAGAAGGGAAGGGGGAAAAAGGAGAAAGAGAATAGGAGGGGGGGAAAGAAAGAAGGATAGGAAGGGGGAAAAAAAACCATGAATGAGGAAAGAAATAAAAACCACATTTATCCTAGTGACTTCAACAAGAGATATGAAATTCACTCCATAGACTTTACTGGAGAGAATGCGAGACTGAATTCTAGTTCCTCTCGTCATGGAATGACTTTGAAGAGAGGAGGATCACCATCCTTGTTGAAGTGGCCTTGGGGGAGACTGGCGCCAACATTTGCCATGATGTCTGCTTCTTTGTTGTTATGGTGAAGTATGTGATAAAACTCGATGGATTGAGGCAGAAGGAGCTTAGCCTTTTTATATAATCTTCGGCATTTGATATCCCCTGAGGGATATCCATTGATCATCTTGAGGATGACATGCCTTGAGTCGCCAAACACCATAACTTTCCGGAGGTTTTTGTCCCATATTAGTTGGATGCCCTGGAGGAGAGCCATCCATTCTGCTTCATTGTTGGTTCTAGGGCCTATTCCCCAGGAAAATCTATGTTCCACTTGTCCTCCGGGATCCACTAGAATCCCACCCGCACCTGCCACCCCTGTACTATCTACAAACTATTAATCACTGAGGTAAACATAGTTTCAAAATAATTATTTTGTTTTATTATTTCTTTAATTAGTAGTATGTAATTCCTCAGTTCACTGATTATTTATAGGTGCACAAGGGGTTTCTAAAAGACTAAAACCCCAAGCCCGTAAATCCTAAGAGCATCAAATGCATGGTCTTGGATGAAAAGAAACCCCAAGGCCATAAATCCTAAGAGCATCAAACGCATGGTCTTGGATGAAATTTATCATTCCTTATGCCACAATGATAAAAAGGCTCAACATAAATAAACCTAAGTTTTTGGACGTGTATAAGTTTTGTATTACTTCATTACTTGATATTTAGTTAAACCCAAAGGGTTTTCCCTTCTCTTAAATCATGAGATCAGTGAGCATTATCCACAACCTTAATCCAAGTTTCGTACATCTAAATAAGAATAAGTCTATCTGTATGACATGTAAATAAAGTCTTATAGACGTATGTCAATGTCAGTACTATCAAGTGCATTGGGGAAATTTCCATCTAGAAGGGATCATCCATGGTTTCTTTCGCCATTCTTCTCCTTCTCAAGTTGAAAGAGCTCTGCTGAAATGGTGGTGAAATTGGTTAACCCTAAGGGATCGTTGCATAAAACCTTGCTGCTCAGAGGTTATACTACATACAACATGGGAAATAATCTAATACTTAAACTCTGCCACTCAGTCAAGCTCAAATAGCTTCTAACCTTAATTGTTTCTTCAAAGGTAATTATGAACCTAATTGGTATCTCTCCTTCTAAATTGATCTCTGAAAGTTTTCAATTCCTTCAGGCTTATGTTGCAATTAATGTAACTTATCTATTGGCAGGAGCCGAACCTTCTTCCTAAGATTTGGGTTCGTGATAGCATACTCTCCGGGTCATTTTCTAGGTAAGCAAGCCCCCTGCCTGGTTTGAAATTATCTTGAGAATGATGGTTTCTCTTGACGAAGGGTGAAGATGTTTGTTCCAAGTGATACATTGCCCAATGCACCTTATAAGGTGGATTTGATAATAGGCTACCCTATATTTAAGGGTTTTGTATATTGAGATTTTAATAAAGCTATGCACTGTAATTCTGATTTTTGTATTTGCTAAAGGGATCCCCATGCCCGATTTGGAGGTATGTAAAATTAGTGAATTTTAGGGTTATGAAGTTAATTGCCTAGGAGTTTTCACCTACACAGTTATCATGGAATTTTATCAATCATTTGTTTGTATGAAAAGACCGTAGAGCCTGTATTCAGGATTATTTTGATTTAAGGGTTCCACTTTGGTCATGTTGATATGGTAGATCACTTGGACTATCCAAAATATAAAATTACTTGAGATTGAAGGTTTGAATTGTTGAGACCAGTCTCAGAGTCCTTTTGTCATTACATTTTTTATTGGAAGATTGATAACTTGTGATTAGGTTAAAAGTTTGTAAATCTTTATCTCCCATTTTGATTGTTCACTCTATTAACATTAGGTTATATTTGAAATGAGCCAACTCATAGTTTCAATAACTAATTATGTAACCAATACTTTAACATGAAGATAAATATTCCTGTAGGGTTACTTTTGTTAATTAGTTATTCTGGTGTACCTTTATAGCATGTTATTGAAACATATATATTATTATTTTCCAGTTATGCACCGCCTATCTGTCTTATTCAGATTCGAATCCTCATCAAAGTTGACCTTGTTCTTTGATTTCGTTTGTAAAGAATGTAATGCAGTTCTGGATGATGTGAAGATCAGGGCCATGGAAAAGTCAGGCGAACTTGATGAGAAGATCAAGGGATTGATTGAAACCGAGCCTCCTTCTTCGGCCCCTTTGCCACCGTCTATAGGGGAAGATGATTTCAGGAACAATGGGATGGTCGATGAGTTTTCTAATGTTTTCAAAAAAATCCAAGAAGCAGTGGTTGTCAAGGATAGTTTTTATAAAATGAGGATGTTCACCATGTGCTTTGTTGGATCGAAAGCGGTCGATTTCTTGTCAGAGGATCAGTTACTGGAGAGGGACGAGGTTTGTGTATTTTTTTTCCCTATGCTTCTGTCTCATGGATTTTTTTTTGGATAAATTCATCCAGGTACTTAATGTGTCAACTATATATGAAAAATAAATTATCGACCCGCCTGGCTTCCATTTTATACTTTGATATTCCTCTGAATAAACCTTGTGAATATTTTTGTGGCCACTACTTTAAATTCTTGCCTCAGTAAAAATTTTCCATGTTGTGAGATTTTTGGTTCTTTGCTCTACCAGCCTAGTGGTGTAACTTAAACGTCTCACCTTTGCTTTGCTATCAAATTTATAAAAAAGCAAATTGCACTCTTTTGATCTGTAATGGAATATAGTACAACTATTATATAGCTAAAATTCTATGATAAGGGTTTCGATCTTAATATGAACTATATATTTGTGTACCTCATCTCCCACTTTTATACTTGTTTGAATCCTTCATTGCCAAGCTTGCTATGGATTGCATATCCTCCCCTATGATTTGAAGCATCCTCTCTAGCTATTGATTGGTTTGAAGTACCTTACTTTTGCAAACTAGTCGTAATCATATTCTGTAAATTGTCCAGAGTTTGTTGCATAGATTCAATCTTGTTTGTAAAAGCTTTGATTTCAATCCTCTTTGTCATCTATTGCTTTTCTTAAAAAAACAATCCCTGCAAAACTTGAATTTTGTGTTAAATCTATTGCTTCCTGGTAAAAATTAGGTCATGATTGGATACCACTAAGTGAAGGGAAGAACCCAAAATACAGCATACATAACAGAAAAATAACTTTATAAATAAGATAATTTTACCAAGAAATAGTACCTGGAGTCGCATATCCTGAAATCAATTGAGACAGTATTTTCTGTAGATCTTAAAAGCCATTGAACTTCACTTTTTTGCTCATCTAAAATAATTTTTCCATTAAATTTTGAAGGAAGCTAGGCAAAGTGAAAAGAAAAACCATGGGGATATGGCTACCCTAGAGATTGATTTGGATTAAAACCAACATTATTACAGAACAATCAGAAAAATAAATTAACAATTGAGGACCAAGTTCTGTATTTCGAAATAAGATAATAGTTCAAATTAGTCATATTCAATTGTTATTCCTTCATTCTTTCTTCATTTCAACCAGTGATCAAGGAAGCCAAAATGTTCTATCCATTGGCTAGTAACTAGTTACCTTTAAAATTTTAATGACTAGGCTAGAATCTCCTTCAACTTCCAGGTGATCCAAACCTTTTTGGAAACAGATATGAAGTCTATCCATGAGTGTTCTGAATTCAGCCTTGTTGTTACACATTCTCCTATTGACAAAGCATAAATAAAAAATAATGTCACCATTTACACTCTGTATAGTTCCTTTCCACCTGCTCTTCCATGGTTGTTCTTTACAGCCCAATCAAATTTCTAGTGATCATCATATGCTCCGAAAACATTGCTTTGTCCATCCTTTTCATAATTATTCCAATCCCGCTCTTAGATTAGAGCAACTAAAGTAGAGCTTAGAAAAATCATTTTGTCAACACTTATTAGAGACATAAAGTCCAAGTTAAGCTTTGAGGCCATTCTAGGTCATTTGTCCCATGGAGGCATGCAAACATGATTGACTCCCACTTTGTCTTCCTGAGAATAAATACTATTAAAGTCTCCGCAAATAACCCAATCTATTTCTGGGAGGCACTCAGTTAGTGAGTCACAAAAGGCCACTCTCTCATCCGCAACCCTGGGAGAAGCCAAGACAAGAACCTGGCTATCAAGGTTAAGCAACAGCAACCACACTCAGTGCAATGGGTCAACCACATGATAAATTACATGCATGGAAAACTAGGGCAATACCAGAGTATATAAATTACATGCATGGCAAGCAGCACCAGACCAGATATATAGGACATTTTTCAGTCAATGACATGAATGTACCATTTGTAAGGAAATTTTTGGAATCTTAATTATGTTATTGTTATCAGTTTAGGATGTTCTCTTTTGATACAACTTGTATAGAATAACATTGTGCTCTTATGCATTTGACCTTTGTGCTCTCTCCCTCTTCTCCATCAATGAATGCAAAATACATTCTCTTTAACTTGTGTGCACTATGCATGCATTGTATCAATATGGTTGTGTCCAAGTTTTATGTTTTGATTAAAGTCATTGGAGAAAGTTGATGCAGTATTATTCTCTAGTTCCAAAATAGCCTATATAGTATAACCATAGTTTTGTTTCCATGTATTGTGTTGTGTTGACAGAAGTATATCAGTTACAAATCACTTTTAATCCCAGTTTAAATGCCATGTATGGTTTCAGAGGATGGAAGTGTACAATTTCTTAAAGTAGATGTAAGCAAAATCGTAATCATTAATTCCATGTAGTCTTGAGTAATGGATGTAAAGGATCTTCTCAAAGGACTAAGGTGCTAGACCTCTATACCCAGTCAAGACTTGTCCACTCAAATGCACAAACTGTTATAACCTTGTTGATGATGGATGCATATCCATCTCATAGTAATTATGAATGTTTTATCACCTGTGGCTTCAGAGCAATGGCTTACTTCAAGCTCTAGTGACTCCAAAACCTTTGTAGTCACACACATAACTAACTACATAAAAGTTATTCTATATTTTAAAATAATTCAAAAGTTGTTGCAACCCGCAGATTCAAGGAAACACAATCTTCACAATGCCAGCAATGGATGTTATCTTCACAATCCAAAGACATTTGAAGAATCGTGTAACCACTCTTAGTGTTTATGCTCTTTTGGATGGAAGCCAATGATATAAAACCCGGAGGTTATAAAATATATGTTTTTTTGCCCTGAAAACGCCCCATAATCGACTCTCTCGTATTGAATAGAGAGAGCCAAAGAAATAGACTATATGGACGAATCAACAAAGGATGATAGAAGTAACCACTCCTTGAATTCATATAAATTATCCAATATGATCGCAACACCCAATCATAGTAGGACACAGGTTATTAGGGAACAACCATGCAACGAAAATTTATATACATGCAACGCTCTTCTTGTGATAAGATCTAATCACCTGGTCAGTCAAAACCCCCAGGACCCTGCAAATATTAAATGAGATTCACCATCAATCCAACACCTAGGGAAATCTCACTGATTGCTGCTTCCCCCAACAACCAGCAAGTCAAATCCCATGTACTCATGAAGTGCATAGGCAATCATACCCAGTGCATTCATGGGTCTAATAAAGTCAGGAGCTCATGCCACCATGCTTGATTAAATGGGTAAATCTCATTGATTGTTGCTCCCCCGAACAACCATTTAATTCAAATCCCATGTACTCATGAAGTGCATAGGAAATTATACCCAGTGCATTCTAGGGTCTAATCAAGTCAGGAGCTCATGCCACCATGCTTGATTTTATGGGTCTATGTTCTCCTATGTCTATTATGTATATACCCCCTATATCTAAGATATATGCAAAATTCCAATTGAAAATATCACGAAAACAAACTACACAAGCAACAATGGCAAAAAAATCCATCCATTCAAACACACAAAAATATCAATTTTCCCTTTTCTCTCTACCTAGTAGACGAAATACTGGAAGTGATCATCGATGAGGGCCTAAGAATACTTGATGATCTGTAGGAGGTTAGTATCCATGAGATCATAAACCAGATAAAGATCCTTGTTACACATTCTCTTAGTGACAAAGCATAAATAAAAAATAATTTCACCATTTACACTCTGTATAGTTCCATTCCACCTTCTCTTCCATGGCTGTTCTTTATAGCCCAATCAAATTTCCTGTGATCGTCATCTGTGGTGATCAAAGGTTTCCTTCTTTTACAGTTGCTTTACTAGTATCTGAAACTTGATTAATTGGAACTCCTTGGTGCTCAAGATTGAGATCAGTCTACCATTTATTGTAGTCTTCTGTGAGCTTTTAATGTTTCCATATCTTTATATGTACCAAAATTCAGGTTGTATTTGGTGTTATTTTTTATTATTAATTTTGTTATTTCTTGTGATTCAGATTTGCCACCATATACAGGGTGGAAATAACTCCAATCTTTGTTTGAGAGTATGAATCTGCCTAAATAGCGTAGATTCATTCTGATCATGTTTTCCTATCCCTTTGGAAGTTGCATGCATAGTTTTTCAGTTTTTGTTTTGATGATATTACCTACATCATTTCACTTATAGTTTGAGATATTTACGATGTATGGAAAATAAAATATTAGATGATAGACATTTTTTTTTGAATATCCTGCTATACAGATATTAGATTTCATTTTCGAAACAATGTCTGGCCCACCGAAACATTAAATTTCATTTTCTAAACAATGTTTATAACCCACACAAATTAATCTGTGAACCCATACAAATTAAAGTGATGTAAAAATATCCTGTTGAAATTAAAATCAACATATCAAAACAAAATAATTCTATATTTCTTCTTAAGGTTAGATACTCATTTTTATACTAATATTTTTGGGAACTCTGCAGGAAGTTGAATTCTAAAGTATGTCTTATATTGCTTCACTCGAAATTCCATATAACTATTTGTAAGCTTTTAAGGTTCCTTGTCTGCAGCAATCTTCAAAACTCAACAACCATCACACCGTCACACACTTGTTTCTTTAAGGCATCATTATTCCTTGTTGAACAATGGAAACAAAATTTCTTACAGATTTCACAATGGTTGACTTCTTCTTAATGAATAGGATTGGCATCGTTCCTCTGTCATACTCTTTTCAGTTGCTTGACGGCTTCATTTAATCAACAACAGTTATTTTCTGTCTTTTCTGAACACAACCTTGCAATGATTTACAGAGTCTTTCCAACTGATATGCAGATCCTTGTCTGCTCATCTTCTTGCAGTGGCCTTCTTTAAGGTATTTTCTTCTTTGTTTTAAGACATTGAAATACAATAATTGTAGAGTCACATTGTCAAAACCATCACCATAAACCCTAATATATTTATAAGCCATAAAGCTACAAAAGGCTGAACAATATATACAAGATAATCTGTGCACATTTTAAGAGCATAATTTCTAAATGTATAAATGGTTTAACCCAAATGCAATATTTCATAATTTATCTTGTTAATAAATATTGTGTTTATTTGAACTACTTTTTACCTCGATATATGACTTCTCTACCATGGCTTGAAATAAGTATATATTATTTGACTTCCGTATAAATATTACAAGTTATACTATGTAGGAGGTAAAAATACATACTATGTATTTTGTAAGCAGAAGACTAAAACAAATGTTAGGTAAAAGTTGTTCAATACAATACAAACCAGCTACTTTGAAAACCAAGATCACAAATGTTTTATACAGATCCACTGGATCCTCACTTCATAACGAGTATTACAAATCCATTGGATCTCCATTTCATAACAAGAATTAGAGCAATGTCAATTCCAATTTAACGTCTAGAGCAATATACGAGATTTAGAGCAATGTCAATACCAATTCAACATCCACAAACTACTTTATAAGCAAGATCACAAATGTTTCTAGAGATCCACTATATCCTCACTTCATAACCAACATTGGATCAATGCCAATGCCAAATTAACATCCACAACAATTTATGAACATTAGAGAAGTCCGTGCGAATTTAAAATATAAAGCAATTTAGTTATTTAAGTTTTTCATTTAGGCAAGGACTAAATTGCCCTATTGCAACACTTGTTTACTTTAAAATATTTAAAATTGTTTAAATACTTCTCCATTTTTATGGCACTCTTTTAGGGTTGATATATATATAGTGACTAAATTCCTTTTGCTTTGATGTTATAGTGGTGTGTGCCCATTTCTAGTGAGAATGTATTCAAAGATGGAAATCATCCTTATCGTTTCATGGAACATGATCCAGTTGTTTCTGGCAACTGCTATAATTTTAGTGGAGGTACAAATGACATGAAGCCCAAATCCCCAGCCAAAATTGCAGCTAGACTATGGAGCTTGACCCAAGCGATTTATGAAGCTTATACCTCTGATGATGGTTAAAAGGTATTGTTGTGACTGAATGGTTAAGCCTAATCTGGAATTCCATTTTTTGGTTTTCTGTGGATTCTTGGTATTTCAGGGTTCGTATGCATTATGGACATCCAGATATTTTTAATAGGATTTTTCATATCACACGAGGAGGCATAAGCAAGGCATCTCGGGTCATTAATATCAGTGAAGATATTTATGCATGTACTGTTGAGTTTTCAGTAGAAAACTCATTTCCTGTGCTTTCAAATTTTAGCTTGTTGCTACAAACTCCATTTTTTGGGCAGGATTCATTTTGATTATAGAATGATCTCATCAATAATCTTACAAACCTATCATAATTTAGCAACAATTACACAAGAAGCAGTCTACATATCCTTTGAAAACTTCAATATATAAACTTCAATTTGTTTCAATATAAAATTCAATACATGAAAACTTTTGTATTTATTGCTATTTCAATATAAGAGTCAATACATGAAAACTTCTTTTGTTTGTTGATTAAATTTTGTATCCTTTTTGAGTTCATGAGATTTCTCTTATCATATCTTTGTAATTTTCCTGTCCCTAACACAATTCTTAGAAATGTCTTAACTCTTTACAGATTTGTTAAAGTTAGAAGAGGACCTTGTCCATTATTTTGTTGTTGTTTTAGATCTTAATAAAAAAATGATTAAGAGAGTCAATTTCTTGCAGTAGACCTCATATGTGAGTAGTCAAAATATTGTTATTGGCCATTCATGAAAGTAGACATGGCATAGATATCTAAATACATAATGCCAAAATGTGGTTTCTTGTGATTGTGATAAACCTATTTCATGAACTTGTCTCTAAAGTTGTTGTCTTGTAAACTGCAGAAGCATATTTATCAAGTGTAGAGCCTATGATGCAAAAGATCCGAAGTGAGATTTGACATGTGGATGCACAAATATTGGCAGCAGTTCACCAACAGGTTTGTATGGTCTTTCAAGCATTTAGTACATTTTGAGTGACTTCCTGTTCTTAACTGCTCTTTCTCTCTTTGCACTTACCCTATTATGTTGGGAAAGTGGGCACCCTTACATTTTCATAATGATTGGGATAATTCTCGTGCAATTTGCACTACTGTGGTTTTTGAAGCCCATTTGAGTTGTGCCAGCCACACCATTGTTGGGTAAAATCTCACATTATCCCTGTTCACTTCATTTTTTTAGTAGGATTATCCTAACTGGAATAGAATTGTGTAAATGCTCCCTAAAGGCTATAATATTCATGAGCAGATTAGATAGACCTAAATTTATACCTAATGCTTTACCTTTCATACATTGAATGACTAATTGGTAATTACCAAAAACTTGTCACTTTTCTGTCCCATGTTACTCTGCCAACATCATGAGAATTTGAAACATCCTATATTCTTCCCTATTATTGGAATCTATATGAACTCTATAATACAAAGGGGATCCCACTATGTTATAATAGGAAGAGGGCACCTTCTGCTCTACATCAACTTAGAACACTATGAATGAATGGCTCGACAGCCTTTCAATGAGCTTTAATAACTTTAATTACAAAAGTCCCACGTAAAAGGAAAGGACATGTGGAAGGGCGCCCCTTACAAGAGAATTGTCATAGTCATAGTAGCAATCAGCAACCTGCTTTTCTCGCTAGCTCTAGAAGCTAGTACTATCTTTCTTTATGACTAGAATATTTTCCTCCCTCGCTAGCGGGACCTACTTCTTAATTAGGTATAACCAACTTGGATAGAGATAACCCCATCAATGATGGAAATAAGTATCATTATATAATTATGCGGTCTGGATTACCAAAATATAACTCAATGGGCTAATGGCGTGATAGTAATGCTTCCCATAGCCCTCCACCAAGTGAGACTCTAAGTCCTCATCCATCTCAGCCTCCAAGTTCAAACAAATAACCTCCTAGTTATGTTACTACTATAATACTTACACAATTTACTTACACTGTCTAAAATGGCTATATGATTTGCTCTATTAAAAGGCTCTTCTATAAAGCCTTACTTCAATTCTATTTCCTTGTCGATTGGAAAGAAGAAGTTTGTATGCACAACAACAAGGGTGTTATCTTAGTAGTAGTGGTGGTGATTAGACGAGAGATTCAGTTACTAGCATGGCATAGACTTGCTGCGGTTGGTTTTGCTCCTCCTTATTTAAGGGAATGGATACCATCACGCAGAAAGCCTCACAGATTATGAAAGAAAACTTTCTTTTGGCTCTATGGATTCAAGTTATGATACAATAACTGGTCCTGGATGCAGTGTGAGGTGGCTCCCAATTAGACATTTATTTTAAAGCACCTAAATCCTTTAATAACCCAAATCTTGTGGTGTCATTAAGTGAGTTTTGTGCGGAAGGGGTCATGCATTTCATTTTCCAGGCTATCCATTCTTGCTTTATGAGTATAATGAGTATGGAGTGGAGTAAGTAGCAGGTCCACTCCTTTACCGAATTGTCAGGGGGTGGTGGGTGAGCCTGCTAACACATTTTATCCCTTTGGTCAAGCACTCGTTTTCCTTTTTAGGTCGGTGGGAAAGTGGCTTGTACTTTTCTCCTTGTAAAAATGGAAAATTGAAAAGTGAAAGGGTGGTTGACAGGATAGGTTGGGTTGGTGGTAAGAGGTTGTTGCACTAACATTTTTCGAATAGGCTGAAGAAGTCACTACGAATGATGTAAGTGTAAACCAAGCCCTTCCAATAGAAGGGGTTCAGCTTTAGCGAATCCATAGGGCACTTGCCACGTAATGATCCCCTCCCTGTGGGTAACCGTAAAATTTGCATTCATTCATAAAGTAGGCTGGCTTCAAAATTTCATAGCGATGCTCAAAGTAGGTGCCCAAACACGATGGAATCCAAAGGTAGTATGATCCTACGACATGTTGTTCCTTTCATGTGCAACTCACTCTACTTCCTTTCATCAAGTAGGCATCGAAAGGTAATGGCAATAATTTGTTTAAAGCAATCCCTCCTTAACAATCTCCGCAGGGAATAGTTCCTCAATGAAATGAGGCAGTTTCTACAATCCAATAACTGGTGCTATCCAACTTAAGTAATAAAGGAGGAATAAGAAGGTACTCCCTAAAGGAAAGAAGGAGCATGCTTGCCTATTTTAAGTAGAGGATAGTCCACCCTCTATTGAACAAATAATGCCCCATGAATATGCTTCTATGTAAACAAATCCCTAAGTTTGGGTCGATGCAAGCTATGGAATACATCACACTTATGGTGGTTGGCAACTTTGCAGCATGTAGCCAGAACCTTATTTTTTTTGTTCAAGTACAAATCCATATAGATTTTTTTATATGGAGTCTGTAAAAAATTTCGAACTCATGGTAAACAGATTCTGCACTGTAATATAATTCCTATAGAAAACCAAAAAAACAGAAGAACTAAGAGCATATCAAAATACCTCTCTAATAAATTATAGAATCTATAAACACATGCTATAGAAAACAATAAATAGAATTCAATAGATGAATGATAGAAATTGTCACTGTTTTTATTAATTTTGAACATGAAAAAATCTGCTACAAGGAAATACCCCTAAACTGCTAGCTGCTAGAGTCAAGACTCGATGAATGAGTCCATACCCTCGCCCTCTCTCTTATAGATCTGAGAAGGGAATAATAGGGTTTACAAAAGTATATTTGCATGTGACTCAAACTCATAAATATAATTTACTTGATCCTAAGTCAAACTCAGAAAAATAATTTTCTTTATCCTAAGTCAAACTCAGAAATAGAATTTCGTAAAAATAAAACCATACTAAATTTTAATTTATGGTGATTCATGTCTATGTTCCACTGGTGGCAATGGCACATGCCTCTAAGATTATTTTATGGTGGCACATGCCTCATCTAAGGCTTGCTGGCAGGTGCATCCATGCACACTCTCCCTCTATAACTGAGTGATGTGCCTCCTCCTTGAGAACTATGATGCACCCTGTCTATCTTCTACGGTGCTCGCTGAAAAGGTGCCCAGATCTGCTGCTGTGATTTTCAATGATACACTGACTAAAAATATGGACTAGTTGTACTCTTTCTTCCTTGTCACTTTGTAAGCCTTCCATCGTCTACATGGAACTAGAAAAGCATCTACTAGAGAAAGTAGAAATACAATATTTGTTTCACAGTTCTTTAAAACGAGGAGAAAAAAATAAAGCAATTCCAACCTAAACACATTAAATAACTATTTCAAGACAAATCAAACAGCACTATTCTCATATATAAGGACATTGGGAGTAGAGCTTCATGGTTTTGATGTCACATACATAGAGATATTTCAATGAAACATATGCCTCACTTCATATGAATCTGCAACATTTAGCTAAAACATTATTTTGGTAGTCCTATATAGATTTTCTTATATGAACTAGTGGAAATCTTTGTTCCTTTTAAACCTTACATTCTATACATGGAGCTAGTATGTACAAAAGAAATTAGAAATACAAGAATTGTCCAACACTTCTTAAAAATGGGGAGAAAATAACAAAACAATTCTAAAATTAGATGCAACAAATAAATAGTTCAAGACAAATCAAACAACACTGTTCATTGATATATGGACATCGAGAGGATTAAAGCTTCAGATTTTGATGTCACAATGAATTCTACAATAATTATCTGCAAGAAAGTCGTTGATCCCATACTTTGATAAAAATGGGTTGTTACTAGTTATTGCTGGACATATTTTGCCAAGGATTGGAGGAAATACACTAGTGCTAGCAAAATGTTGTATCGGAGTTTGCAAGAAATTGCATACATGCAAAATAGGTAGTCTAGCAAAAATATGCCTATTAAATATGTGTTACTGACACATCATGCAATATGTTGGGTTCAATTTGACTTTATGATAGGGAAACATCACTCATCATGAATACATTTAGGTAGCTATTTATCTATAATATTTTATTGTTTTCCTTTCCATTTATGCACATTTTTCTTTTTTAAGAATGAACCTGTAAATTTGACATTGCAACATGTTGGAAAGGGACGAGATGTCGAACTAAACTAGGTTGATTTGTTTGAGGGTAAAGTATCCCGGTGGAAATGGAGAACAGGTTCTCGGCAGAGATATGTATAGACTTGGAGAGCTCCTTGACTTTTTCAGAATGTTGTCCTTCTACTTCACTACTGTTGGCTTTTATGTTTGTACGATGGTTAGTAATGAGTTATTTTTTGTAACACATTACTTTTGCAAATGTTTATGGTTTCATGAGGAAGGTCTGTGAAGAAGGACTTTTAATTAGTAAACCAATTGGTAATGGAACATATTAAGTGTTTGTTGTACCACATTGAAAATTTGATTTGATTTGTACAAAAGAATATGATAATTGTTGTTGCATTACTTTGGAAAATTGTTTCATAACAAGTTTTGGGTTCATATTAGGCCAGGAATATGCCAAGTTAATGGCTTTTCTTGCTCGAAGAAATTCATTCATAAGTTTTGTTCTTGGGCATTAATGATTGTTTGTTTTCTTGTACGAGAAAGATATTTTCATGGGGTAAAATCATTGCCATAATTTCTGCAAGTAAACCATTAAGAAATTGATTTCATGGGGAGAAATCGTAGCGCATAATGCCTACAATACAACCCATCAAGCAAGTGATCTCACGGAGGAAGAATCTTTTCCTGTATTGATTAAGAATGTAGCCTCCCATGCAATAACTATTCAATGTGTTTGAAGAAATGCTTCAACCAACCAACACACTATTGCAAAATGTTTTAGGCATAAAATACAATCATGTGTTTTCCTTGTGAATGGTGCATTTCCTTTGCCAACATAACTTCAGGTGGGAAATGGTTGTGGGGTTAATTCAAGACATTTTGGGGCATGGAATCTCTTGACCTTGGATGTACTTACCTTTCTTCCTATAGATAATTGTGACATCAATCCCTTATATGGGAAAATCACTCCCCACAAAAACTTCATAACATTTATGGTTATGATCTTATGAAAACGTTTTTGGTTGTGAGATGAAATCAATCTTATTCATATCCTTTCATTGCAAGAAATCTTGCTTACAGTGGCACTAAAATAGTACAAGCATTCCAATATCTTCCCCTTGTCTTATTTGAAGTATTTCTTCTACATTTTTTTGTGATATATATTGGATTTAAAAATAGTTATGTTAGTATCATTTGATTTTAAAAAATCTTACTTAGAGTGGCACTCAAATAACAAAAGCATGCCAATATGTTCTGTGAGTATTCTTATATAATTTTTGTATATGTTGGATTTTGGTTGAAATACATTGTTGGGGACAGCTTGGAAGTTTAAAAACCTGATCATTGCATGGAGAGTAGCTATATCATTGCATTTAAATTGTTTACTCAAGGGGGAGATTGGATTGTCGAACACACTAATGCTTGGATTTGTTATCATTGAAAATATTTGTTTGTGTAGAATGTTATGAATTAACATACAAAATAATGATTATCAAGTTACTATAGATACATAATGGCTTACCTTGTAATAGTCCTTCAAGTATTTCAAATGCATTTATTAAGTGCACAAATGACTTGAAGGACTAGTACAGGGTAAGCTATTATGGATCTATAGTAACTTGATAATTATTACTTTGTATGCTTGAATGATGCAAAATTTCTTTGAATATTATCATTATCAAGCAATAAAAACTTCTTAAAGGGTGCTAGCTCAATGGTAGAGCACCTGCCTAATTGTAGGCAAGAGGTTGGTGGTTCGATTCCTCCGTACCCTATCATAAATTTGTGACTACAAAAACGACTAAATTTGCATATATATGACTATTAGTAGCTAATTTCCCATATCTTATAGCGCGACTAACTTTTAGTCGTATTTCGCTTAGTCATTAATATGTTATCATCTAGTAGTTTATTTAGTCATATATTTGGTCATTAATTGCTGCAATCAGTTACTAAATCAGTGACTAAATCATTGAGTATCAATGACTAAATCAATGACTAATAATTCAAGATATTAATGACTAAGTGAAATACGACTAGCTAAGATAGTGGAAATTAGATACTATTAGTTGTCGACTCAAAAATAGTTGTTTATAGCCTGATTTTAGTCATTAATTTCTCATTTTTTACTAGTGTCTTCTCCACCTCCACACTCCCCATCATTGGATATCAATGGAAGTGTGAGAAGGGTCAGTGCTCCATATCCTTCTCACTAAATTTCCAAAATTATGAAAAACTACTAATTAGAGCATTTGTTTATATGATTATCTCTTATGTGTTCCTCTGAGAATTATTCAACATAACGAGATATTAAATTTCAAAATAAAGTGTGACAAATAAACAATTAGATACATTGCGAGTTGCTCACTCAAAGACCAAGGGATTGACTCAAGGCCCATGCTTCTTCTCCGCCTCCTTTCTCCTCATCATTGGCTAACCATTAAAGTGTGAGAAAGTGCCACTGCTCCTTCTCCTCCTTAATCAATTTTGAAAAGTGTAATGAAGCACCAACCTAATTAGATAGGATGAGGAAGGGACAATGTTCCCACTACTCCTCCTAAAGGTCTAAGGGAGTGATAATGTCATTCATTACAAGGGAACAAGTCCATGAAAGGGATACTTCTCCTTAACCCTTCCACCCAAAGTTTACTAGAGCAAGAGAAAGTGTGAGCTTCCCATCCTTCTTCTCCACCTCCATGCTCCCCATCATTGGATATCAATGAAATTGTGAGAAAGGGCCAGCACTCCATCTCCTCCACACTAAAATTTAAAAATTGTGATAAGCGAATAATTACACCAAGAACTAACAAGTGCAAGGGTTGATTGTTCTTTCCCATAAAAAAATGCAACGACCAGAGCGATGTCAGATTTAATGTATCAATTATGGAAATGGTCATCATGCAGATAAGTTTTTGAAGACTGTCTCATCATCTCCCAAGATGTTTTTTAAATAAAAGGATGGTCACTTCAAAATATTGATAGTGCACCAGTAATGGTTGATATCGGGTTCATGACTATGATTATTTTTTCCATACACCCTGTTGGTCTATTAGCCTGGCCATTGAAAGTGCTCGTTGATTACCATGACTGTATTATCCTTCCAAATCATCCACTTGCATGTTGGTCCTCATTTTGTCACCATTTTTGGGTTAAATACTTTACATATTAATACATGTTATGTTATATTTTGGCGTCTTTTGTACCATACAGCTCACCATTCAAGTCTCAGGTATGAATGAATTTAAGGTTTATGTAAATTCTATTTATTATTATCATTTTACGATTTTAATGATTAAAATTGACATGATATGAAGCATATTCGATATATTAATTCATGAGTATAATTGTTTGTAGTTTATATGGTCTTTTATACAAGCTAACAAACAAACACGTGTTCATCTAAATATATGGAGAGCATATCCAGCTTGCCGTCGAGATCGCTAAACAGACCGCGCATTGCTAGTAGTGGATTTATGTGCATTAAAGGCATGTAACAGCCATGAACTATTTTGACCACGTGCCAGTATCTTAGCATCAGCCTTCTTCTGGAAGGGTGCTCATCTAATGTCTTTGTGTGACACCTTCACATCGGCTCCGATTAAGACTGAGATCATATACCACATCGCGCGCCAGAGAGGAACCAGATCTGCGAAGAAGAAGGTACTATCATCTGTTAATATCAATGTAATTACTTGTTATAATGTCTGCCTTATCATAAGAGCAGTCGACCACTAAAAGGGTCGACTTGCTTGCCTTCTATAAACACTATATATATAGGTGATCTCGTGCGAGGAAAGGAGGTTAATCTCCAAATCTTAATAGTTCGTAGCTGATAGAATCAATGGAGTTAGTAAGGATATCGAGATAGTTAGTTGTTTTATCATTTTTCCACAAGACTCTGTAACACCACCTTTGGTTTAATAAAATTTCCATTACGCTATGCATGATCGTGTTCTATTAAAAGAGCATTACTCTGTTTGCTGGGAGGGCCCCCTGACAACAGAGTTTTACATCTTTGTGTATGTTTTGTTATTTCCTTTCTCTGTAACTAGTATAATTTTTCTTATAAGTTGTCTATACAGTTTAGTCTTGTAATCATTTATGTTAATTATTTTCTGTAGTATAGAATCCATTGTTATTATATTGATTATGTAGGTTTCTTTTACCAATTAGCAACCGGTTGCACTTAGAGTAGCTTCTAAATTCATTTTAAAGTTTTTTACAGTTCATTGCTTAATTCTTAGATTAGATTAGATTCCTGTGGTTAAGTCACAGTAAATCTAGTTTTATTTAAGTTCTGTTTTTGTTTAAGTATATTTCAGTTTGCTTAGTAATGTAATTTCCTTTTTGAATTATGAGTTAGTTTATATTATGTTGTTATAAGATTTAATCAGTAAATAGATTTATTCTTTTACATTTCATTAACATATGAATGGGTCAACTGCCCCAAAATAAATCATTTAAATTCATTGTTTTTCGAAATTTTATTATTTTCTTTGGACAGGCTGTCATTCAGACAGTCTTTTCTGCCTTCCATATGGACCTTCATTTCAACCTACTATTCAGTCTTTCATTTAACCCTGTATGTATTTAATTTGTTTTGATCTTATCTCATTAGTTTTCTGATTATGTTTTAATGGTAGTGGTTAGATAGTGATTCTATTTTCTCTTAAGACCATTAGATAAGATTGTTAAACTATTTCTTCTCACCTTATGCCTAAATAATTATGTTATGTATTTTGATATTTTGCATCGACTTGTAATTAAATTTGAATTGTCATTTCACATGTAAAGTTTTAGATGTATTAATACATTGAGTATCATTGCTCATAGTAATACAATTTATCTTCTTAATCATATGGTTGCTAAAAGAATCCAAAGAATAGAATTTAGATCGTCTTTATAATTCTTATGCTTGCTCATAAATTATGTTTACCTCCTTGTAATATTATTTTATCTTTTGAAAGTAAGGTTCAAAGGTTTATTTGTTTATAGATCATTATGTTTACTATACCTTGTAGTTGGACGGTTCTTAGTCTACATATTTTTGTAGAAATTAAGTTAGATCTAATCCCCTTTAGCTTATTCACATCATTTGAAATCCATTTTGATACTTCTCCTGCTCCTGTCCCGATTACAGTAAACCCTTATCCTCAAAATAATCAAGGAGAATGGAATTAGTAGCCATCTGTTACTTGCTTATATAAATTTTTAGGAAACATAATTAGTTGTTGTAAATTCTTCCTTGTAAATTGTTTCTCAAGAAAATAGACCTTCTTCTAAAAGAGTAGTTCATTTTCATCACACTGTCTATATCTTTATCTTTTAATAATTGTTTTAAGTAGAGTAGTATAATTTGATACCACTCTGCCTAGTCCTTTGTACTCAACTAAGTTCGATCCTTAGGAGTTCAATTCAAGATTTTTCAATATTTGGTTTATTAAAGTATTACCACGACACTCTCTACCTTCGCATATATTTTGTAGCAACTCTAATCCTACCAACCCCAATCGATAATTAAATATTAGGTAAATTATTAAAGACAATGTTTTTCCCAACATTTTGGCGTCATTTCCGAGGAGTTGTTCTGTAAGGTAGAATAGATGTAGGCTGGTAACAAGGGAGCAGTAAGATGAGAGGTAAGAACCTACGCATCTGTTATAACAGGCGTCCCCAAATCCAGTAGTAGTAGAAGTAGTATAGGGATAGATTCGTTTAGATAGTTTTTATAGGAAACATAAGACCCCAATCATCAAATCAGTAAAATTCATTGAAAAAAAAAGAAAAAAACATCTATAGGAAGTAGTTCTACTAGAAATATAAAGATATTCTTATGGGGGAAATCATAGAAAGTTAAAGAGAACCTGGCAGAAGGTCCTGAGGGCCTTATTCCTGACAAAATTTTAAAAGAAGTAACAAGGGAACCTCTTAATATTCCACTAGGTCATAAAGTTAGATAATATAACTCTTTAAGTGGGGTAGCTAAACTTCACTAATTTTGTCAATCTTTCCTAGGTGGAAACTCTCTTTGGAAATAGTAACCCCACGAATTGACACATCCACAGTAGCATCTCCTACTCCTATAGGAACCAATAAAAGAATGGGTGATGAGAGGACAATTTCTCCTGGAAAAGAATTTTGGGTTCCCCCATTCCCACCTCGAAAGAAACCTTCTAGGTACACTCACTTTAGAAATCAAACCTACATAAAGAACTAGGAAGAAGAACGAGCAACAAAGTGCAATTTCTGTCCAAAATGTAAAACTAAACATCCTTGACAGGAATGTCCATTAAACAAAACCCCTCCATGTTATATCTACATGGGGCATCATGTTTTGACCTAGGGGATAAAAATGGATCCTATCAAGATAGAGGTAATCATTGGACTTCCCTCTCGAAAGACTCTTCCTCCTCTTAATTCTTAAAAATATTGTAGGTTATTATCATTTGTAAATATTTAAGTATGTGTATATCTCTTTGAATAAATAAGAGTCATGTCTAATCATAGGGGACTCTTTTTCTATGTTCTCAAGAATAAAATAAATCTTCCAATAAACAATTTTCAAATTTAGTTACAAATGGGTCTTTCTATTTCTTTGAACTGCTCATGGGATATTACCTGAAAAGGAAAGTACTCTAAAAACACTAACATCATATCTTAACTTTGAAGTTTTAATTTTCAAACCATTTATTTTATAATTTTGTTATGCTTTATATATGGTGGTTTGACTCAGATATGTATAATCCTTATTACTTGATTAAGTGCTCAAAGGATTCACTTCAATTATCATGTTTTTAAAAGGTTCTACACCTAGAGATTACTAGTTCCTCTACACTTGTTATCAAAATTTGACTCTTAAATATTTTTTAGAACACTCCAGGATAAGTGGAATCTATGCTTGTGTTTGTTCCTCTACACTTGTTATCAAAATTTGACTCTTAAATATTTTTTAGAACACTCCAGGATAAGTGGAATTTATGCTTGTGGGAAACATTATCTTTTATAAATAAAATAGATGAAAAGGCCCAGGAACACCTTTAAGTTATTCTCTTTTGACATTGATCTATAGTTAAGGCCATTATATATATATATATATATATATAACTCATGTGTTTAGCAGGGCTTAGCACGCTGTAGTACCAATCGACTTCCATACCAGAATCTTTATACAAGGAAAACCCATCGAGGTACTGGACAGGCCTACTGGTAGTGGGTCAATGCTAAGTAACAACCTAAAAAAATAAGAAAGTTCGATAAATGCAAGTAAACTGGTCAGGTTATTGATCAGGCTCACTAGCAGCAGGGCTATGCCTGCATGGTACCAAGATAAACCCGTCGAGGTACTGAACAAGACTGTTGGCATTGGGGTAATATCAGGTAAAAGAGATATGGTTAATGCACCACTAGGCACATGGTTTAACAACACAATATGTTTAGGCCTATTGTTTATGATGTCATTAAAGAATAACTGTAAGATGGCCTTGGATCCGACAATCTAAATTCAATCAATATCTAGGATATGTTTATCCTAGAAATGAGACCCATAGCTATAAACTCCTACCAATTCGAAGGTGAGCTCAAGAATTTTTGAGATGACAAGATATCCTTACAACAAGGCAAGGGTGACTAGTTTTCCCTATGGTCCGTTCACTTATATCTTCATCACATGGTAAATGATAAATTTATACATTCATATATTTGAGCATTATAATTTTTAGATAAATGTATATATCTAAATGCTTTCCATTTATTAGTTTTTCTCTCTTTTACAAAATTACAACAGCATGATTGAACTTTCCTTAATTTATTTTGGTAGTTACTTGGTTTTCTTGAATGGCTTGGGGAAATTCCATATCTTTAGTTTAGGGGAGGATTAGCCTGACTGTCTGTCTTTATCTTTACTTATAAGAGATTCATTTCCAAATGGTAAAGTGTCTGCAGGATAATGAAAATAGTGAAATTGGTTTTAAAATCTTAGATGAATAAGGAAGAACGCCAAGAATTATTTCATATGACTTCTTTGTGACCTAACAGCTTAGAGAAAGCCAAATTAGCAGCAGTTTGGTCTAGCAAGCTCATTTTTTACAGAAAGTTGTATGAAGGATCATATGAAGGGTTGAATCTCAGTATGAATAAGAAGTCAAATGATAATATGAAAAAAAATTATGACACTTTTCGTATTAAGTATTGGCTTAATTGGGTAAAAAGTTGAGTCATACCATTAGGGTCACATCCACACGATATTATGACTAATGCCAATTCATGATAGTACGAATTAGATCTAATATGATTTTATTTCACTCCTATATGGATATGATGCAACCTTAGGGTATCTTATAGTTATCATGACTCTGCCATCATCATTGTCCTCTTTCTCCATTTGCACGCATAAGCTATCAGATAAATCGATCTTCTCGTTGAACTAAGGTTATGGTTACGGATTTGGTTATACATTTGCATTAAGTTACATGTTCAACCTATCCAAAGCTTTCTTTGGACATGGTTGAACCAACTAAACTTTAGAAACTCATTCAATCACGCGCTTTAGACGACACACGTTTTGAAAATTGCCACAATGGAATGATCGTTTAGGCATGCCGAGCTGTTTGCATGATCATTTGGTAGGTTGAATGCGACATTTTTTAAACTAGCACTATGCAAACCTTCTCCCATTCCATCACTTTCACTAACCATTATCACTGTGGATCATTCTAGCCACCTTTCTCTGCAAACCCTGTATTCTCCCCTCTACTTAAACCATGCCGAACCGATTTGAGCCAGAAACTTACCAAGATTTGTTCCAAATAAAAATTTTTAGAGAATGTTGGGAAGTGTTTTTCCACACCGGCTAGAACTTGTTCCTCCATCTACTGCAAGGATACGATGAGGAAATCTCATTGCTTTTTGCAATGGGGTTCGATGGGATATTGGCGCGGGTAGGACATCTTTACTTCCAAGTTACAGAGGAATCGATTGCGCGCGCCACTAAGATTCCCCAAGAAGGCGAACTATAGCATAAACATTGGTTTGTTCCAAGGGAATCGCATAACTTTTCCATCAAGCCTGAATTCCATCATGTGACAGGTGAGAGAGGTTATCACCATAGCTGGATAAAGCCTAAATATATCAAACCGTTGATGGTCATTATTCATCTGATTACCTATGAAGGTAAGTTTAGTGTTTTCAAATCATGTCATCTCTATTTATTGGCCCATTTCATAAATAATATAAGTCTTAATTTTCCTTTCTTTTTCCTTTGAAGTCTAGAGAAAATGTCAAACCTGGTTTGCAAGAATACCCTTCACCCCAAGAGTAGCTTGTACCACCACAGCTTGATCAAAATTTTAATCCTAGACCAGCTCAAGGAGCGAAACCAACCCTGGGAGACTTTTGTGTTCAAGGTGCTTAATCCCCACCTTAATATCTGCAAACGATCTCACCATTTTCACCATGGAACTAGTCAAACCTCTCCCATAGAAGAGGAAAACCCCAACATTGTCCACCTTAACGAAGATATCTCAGAACCTAACTCACCTGCACAAAATATTGTTGCCAGTCCCGTGTCCACTGAATTTGTATCTTTTTCACGACCTCGTACCAGAAGACAAAAGGCGAAAAGTGTTCAACGTATGCTTTGGCCCAGTACCCAGACCACAGTTCAGTCTGATGTGCAGACTGGTCATTCATATGATGAGGTTGAGGTAGAGAAAACTATTAGGATTATTAATCCTCCCTTTTCCAATTTGGTCATATGTCTAAATAGGGAGTCATGTATAAATCGGGAGTCCATCCAAACTATTTATAGTCATTAACACCATTTGGTCCACTTGGCCTAATTGGGGCACATGTTTCAGTTACTAAAGTGTGGGGAAGACTAATTGAGGCTCACTACCACTGATTGCACTTGATTGCATCAGTTTAGGAGCCTCCTAGACCAATCCCTACAATTTAGGAGCCACTGGGAGTGCCGAAACCAACCAAGGTTAGTTCAGTTCAGTTGATGATTGGTTAAGCTAAGTTAGGAGTCAGTTACATTTAGTTCTAGTCCTCTGCATTCAGTTAGCGCTAGGTTTACTTGAATGAACTCAGGAGGGGCGCATTTCTCACCTACCATAGTTATTTAGCCTTAGTCAACACTGAATGTAACACTTGAGTTGTGTTTTAGAACTCCGATGAACTCCGGTTATGGTTTAGACAAGGTCAGTTAACTATTGAGTCCTCCGATCATGATTTAGACAAGGTCTTAGTTACCTACAATCAAGTAGAGTCTAATCAATTCGAATTTCCTCATGTGGATTCGAATTTCTTGTGACTATTAAAGCCATTTTACTTCATTGTAATTATCTATCTAATTACTCTTTGATTAATGAAAAGCATTCACACCCACAAGCCATTTTTGCACTGTTTCATTCTTCAATAACTGGGTAAATTGTGTGATCTATCATGTGAGTTGTGTGTTTGTCCACAGATCTATGTGCTCAATTTAACATGGTATCAGAGCCTCGGCGGACAAGGCTCTTCTCCTCCTCAGATCTCCTACTGGATCATTTTTGAGCAAAATTTCTCCTTCCAGCTCTGCACTAGAAGCAGAAGGTTTACCACTTAATACCCCAAGTAAAGGAATTGTTGATCAATATTGATCAACTATGCTGGGTGTGATGAAAACCTGAAATGTGTAGGTTGTCGACCTTACGGTGCCCCTATTGTGTTTTTTGCAAGTACAACTTCAAATGGATTCTTCAGTTCTTCTTCTCACCCTGTCCTCAAACTATTCAGAATGGAAGAAGAAGATGATTTCATCTCTGATGAGAAAAGGTCTCTGTCGGGTGTCTATTGGACTTAGTAAAGAGTGTTTTAGTGATATTGATTGGCTGAATAAAAGTGATGGAGCTTTTGGAACAATAGTAACGGATCTTTCTTGTAGCTTGCACTACCTCATTAGATCTATTGAAGACCCGAAGGAACTCTGGACAAGATTGGACAAAACCTTTGGAGTGATTGATGAGGATCATAATATCATTTTGGAGAGAATATCCAGTACCATAAGCACTCTTGATCCAAAATTCTCAGCCTCCACTCTCTCTAATGAAGTTATTCAAGATGAAGAAGAAGCAAAAGCTTCTACACAGTCAATTCGAATTGAAGACAGTCTCCATGCAGTGACTCCTTCTCCTGATTCTCCAGAAGTTCATGAGATCTCTGATATCTCATCTCCTCATATTTCTGAAACAGAAGAAGACATTCAAATCTCTGATATTGAAGAAAAACACTACTTCACTTCCATGCAAACATTCATAGGTGATTTTCCTTTGAATTCTGTGCAAAATTTACCAATAATTGCTTCTGAAAGTGAAGAGAAATTTGATTTTTCTCCCTCTAATGTTGTTGCTAGTGTGAAAATATGTGATACCTTGGATATTTTGGAAGAAATATCAGATTACCAGAGTGATCCATTTGCTGCCCATGATCTAGATTTTCCAGCAAATTCTTGCAGGATTGCATGCACCAAAATTTAGAATTTTGAAGAAGAAGAAAGCTGTGCATCCACCGTCTCGATTAACCATTTATTTGAATCTGATATTAACTTTATTGGATATGATATGATATTATTTAGATATGATTTGATATTTCTTGTTTTAATATATCAAATTCATAATCTTTCAGTACTGCTTGTAGTTGTTCTCATCAACGGTGTGAAGAAACAAGTACCGCAAGTCTCCTACAAAACTGTTGTTGGGGATTTGATTCCATTTCACAGTTTTGGATCTGTTTTGAACCTATTTATATCTGATTTACTTTCTGATCTAATATTATTTGGTTCATATTTTAAAATCCAAGAGCTGTCATTCATGCTTGTAGTTGCTCTCACCAATTCCGGTGTGAAAAATCAAGTACCGCACTTTCTCTTCAAAACTGCTGATGGGGATTTGGTGTTAGTTTCCTCATATGAGGTTGCTGATATTTTATTATGTGATTCATTAGCTATTTCAAAAGCTATATCAGACTATGGAGCTCAAGCATTTTCTCTCAACAGTTCCAGTGCTTCTCTACCATTGATCACATGCTCATCTCCTCACAGAACTAGTAAAGAGGAAGATTTTCTGCATCCGCTTGGACACTTGCTCCTAACACTTGGGGCTGTTATTACCACTCATGGTTTTCTGTTCATGGTTGAAATATATCAGTTTCTTGAGTGTTCTTCACATTCTCTGAATTCTCAAGAAACTTTCCTCACTTTTCAGTTGACTTCATTTGCTCTACATGGGTCTAGTCTTCATCCGGCAGCTGTCTATATTTATGATTTAGTTGAGCATATCATTCTTCTTCCAAAGAGGAATATTCCTCCAGACATAATGATGGATAGGTTCATATGCCAGGCCCCAGGATACCTATGCACAAAACAACTAGATTGATCTTGATTCTACTTGCTTAATTAGAAGGGGGGGGGGGGTTTCCATGTGGTTTTTCCCCAGCACCTTGTTTTTGAGTAGTTACTTTAATTTACTTGATGTAATGGGTGACCTATGGTCTTAGTTACCAAGGCCCACAAATTGTGCAAGTTATCATTCAGAGGGGTGTTAGGATTATTAATCCTCCCTTGTCCAAGTTGGCCATATGTCTAAATCGGGTCTAAATCGGGAGTCCATCCAGTCTATTTATAGTCATTAACACCATTGGGTCTACTTTGCCTAATTGGGGCACGTGTTTCAGTTACTAAAGTGTGGGGAACACTAATTGAGGCTCATTGCCACTGATCGCACTTGATTGCATCAGTTTAGGAGCCTCCTAGACCCATCCCTACAATTTAGGAGCCACTGAGAGTGTCGAAACCAACCAAGGTCAGTTCAGTTCAGTTGATGATTGGTTAAGCTAAGTTAGGAGTCAGTTACATTCAGTTATAGTCCTCTACATTTAGTTAGCGCTAGGTTTACTTGATTGAACTCAGGAGGGGCACGTTTCTCACCTACCACAGTCAATTAGCCTTAGTCAACACTGAATGTAACACTTGAGTTGTGTTTTAAAACTCCAATGAACTCCGGTTATGGTTTAGACAAGGTCAGTTAACTATTGAGTCCTCCGATAGTGATTTAGACAAGGTCTTAGTTACCTATAGTCAAGTAGAGTCTAATCAATTTGAATTTCCTCATGTGGATTCAAATTGCTTGTGGCTATTAAAGCCATTGTAATTCATTGTAATTATCTATCTAATTACTCTTTGATTAATGAAAATCATTCACAATTGCAAGCCAATTTTGCATTGTTTCATTCTTCAATAACTGAGTAAATTGTGTGATATATCATGTGAGTTATGTGTTTGTCCACAAATCTATGTGCTCAATTTAATAAAAACTTACCCAAATTCATCCATGTTAGCATTAGCCAGTCTTTCTATCGAATTACTAAATGATGTCGACCAAATCGACATTCCTGCATCTGACTAAGATATCATCTTTGAAGAACCCCTTCCTACTGTCGATTTGGATCCACCTTCAATGGGAATGAGTCCTCCATGATATTCCAACCAGTCCCTAGAGCCATCTATGCCACCGCAGCCAACATTAGATCAGTTAACTTCTAAGTTAACTCAATCAACGAAGAAAAATGAAGGGTGTGTTAAGTTAATTTCAGAGCTTCAGGAGGAGAATAAAGAGTTGTTGTTACAAATTAAATATACGGATGACCTCCACAAGACTGTTAGTTTATCACAAAGGGATTGACAACCAAGGTGTGCCCTTTTGAAAGCGCAGGATAAGAGATTGAAGTTAAAAGAGTCTACTCCATCAAAATGGGAGGCAACTGCTGACACAACTCTGCCTCCTTTCTAATGCTATCTTTTATTTTTTGACCAGTGGGACCTGGCATTCTTCTGGTTTGGGGGAATGTTGGTCCTCATTTTGTCACCATTTTTGGGTTAAATACTTTACATATTAATACATGTTTTGTTACCTTTTGGCGTCTTTTGTACCATGCAGCTCACCATTCAAGCCTCAGGTATGAATGAGTTTAAGGTTTATGTAAATTATGTTTATTATTATCATTTTACAATTTTAATGATTAAAATTGACATGATATGAAGAGTATTCGATATATTAATTCATGTGTATAATTGTTTGCAGGTTATATGGTATTTTAGACAATCTAACAAACATACACGCCTTCAACTAGATATATGGAGAGCATATCCAACTTGCCGTCCAGATCCCTAAACAGATCACGCATTGTTGGTAGTGGATTTTTGTGCGTTAAAGGCATGTAACGTCCATGAACTGTTGTGACCACGTGCCAGTATCTTAGCATCAGCCTTCTTCTGGAAGGACACTCATCTAATGTCTCTGTGTGACACTTTGACGTCGACTCCAATTAAGACTGAGATCATATACCACATCGCGCTAGAGAAGAACCAGAGCTGCGAAGAAGAAGGAACTGTTATCTATTAATTATCAATGTAATTACTTGTTATAATGACTTCCTTATTGTAAGAGCAGTCAACCACTGAAAGGGTCGACTTGCTCACCTTCTGTAAACACTATATATATATAGGTGATCTCATGCGAGGAAAGGAGGTTAATCATTGAATGTTAATAGTTTGTAGCTAATAGAATCGATGGAGTTTGTAAGGATAGCGAGATAGTTAGTTGTTTTATCAGTTTTCTGCAAGACTCTATAATGCCAACTTTGGTTTAATGAAAGTTCCATTACACTGTGCATGATCATGTTCTATTAAAAGAGCATTACTTTGTTTGCTGGGAGGGCCCCCTGACAACAAATTTTTACATATGTGTGTATGTTTTGTTATTTCCTTTCTCTGTAACAAGTATAATTTTTTTTATAAGTTGTCAATGCAATTTAGTCTTGTAATCATTTATGTTAATTATTTTTTATAGTGTAGATTCTATTGTTATTATGTTGATTATGTACGTTTATTTTACCAGTTAGCAACCGGTTGCGCTTAGAGTAGCTTCTAAATTCCTTTTCAAATTTTTTACAGTTCATTGCTTAATTCTTAGACTATATTAGATTCCTTTGGTTAAGTCACAGTAAATCTAGTTTTATTTAAGTTCTATTTTTGCTTAAGTATATTTCAGTATGTTTAGTAATGTAATTTCCTTTTTGAATTATGAGTTAGTTTAGATTATGTTGCTATAAGATTTAATCAGTAAATAGATTTACTCTTTTACATTTCATTAGCATATGCATGACTCAGCCGCTCCAAAATAAATCATTTAAATTCATTTTTTTCCAAAATTTTAATATTTTCTTCAGACAGTCTGTTCTGCCTTCCATATGGACCCTCGTTTCAACCTACTGTTCAGTCTTTCATTTAACCCTGTATGTCTTTAATTTGTTTTGAGTTTATCTCATTAGTTTTCTGATTATGTTTTAATGGTAGTGGTTAGATAGTGATTGTATTTTCTCTTAAAACCATTAGATAAGATTGTTAAACTATTTCTTCTCACCTTATTCCTAAAGAATTATGTTATGTATTTTGATCTTTTGTATCGACTTGTAATTAAATTTGAATTGTCCTTTCACACGTAAAGTTTTAGATGTATTAATAGATTGAGTATCATTGCTCATAGTAATACAATTTATCTTCTTAATCATATGGTTACTAAAAGAATCCATAGAATAGAATTTAGATCATCTTTATAACTCTTTTGCTTTCTCATAGATTATTTTTACCTCCTTGTAATATTATTTTATTTTTTGCAAGTAAGGTTCAAAGGTTTATTTGTTTATAGATCATTATGTTTACTATAGCTTGTAGTTGGATGGTTCTTAGTCTACATATTTTTGTAGAAATTAAGTTAGATCTAATTCCTTTTAGCTTCTTCACCTCATTTGAAATCCATTTTGATACTTCTCCTACTCCTATCTCGATTACAGTAAACCTGTATCCTCAAAATAACCAAGGATAATAGAATTAGTGGCCATCTATTAGTTGCATATATAATTTTTTAGGAAACATAATTAGTTGTTGTAAATTCTTCCTTGTAAATTGTTTCTCAAGAAAATAGACCTTTTTCTAAAAGAGTAGTTCATTGTCATCACACTATCTATATATTTATCTTTTAATAATTGTTTTAAGTAGAGTAGTATAATTTGATACCACTCTGCCTAGTCCTCTGTTTTCATTAACTCAACTAAGTTGGATCCTTAGGAGTTCAATTCAAGATTTTTCAATATTTGGTTTATTAAAGTATTACCATGATACTCTCTACCTTCGCATATATTTTGTAGCAACTCTAAGCCTACCAACCCCGGTCAATAATTAAATATTAGGTAAATTATTCAAGACAATATTTTGCCCAAAATTTTGGTGTCGTTTCTGGGGAGTTGTTCCGTAAGGTAGAATAGATGTAGGCTGGTAACGGGGGAGCAGTAAGACAAGAGGTAAGAACATGTGCATATGTTATAACAGGCGCCCCCAAATCTAGTAGTAGTATTAGTAGCAGTAGTATAGGGATAGATTCATTAAGATAGTTTTTACAGGAAACATAAGACCCCAATCATCAACTCAGTAAAAGTCATAGAAAAAAAAGAAAAAAACATATATAAGAAGTAGTTCTACTAGAAATATAAAGAGATTCTTATAGGGGAAATCATAGAAAGAGAAAGAGAACCTGGCAAAAGGTCCTGAGGGCCTTATTCCTGACAAAATTTTAAAAGAATTAACCAGGGAACCTCTTAATATTCCACTACGTCATAAAGTTATATAGTATAACTCTTTAAGTGGGGGAGCTGAACTTCACTAATTTTGTCAATCTTGCCTAGGTGGAAGCTCTCTTTGGAAATAGTAACCCCACAAATTAACACATCCACAGTAGCATCTCCTACTCCTATAGGAACCAATAAAAGAATGGGTGATCAGAGGAAGATTTCTCCCAGGAAATAATGTTGGGTTGCCCCATTCCCACCTCGAAAGAAACCTTCTAGGTACACTCACTTTAGAAATCAAACATACATAAAGAAACGGGAAGAAGAATGAGAAACAAAGTGAAATTTCTATCCAAAATGTAAAACTAAACATCCTCGACTGGAATGTCCATTAAAGAAAAACCCTCCATGTTATATCTGCATGGGGAATCATGTTTTGACTCAAGGGATCAAAATGGATCCTATCAATATAGAGGTAATCATTGGACCTCCCTCTCCAAAGACTCTTCCTCCTCTTGATTCTTGAAAATATTGTAGGTTATTATCATTTGTAAATATGTCAGTATGTGTATATCTCTTTGAATAAATAAGAGTCATGTCTAATCATAGGGGACTCTTTTTCTATGTTTTCAAGAATAAAATAAATCATCCAATAAATAGTTTTGAAATTTAGTTACAAATGGGTCTTTCTATTTCTTTGAACTGCTCATGGGATATTACCTAAAAAGGAACGTACTCTAAAAACACTAACATCATATCTTAAATTTGAAGTTTTAATTTTCAAACCATTTATTTTATGATTTTGTTATGCTTTATATATGGTGGTTTGATTCAGATATGTATATTCCTGATTACTTGAACAAGTTCTCAAAGGATTCACTTTAATTATCATGTTTTTTAGAAGTTCTACACCTAGAGATTACATTTCAACTACACTTGTTATCAAAATTTGAATCTTAAATATTTTTTAGAACACTCGAGGATAAGTGGAATTTCTTCTTGTGGGGAACATTATCTTTTATAAATAAAATATACTGAAAGGCCAAGGAACACCTTTAAGTTATTCTCTTTTGACATGATCTATCGTTAAGGCCATTTTATAAGAAAATTTTTTTATAACTCATGTGTTTAGCAGGGCTTAGCATGCTCTAGTACCAATCGACTTCCATATACTCAAAATATTTATACAAGAAAAACATGTCGGGGTACTGAACAGGCCTGCTGGCAGCGGTTCAATGCTAAGTAACAACCTAAAAATATAGGAAGTTCAATAAATGCAAGTAAACCCATCGGGGTACTGAACAGGCTCATTGGCAGCAGGGATATGCTTGCATGGTACCAAGATAAACTTGCCGAGGTACTGAACAGGCCTGTTGGCAGCGGGGCAATATCAGGTAAAAGAGATCTGGTTAATGCATCACTAGGAACATGGTTTAACAACAAAATATGTTTAGGCCTATTGTTTATGATGTCATTAAATAATAACTGTGAGATGGTCTTGGATCCGACAATCTAAATTCAATCACTATCTAGGATATGTTTATCCTAAAAATGAGACCCATAGTTGTAAACTCCTACCAATTCAAAGCTGAGCTCAAGAATTTTCGAGATGACAAGATATCCTTACAACAAGGCAAGGGTGACTATTTTTCCCTATCGTCCTTTCACTTATATCTTCATCACATGGTAAATGATAAATTTATACATTCATATATTTGAGCATTGTTATTTTTGGATAAATGTATATATCTAAATCCTTTCCATTTATTAGTTTTTCTCTCTTTTACAAACTTACAACAACATGATTGAACTTTCCTTAATTTCTTTTGGCAGTTACTTAGTTTTCCTGTATGGCTTGGGGAAATGCCATATCTTTGGTTTGGGGGAGGATTAGCCTGACTGTCTATCTTTATCTTTACTTATAAGAGATTCATTGCCAAATGGTAAAGTGTCTGTAGGATAATGCAAATAGTGAAATTGGTTTTAAAATCTTGGATGAATAAGGAAGAACACCAAGAATTATTTCATATGACTTCTTTGTGAGCTAGTAGCTTAGGAAAAGCCACAATTAGCAGCAGTTTGATCGAGCAAGCTCATTTTTTACAGAAATTTGTATGAAGGGTCTAATGTCGGTATGAATAAGGAGTCAAATGATAAGCTGAATAAAATTTTTATGACATTTTAATATTAAGTATTGGCTTAATTGGGTAAAAAGTTGAGTCATACCATTAGGGTCACACCCACACGATATTATGACTAATGCTGATTCATGATTGTACGAATTAGATCTAATATGATTTTATTTCACCCCTATATGGATATGATACGACCTTAGGATATCTTCTAGTTATCATGACTCTGCCATCATCATTATCCTCTTTCTCCATTCGCATGCATAAGCTATCAGATAAGTCGATCTTCTCGTTGAACTAAGGTTATGGTTACGAATTTGGTTATACATTCGCATTAAGTTACATGTTCAACTTGTCCAAAGCTTTCTATGGACATGGTTGAACCAACTAAACTTTAGAAACTCATTCAATCACGTGCTTTAGATGGTACACGTTCCGAAAATTGCCATAATGGAACAATCGTTTAGGCATGTCGAGTTGTTTTCATGATCATTTGGTAGGTTGAATGCGGCATGTTTTAAACTAGCGCTGTGCGAACCTTCTCCCATTCTATCGATTTCACTAACCATTATCACTATGGATTATTATAGCCACCTTTCTCTGCAAACCCTATATTATCCCCTCTGCTTAAACCATGCCGAACTAATTTGAGCCAGAAACATACCAAGATTTGTTCCAAATAATAGAATTCAGAGAATGTCGAGAAGTGTTTTTCTGCACTGGCTGGAACCCGTTCCTCCATCTACTGCAAGGATACGATGAGAAAATCTCATTGCTTTTTGCAATAGGGTTCGATGGGAGATTGGTGTGGGTAGGACATGTTTCCTTCCCGGTTACAAGGGGATCGATTACGCACGCCACTAAGCTTCCCCGAGAAGGCGAACGATGGCATAAACATTGGTTTGTTCCAAGGGAATCACATAACTTTTCCCTCAAGCCCGAATTCTGGCATGTGATAGGTGTGAAAGGTTATCACCATAGCTGGATAAATCCTGAATATATCAACCCGCTAACATTCATTATTCATCTGATTACCTGTGAAGGTAAGTTTAGTGTTTTCAAATCTTGTCATCTCTGTTTATTGGCCCATTTCATCGATAATATAATTCTTAATTTTCCTTTATTTTTCCTTCAGAGTCTAGAGAAAATGTCAAACCTGGTTCGCAAGAATACCCTTCACCCCAAGAGTAGCCTATACTACCACAACTTGATCAAAATTTTAATCTTGGACCTCCTCAAGGAGTGAAACCAACCTTGGGAGACCTTTGTGTTCAAGGTGCTTAATCCCCACCTTAATATCCGCTAACGATCTCGCCATTTTCACCATGGAACTAGTCAAACCTCGCCTGTAGTAGAGGAAAACCCCATCATTGTACACCTTGACAAAGATATATCAAAACCTAAATCACCTGCGCAAAATACCCCTGCTAGTCTTGTGTCTGCCGAATTTGTACATTTTGCAGGACCTCGTAACAGAATAAAAAAGGTGAAAAGTGTTCAGCGTATGCTCCGGCCCAGTACCCAGACTACAGTTCAGTCTGATGTGCAGACTAGTGATTCAGATGATGAGGCTGAGGTAGAGAAAACTAACCCAAATTCATCCATGTTAGCATTAGCTAGTCTTTCTACTTAATTACTAAAGGATGCCGACCAAATGGAAATTCTTGCATCTAACCAAGATATCAGCCCTGAAGAACCTCTTCCTAATATCCATTTGGATCTTCCTTCAATGGAAATGAGTCCTCCACGAGATTCCAACTAGTCCCCAAAGCCATCTATGCCACCGTAGCCAACATTAGATCAGTTAACTTCTGAGTTAACTCAATAAACGAAGTAGAATGAAGGGTATGTTAAGTTAATTTGAGAGCTTCGGGAGGAGAATAAAGAGTTGTGGTTACAGATTAAAAATATGGAGGACCTCCACAAGACCATTAGTTTATCACAGAGGGATCGACAATCAAGGCGTGCCCTTTTGAAAGTGCAGGCTAAGATATTGAAGTTCAAACAGTTCGCTTCATCAAAGTCAGAGGTAGCTGCTGACGCAGCTCTGCCTCCTTCCTAATGTTATCTTTTAGTTTCTAACTAGTGGGACCTGGCATTCTTCCGGTTTGGGGTAATGTTGGTCCTTATTTTTTCACCGTTTTTGGGTTAAATACTTTACATATTAATACATGTTCTGTTACCTTTTGGCGTCTTTTGTACCATATAGCTCACCATTAAAGCGTCAGGTATGAATGAATTTAAGGTGTATGTAAATTCTGTTTATTATTATCATTTTACGATTTTAATGATTAAAATTTACATGATATGAAGCGTATTTGATATATTAATTCATGTGTATAATTGTTTGCAGGTTCTATGGTCTTTTAGAAAATCTAACAAATAGACATGTGTTCAGCTAGATATATGGAGAGCATATCCAACTTGTCCAAATCGCTAAACAAACCGCGCATTGCTGGTAGTGGATTTCAATGCGTTAAAGGCATGTAACGGCCATGAACTGGTGTGACCACGCGCCAATATCTTAGCATCATCCTTCTTCTAGAAGGGCGCTCATCTAATGTCTCTGTGTGACACCTTGACGGCAGCTCCGATTAAGAATGAGATCATATACCATGTTGCACACCTTAGAGGAACCAGATCTGCGAAGAAGAAGGAACTGTCATCTGTTAATTATCAATGTAATTACTTGTTATAATGACTGCCTTATTGTAAGAGTAGTCGACCACTGAAAGGGTCGACTTGGTCTCCTTCTGTAAAGATTATGTATATAGGTGATCTCATGCGAGGAAAGGAGGTTAATTGCTGAATGTTAATAGTTGATAGCTGATAGAATCGATGGAGTTAGTAAGGATAGTGAGATAGTTAGTTGTTTTATCAGTTTTCCACAAGACTCTATAACGCCACCTTTGGTTTAATGAAAGTTCCATTATGCTGTGCATGATCGTGTTCTATTAAAAGAGCATTACTCTGTTTGCTGGGAGGGCCTCCCGACAACAAAGTTTTACATCTTTGTGTATGTTATGTTATTTCCTTTCTCTGTAACTAGTATAATTTTGATTATAAGTTGTCTATGCAGTTTAGTCACTATAATCATTTATGTTAATTATTTTCTGTAGTATAGATTCCATTGTTATTATGCTGATTATGTAGGTTTATTTTACCAGTTAGCAACCGGTTGCACTTAGAATAGCTTCTAAATTCCTTTTCAAAAATTTTACAGTCCATTGCTTAATTCTTAGACTAGATTAGATTCCTTTGGTTAAGTCACAGTAAATCTAGTTTTATTTAAGTTCTTTTTTTGCTTAAGTATATTTCAGTCTATTTAGTAATGTAATTTCCTTTTTGAATTATGAGTTAGTTTAGATTATGATGCTATAATATTTAATCAGTAAATAGATTTACTCTTTTACATTTCATTAGCATATGCATGAGTCAACTCCTCCAAAATAAATCATTTAAATTCATTGTTTTCCGAAATTTTAATATTTTCTTGAGACAGTCTGTTCTGCCTTCCATACGGACCTTCGTTTCAACCTACTCTTCAGTCTTTCATTTAACCTTATATGTCTTTAATTTGTTTTGAGCTTATCTCCTTAGTTTTCTGATTCTGTTTTAATCATAGTGGTTAGATAGTGATTCTATTTTCTCTTAAGACCATTAGATAAGATTGTTAAAATATTTCTTCTCACCTTATGCCTAAATAATTATGTTATGTATTTTTATCTTTTGTATCGACTAGTAATTAAATTTGAATTGTCCTTTCACATGTAAAGTTTTAGATGTATTAATAGATTGAGTATCATTGCTCATAGTAATACAATTTATCTTCTTAATCATATGGTTGCTAAAAGAATCCATAGAATAGAATTTAGATCATCTTTATAAGTCTTCTGCTTGCTAATAGATTATGTTTATCTACTTGTAATATTATTTTATCGTTTGCAAGTAAGGTTCAAAGGTTTATTTGTTTATAGATCATTGTTTTTACTATAGCTTATAGTTGGACGGTTCTTAGTCTACATATTTTTGTAGAAATTAAGTTAGATCTAATTCCCTTTAGCTTCTTTACCTCATTTGAAATCCATTTTGAAACTTCTCCTGGTCCTGTCCCGATTACAGTAAACCCTTATCCTCAAAATAATCAAGAAGAATGGAATTAGTGGCCATCTATTAGTTGCATATATAAGTTTTTAGGAAGCATAATTAGTTGTTGTAAATTCTTCCTTGTAAATTGTTTCTCAAGAAAATAATTCTTCTAAAAGAGTAGTTCATTATCATCACATTGTCTATATCTTTATCTTTTAATAATTGTTTTAAGTAGAGTAGTAGAATTTGATACCACTCTGCCTAGTCCTCTGGTTTCATTAACTCAACTAAGTTGGATCCTTAGGAGTTCAATTCAATATTTTTCAATCTTTGGTTTATTAAAGTATTACCACGATACTCTCTACCTTCGCATATATTTTGTAGCAACTCTAAGCCTACAAACCCTGGTCGATAATTAAATATTAGGTAAATTATTCAAGACAATATTTTTCCCCACACTACACATCTAAAAACCTGGTTTTACATATGATTTCTCACAGTCCAAGGATTTTCTAGCTATGCAAGTGAGGGTTATCCATCGTATCCACCTTTAAAATGTCACTTGCTATAGATCACTTCATCATAGTCATGTTTATGACCTAGGAAATGGTTAAAAGGAAATTTAAGTGGGGCATTTTCATTTTATTTTCTTCATCAAGGAAGATCGATGGATCAAGAAGGCTTAAGTTAAGCATGAGGGTATGCGACTAGAGCGATGGTGAGTTTCTCTTTGGGATTGTACATGTAGTAGATTAGCATCTCTGTTAGGGTTGGTAACCACAACTCTCACGGTGGAGAAACATGAGTTTAACAATACCATTGGATTCGATCGAGCTAGTTTTCCTACAAGATGTGTTCTATTGGAAACTCATCATCCAAAATTCAGAATAATAATGAAATCATAGAATTTCAATAATGTTGCATACAAGACACTTCATTTCCCTTTTGTCTAAATTTTCTTAGAATATGAAACATCAAAAAGAGTTCTTGTAGGATGGTTACACTTATGTCCAATTACCAAGCATATAGAAATTCGAGTGTCACCTAAAACTTTTGAATTCTGAAGGAAATCAAAATGATTCTTCTATCTTCCAAGTGCATTTAAAACCAAGGCGAAGGTTAAAGAAAAAGGCATTAAAGGTAAGCAACGGGTATTGTTGTTTCCCATAGGTTTTTTCCCCCTCATTCTTAGTTATCTAAAAGCTTAACTATGTAGCAATGGTAGGCAATGCTACTTACAGGTCTATCCATTAAGGTTAAGGCAAAGTGTCCTTCCATCAGAGGTACATTTTTTTTGCATGTTTTTGTTTTCTTCTCTATTTTTTTTGGACCGGTATCTTCTTGCATGTGGATTACCGAGTTACCTTCATTACAATTTGAGTGTGAAGCACTTGATTTGTGAGCGAAATAGGGCATACTTGTGTCCTTTACCTTTATTTCATTATTCAGATTCTGTAATTTTTTTAATTTTTATTTTCTTTCACAAACTGTAGATTAAAATACTGTAAATACTATTTTTAAATTTGTTCATTTTTGTTGTAACTTTACACGGAAGACATTTAGCCTTCCCATTTCCATTTTGTAAGAGTAAACTAGGGCGTTGGTTACAATGTCCTTTACACCATAACACACATCTTTATCTCATGATATTTAATTTACATAAACAATTACAGTTCAAAGTTTATTACTCCATTAAATGGAAATTGTAAAAAAAAATCAATGCATTACACATAAAGTAGCATTATTTCTTGTTTTTTTCACTGTTATGATTTTTTTTCTCTTTTTGTTATTAACATAATTATTATGCATAAATTCTGATCTTTCCACATACAACATTACAATCTAAGTTTTCTAGCTAACTTTCATTTAATAGGCCAACACTTTATTTATTTTATTTCATTAGTTGCAGCTAACTTATTTCAATTTCATTATTATTATTTTTTAATTTTTATAACATAATTTTAATTCATTTAAGATCTAATGCTCTTTTTATCATTAGTTTTAACTTTAACTTAACTCGGTTCAATTTCATTTTAATGTATGTTTAATTTATTTCTACATATATGTTTGCTACTAACCTTTGCAAATGACAATTATCCGAGCCATCTAAACAATACCCAAGTTTCTTTCACCATCTTCCCCTTGACCAAGATTTCCATGGTGTCCTTTATTGTTTTTTCCCATGACCTTTTAGATTATAATAGTAGTGAGGTTAAGTTATAATGAAGACCAGGACTATTGCATGCATGCACAATTGAAAGGGAAAAGAGTATGATTGTGTAATCATGAGTACGGGAACATTTGTTGATTGCATATATGATGTAATGGTATGATGTGATTTTATTGTGATAATGATGGTTAAAAATTGAATGTATTTAATTTTATTTGAAATATTGACACTTGATATTGAATGAAATATTTATGTATCATATAATTTTTTTTTAAATCATTGCAAGGGTTGTTGTAAATGTTGTAATGAAATAATTATAAGCATGGACACTTATAATTTGTTTGGTTGATTGGAAAGTTTAGATTGCACATAAAATTGTCTTGGATATGGTACTTAGTGTAAGTTCACGAAGAAGACCAGGTACTACCAATTGCAAAGACTAAACATTACAAGAATAATCCCATGTTGTGAAATTTCGTTTTTGTATGAAATAGATTTGGAAATTTCTAATTGAAATTTGTGAGAAGGATCTCGTGTTTGTGAATTTGGTTTTTGTATGGAACAGATTTGAAAAAATTATGATTGAAATTATTACGATTATAGCTCATGGAAAATGTATGTGTAGAATACATGTGAGATGATGGATTTTTCTAGTGAGAAAAAATGGTGGCTAGTGAGAGATTGCAAGAGATAGGGAGAATGCTACTATAATGACACTGGAACCTTGTGATATGCCTTGATCACCATTATCTATTCTATATTAAGGGTATATATCTATGGTCATGTGGTGCTTGGAGACTAGTTAGGATTCACTGGAGCGAAATAACCTTAGTTATCCATCCACACTCACATAGATTGAGTTTAACTAAACTAAGATTCCCCATTCACTAGTTCTAACTAAGTGACATGAAAGTAACTGATTGTATGTGCATGAATATCCCTAAAATCGCTCAATTGGGACCGTTTAGGGTTTGTTAGGGATAGTTAGGGTTGGTTAGGACCTAGATTAGTGGAGTGCATCAAGTCTTCAACCAATTCCAATATTAGTACGTTCAAATAAACTCATGGTAATCAGGGCTCAATTCCAAGCTTAGTTCTTTTTTATTATTGTAATAAGCATGTGCTAAAATTTTAAAGTTCCTTGGAGGCGATACAAGGTAGTTTAAATGAATGGTTGAGAGTTGATGTCCACGATAGATAGAAACAAGACCTTCCTAAAGAGAAAGGAATTATTGATGTAGATGAAGAATAAGAACATGGTACCTTCCTAAAAAAAAAGAGAACATTGAGGATGGTGTTATTCTAATGGGGAGGGGATTGTAATACCCTATTTTAGACCCATGGAGTGAATCCAATCATATGGTGTAAATGATGTAAAAATGCTAACTATGGATTCCTAGTCTGGTGTTCAACGACAAGGTCCTACTAGTGAATGGATAGGGATGTATAATGTAGATATATCTATTCATCCATGTGGCTATATTTTCATTATGACTCAAACTATGTAAATATTGTGCTAAAACAATAACATAATATTTTTCAATAAGGGAGCTATGAGATCAAAGAGGAACTTGGTTTACCATCTATACATTAAATTGGGTTATATATATAATAAATATGGATAAAATAAAGTTTCATTGCTTCATGGAGACACTTGGAGGTTCATGGAGACCTTGGGTGGATAGATTCCTCCTTAAACTTGTTTTGACCTACTCCCAAATTCAAAATTATGAGGAATAGAGCGTTCTTGGGAGATGAATAGGTGTCAAGTAACTTTTCATGAGCCAAAGGATTCAAATGGGTGAATAAGAATAAATCCCCATGGTAGAGGAAGAGACTAGGAAGAAAAGATGTGCCACTTGGAGAGAGATTCCCTGCACTTTATGACAACAATGATGGAAGATTATATGACAAAATTAGACCTATGACAATATGATGTGTCAGGGATAAAAATAGTCACTAAGAGGGTGCATTTGGAGGTTGGTGGTATCCATTCGAATTTGGAAGAAGATTGAGGGATGAGGAAGACGGCACGTGTCATAGGGGTTACTGAACATCAAGGACGATTTGGAGGAAGCCTATTGGAGTGAATTCGACCTTAGAGAGCCTTATGAGGGTTATAAAAAGATATCATGAGGAAGAATAATGGATTTTGATCATTTTATAATTTTACTTTGGCATTTTGGAAAGCACTAGCTTCTCCATTGCATGGTGAGTGCTCACTCTCTCTGCTAGTGAGACAATTTCAGGGGAATTAGATTCTCATCCAAATTGGTCATTGGAGAGGCCACTCTGACCTCTCATTTGGAGATTAATGGAGTGTTTTTATTGCATATAGGAGGCTGATACAGTTCGTGATACATCTCTTTCCCCATCCTTTCATTCCGTACCCCTTTACTCCCACATTTCCATATGATGGCGCACTAGTGTGAATGATGCTTGTGCTTTGTTGAGTTCATTTGATGCCATATAATGGTTTGATGATGTTTGACTCTGTAAAAAGTTCCGCATACTCTCTGTAAGTCAAATTAGCAGAAATACATATGCAAAAATGTCCACATTTCCAAGCTATGGTTTGACTAGTTTCCATGTATTGGTTTCCATTTCAAAGGAGTTGTGTATCTGAATTATGTTGATGAGTTACTCTGATGTTAAATGTTTTTGAGTAGTCTATTTATGTTCTTATCATGGTTTACATTCCTCATTCTCTATTATGAATAATTTCATGTACATTTTGTGAGTTGAATTTAAGATATCACTATCATTTTCCTTAAGCAATAGTACTGAAAATATGCATTGGAATGTGAAGTTTTATAACTATGTTTGTAGAACTTATATAAATACATAATTACATTCAATGTATTTTAATATCAGTACCCATACTCTGTTTTTCAATTTGGGAGGGTCGCATATGAGTTGGAGAGCCATTTTTGTCCATACCTTAGGAGGAATTTCACCACAATTTACGAGTAATTTTGCCATTTTTCCCAATGACCCAAAATCGAGTTGCAGATGTCTAAAAATTATTCTAAAGTGACCATAGAGTCTATTGAGTGGTATTAAGATTCACCATATCAGTACTTACCAAATTTGATACCCCTTTATGCCATTCGAATCCCCTAGATTCAAGACTAGTCAATACAATTTTTCCCCAAACCGTGCCTTTGTTTGGAAATTTCATATTGGGTCATTACAATGGTATCAGAGCATGATCTTAGAACCTGTTGGAGTTATATATTCTGTTTTCTCATGATAATCTCCCTCCATTAGAAACTGATACCTAAGGCATTAACAATGGAAGAGAAGAAGGTGAAGAAGTTATTTTTGAATACGAGAAGATTAGGAAAAAAGTAGGATTTGGATATGTGGATGATAAGGGGGATAATGAGGACCTTAAAACAATCACGAGGATAGATCTTGAAAATATGACTAAAAATTTTATGCAAGGGTTCGAATTTTTGTCTAGCCAACTTGAGGGCAAGTTAACACCCAGGAGTAGTAATAGTACACCTCATGATGAGAAGAAGACCTATGGGCAAGCCATTTTTTCAAAGACTGGACCTCGTAATCAACCCCATGAATTCAAGAATCATAACTTAACTGCAATTCCTAAGTTTTTAGAGTCCAAAGAGGTCCCTACACTACTTATGGTGTGAAGGAAACAACAAATTACTAACAACAACTAAGGGGTGACTGTAGGAAGGTCCTACCTTTCGATCAGTTCATCGAGGCCTCTCTTCAGTTTAAGCAAGGAGAAAGTGGGAATAGGGAAACTCCTCTTAATCAGTAATTAAATTATACCATGGGAAAAGTAATTATTCCTTCCTTTGCTTTTTCTTCCCAAATGTCTGCTAATGCTTGGCTACAAAAACTTAGTGTGTATTTTTAGTTAAATCCTATGGTGGAAGAAGATGCACTAAAGATGGACATTTTACATCTTGAAGGGGAAGCTAATTATTGGTGGTTCCATGGTCTTATAACCTTGGGACATGATCATATTTTATCTTATGAGGGATTCTCCAATTCCTTGATGGATAGATTTGAGAGGAAAGACCTCGAACTACCTTTCAAAGAGCTAGCACAACTAAAGCAAGTTGGAACTCCTGAAGCATATATGTTAGAATTTGAAAAGCTCTCAGTAATGGTTTATGATGTTTCTATGGATAGGTTGGTTTTACTATTTACTAAAGGATTGAGAGAACCTTTGAAAGGGCTGTTGAAATCCCATAATCCAGCTACCTTGAAGGATGCCATGAATTTGACAAGAGACTTGCAGAATGTGCTGCCAAAAACCAAATATCCCCCTAAGCCTAATTTCCCATCCAAATTCAAGGAAGGAAGGAATCCATGGAAAAATGAATATTTTTTCAAAGAGAATAAGGGAGGGACAAGAAAAGAAGAACTCAAAAGAAATAAATTATGTTTCACATGTCAATAACCGTGGGTGCCGAGACATAGGTGTGTAAAGGGGAAAGCACACTACATTGAAGTTTTCTCTGAATATGAGGAAGAGGGAGAGGAGGAAGAAATACAACTTACAGCCCAAGAATAAGGGTATGAAATATAATAATAAGAACATCCCACTCCTAAGATGGGAAAAATTGCAGTACTTTAAGGTGTACCTAGATTTCACACTCTTAGACTCAAGGGAAACATACAAGGCCAAAAGGTTACAGTCTTGGTGGATGGAGGAGCCACTCATAACTTCATAGATGTTGCTTTGGTGGAAAGGATAAAGCTTCAAATTGAAACTTTTGATGGTTTCATGGTCATCATTCCAGGTAAAAATTCTATAGACTGCACCAAATGGGTTCCAAAGCTTCAAGTTACTATAGGAAATCATACTATTATTGAAAATTTCTATGTAGTGAATGTGGCTAATACAAATAAGTTTTTGGGAGTCCAATGGTTGTATTCTTATTAGAGAATATAGTGAACTATCAAGTCCCTGAAATGAGTTTCAAAAATTTGAAGGGGAAACCTATCTTGTTGAGAGGAATGCATACTTACCCAAATCAAGTGGTTTCCTCTCATAGTATGAGGTCTATCTGAGGCATGGAGACATAGAATGGTTGTTGAATGTTTGATTACATCTTCTAAGCCTCACTTGAAGGTTTCCAAGCATCCTAAGGAGATATAGAAGTTATTAAGTAAGTATGAGAGGGTTTTTGGAGACCTCCCACCAGGGAGACCACCAAATAGAGGGGTGGAGCATACCATTGAGTTAGAGATAGGAAACCAGCCTATCAAAATGCAAGCCTATAGGCATCCAAAAAGGATTCGAGATGATATTGGGGAGGCCATTAAATAACTTTTGGAATTGGGTCTCATAAGGCCTAGTTCAAGCCCATATGCTTCTTGAGTTGTTATGGTAAATAAAAAGGATGGAACTTTGAGGATGTGCATTGATTTTAGAGCTTTGAATAAGAAGACATTGACGAATAGATATCCCATCCCAAGGATTGATGAGCTCATGGATGAGCTACATGGAGCCAAGTTCTTCTCAAATATTGACCTTAGATCCGATTATCATCGAATTCGAATGAAGGAAGAAGACATACCAAAGATTGCTTTCAGATGCCACTCCGGTCACTTTGAGTTTGTTTCCATGCCTTTTGTCTTGAAAAATTCTCCTTCCACATTCCAATCATGCATGGACAATATCTTCCACAAGAAACTTCATAAGTTTGTACTAGTTTTATTTTCTCGCATTCTTATTGACACTAAAACATGTAAGGAACATTTGCATCATCTAGAAGTGGTATTACAAATTCTACATGATCAATATTTGTTTGCTAAGCTGTCAAAATGTGAGTTTCCTTTGATAGAACTCTTGTATCTTTGGAACATCATTGGTCAATATGGTGTGAAGGTGGATATGGAAAAAATAAAAGCCATTATAGAATGGCCTCGTCCCAAAAATCTCACTGAATTGAGATGATTCATAGGAATTTGTACCTATTATAGAAGGTTTGTGAAGGGATTCTCCCAACTCACTCCACCTCTCACCAACTTGAAAAAGAAAGATGCTTTCTAATGACATGAAAAGGATTAAAAATATTTCCAAAAAATGAAAGAGATAATAAGAAATTGTCATATTCTAGCATTGCCTGATTTTTCTAAACCATTTGTCTTGGAACGTGATGCATCAGGAGAAGGCATTGAGCAGTCCTAAAGCAAGGACAACACCCAATAGATTTTGAGAGTAGGAAGCTACAACCACATGATAAGATTTACTCTATTTATGATAAAGAAATTTTAGACATCATGTATGCTTTGATCAAGTTTAGGGAATACTTGGTGGGAAATAAGCATAATAAGTTTGTGGTCAAAACTGGCCATAACAGCTTAAGGTACTTCCTCAGTCAAAAGGATCGAAATGAAAGGAAACAAAAGTGGGTGAGTAAGATTCAAGAATTTGACATTGATATTGAATATGTGGCAATAATAATGTGGTAGTAGATACCTTATCTATAAGACCTTCTATTTTTCTAATGGATGTTGCAGAAAATTGGAAAGCTATATTAGAGGTAGAATATGCCAAGGATAAGTTTTCTTGTGAGATTTTTATGGGACTAACCATGATTATAGGTATAAGGTGTTGGAAGGAATCATCTAATAAAAATATAGAATCTATTTGGTCTTTGGTTCAAGTTTGAAGGAGAAATTCGTGAAGAGAGATCATGATTCTCCTCTAGCAGGCCACCCTGGTTTCTTCAAAGCATATAGAATGTTGAGGGAAAGATTCCAATGGAAAGAGTTGAAGGATTATGTTCTGAAATATGTTAATGAATTCCCCACATGTCAGCAAAACAAATTGGAGCACACTCATCCAGCTGGCCTACTACACCCCTTTCCTATTCCAGAACAAAAATGGGAGAGCATTTCCATGGATTTCATCAATGGTTTTCCCAAAATACTTGGTAAGGATTGCATATTTGTAGTGGTGGATAGAATCACTAAATTTTATCATTTATTTTCTATTACCACAAATTTCACTGCTTCACAAGTGTTTGATCTATTCTTTAAAGAATTTTTCAGATTGCATGGGCTTCCTAAGAGCATTGTTAGTGACATAGATAACATATTTTTTAGTGCATTTTGGTAAGAACTCTTAAAAATGGTGGGGAAAAATTTGACACCTAGCACAAGATATCATCCACAAAATTATGGCCAAACATAGAGGGTCAATAAATGGTTGTAAGACTACTTGAGGAACTATGTTAGTGGGAAACAAAAAGCATGGATCAAATGGTTTCATTTGGGTGAGTTTTGCTATAATACTACTTTTCATATATTCGTTGGAATGTATCCTTTAAAAGCACTTTATGGTTATGATGCATCCAATTTTATTGAACACAATTTTGGTGATAGTAGAGATAAAAAAGATAAGGATTGGATTGAAGAAAGTCAAGAAATTTTCAAGGTTTTGAAAGATAACTTGCAGGTTACCCAAAATCAGCAAAAACAATATGCAGACTAGCATAGAGTGGAGAGACACTTCCAAGTGATTGACTTGGTATAATTGAGGTTTCATACCTACAAAATAACCACCATAAATGGTAAAGGTTCAGAAAATCTCAAACCAAGGTTTTATGGTCCCTACAAAGTGATTCAAAAAATTGGAGATGTGGCCTATGAATTGGAGCTTCCAGTAGGAAATAAATTCATAATTTAGTTCATGTTTCATGTATAAAGAAGGTTATCGGTCAGCATATCTTAGTTTCATAAACATTACCTCCCTTGGATGATGAAGGAAAACTTATTCTCATTCTAGACAAAATATTGAAAACAAGGGAAAGAAAGTTAAGAAGTGAAACAATCAAGGAATACTTGCTATAATGGAAGGATTTGCCTAGTGAGGAAGCCACTTGGGAAAATGAAAAAATTTTGCAGCATCCAAAATTGGCATTGCTTGAGGACAAGAAACATTGGGTGGGGATGACTCTCATGTCCCCATCGCAATGAGACTACTACTTAACAATGTTTCACCAACCTACTAGTTCCCTAGGTTGGGGTGGAGGCATTAAATTTTGCAATAAGGGAGCTATGAGACCCAAGAGGGCCTTATTTTACCATATATACATTAAATTGGGTCATATAAATAATAAATATGGAGAAAATAAAGTGGCATTTCTTCATGGAGACACTAGGAGGTTCATGGAGACCCTGGGTGGCTAGATTCCTCCTTACACTTGTCCTAACCTACTCCCAAATTCAAAATTATGAGGAATGGAACGTTATTTGGAGATGAAGAGGTGTCAATTAAATTTTCATGAGCCAAAGGATTTGAATGGGTGAATAAGAATAACTCCCCATGGAAGAGGAAGAGACTAGGAAGAAAAGATGTGCCACTTAGAGAGAGATTCCCTGCACTTTATGACAACAATGATGGAAGATTTTATGAAAAAATCAAACCTGATTGCATACCTATGAAAATATGACATGTCAGGGATAAAACTAGCCACCAAGAGAGTGTATTTTGATTTTGGTGGAAACCATTCGAATTTGGAAGAAGATTGAGGGATGAGGAAGAGGACAAGTGTGATAGGGGTTACTAAACATCAAGGATGAGTTGGAGGAATCCTATGGGAGGGAATTAAAACTTAGAGAGACTTATGAGGGTTATAAAAATATGTCATGAGGAAGGATAATGGATTTTGATCATTTTATAATTTTCCTTCGGCATTTTTGAAAGCACTAGCTTGTCCATTGCACGGTGAGTGCTCACTCTCCCTGATAGTGAGCCAATTTCGAGGGAGTTAGATTCTCATACAAATTGGTTGTTAGAGAGGCCACCTTGACCTCTCATTTGGATTTGAATGGATTTTTTTATTTCATATAGGAGGATGATACAATTCGTGATACATCTCTTTCCCCATTCTTTCATTCCCTACATCGTTATTCCCATGTTTCCATATGATGGTGCACTAGTGTCCATGATGCTTGCTCTTTGTTGAGTTCAGTTGATTCCAAAGCATGGGTGAATGATGTTTGAATTTGTAATATGTTCCTCATACCCTATGTAATTCAAATTAGCATAAATACATATAAAAATGTCTGCATTTCCAAGCTATGGTTTGACTAGTTTCCATGTATTGGTTTCCATTTCAAAAGAGTTGTGTATCTGATTTATGTTGAGGAGTTACTCTGATTTTAAATGTTTTTTAGTAGGATATTTATGTGTTGTTGATGGTATACATTCCTCATTCTCTACTCTGAATCATTTCATGTACATTTTTGTGAGTTGAAGTTAATATATCATTGTCATTTCCCTTAAGCAATAGTACTGAAAATATGCATTTGAATGTGAAGGTTTATAACTCTATTTGCAGAACTTATATCCACACATAATGAAATTAAATGAAGTCTAATATCAATCCCCATACTCTGTTTTTCAATTTGGGAGGGTTGCATATGAGTTGGAGATCCATTTTTCTCCATACCCTAGGAGGAATTTTACCACAATTTACAAGTAATTTTTCCATTTTTACCAATGACCGCAACTTGAGTTGTAGATGTCTAAGACCTGTTATAAAGTGACAGATAGTCTATTAAGTGGTCTGAAGACTCACCATATCAGTCCCTACCAAATTAGAGACCCTCTTGTGCCATTTGAATCCCCTAGAGTCAAGACTAGTCAATCCGATTTTGCCCCAAATTGTGCCTTTGTTTGGAAATTTCATATTGGGTCATTACATAGCACCGTGAGGAGGAGTTACCAAAAACTAAGGAGTGGAGCCATGAAGAGCACATGGAGGCACACTAATGCATAAAGGGGGTTACAAAACATCAAGGAGGGTGAAAAAGATGAGATAAGGCATCCAATAGGGTCATAAATATCATGGAAGCACAAAAATAGGATCATCAATGCATAGTGTAAGAGTGGAAGCTACAAAATAGCTTACAACCCCTAAAAACAAGGAAAAGGGCTCATAAATGACCAAAAACACGTAAATGTGAAGGAATATCTTCCCAAGGAGGGCTCCCTAGGAAAGAGGGTCCCACTAAGGTGTGCAAAAGATGAAATATTAACTCCATAGTCCATAAATATTGAGAATAGGGTCCGTTGTACAAGGTTTGGGTGACCAACATTATTAATGTCACCAAGGTGCAAATATGAATTGGGATGGACAAACTTAAGCCAACAACAAGTTATAATGTGGTAGGGATGTCCCCATTCCCCCTCACTTTGTGGAATCCATGGTACCCCATACTCTTTTAGTTTCCTTTGTTGAGCCATTTATTTATTTAATCAATAGCAACAACATCAAAGATAGAAAATATTCTAGTAATAACATTAACATTAATAATAATGCCAAAGTCCAAAGTCACATTATCAAACAATAATCATTAGTACTTAATCACATTAATCATGCAAAGAAGAATAAGTCCAATCATATAAAATATCATAAGTCCATAATGCAAAAGAACATAAGTTACATGATGGATCTAATTCTGGGGCTTAACAACTAGGGTATTACATTTGGGGTTTGCGCCATGTCTTAGAAGGGTTGTCCTTTACCTACTTTCCCTTAAAGAGTGAGACTTGGTTGAATGGTTTGACATGAGATTAGGGCATTAATTGAAGATGAAATGGAGGTTGCAGTTTGGTTATTCATGGTAGCAAGGTTTTAGATTAGGGCTTTGTTCTTTAAAAACCATAAACATAAATGTAGTTTTGAGACCAAATTTTGCTACTCATGCAAATTTTTTATGATACCAAACTCTATAGGGTATATGCAACATTTTTTTGAAACAAATGCAATATATATATATATATGACACCCTAGCATGGTATCAAGCAATTATTCTCTAGAGATCCCAATGACAACCATGTCATCTCATCATGATCCATCCATACAAAACTAGTAACATGTGAGAATCCACTGGATACCTCTAGAAGCATCATGGAGATGCCAAGTGGGTTCCAAAAACATAGCGCTACAAGTCTTAATTATAGCTAAAAATCCTAGCATAATGAGAGAAAAGGTTCACTTTCTTTGGGCACCAATAATATTGTATAGTATAAGCAATGAGTTCAGAGTATATAATAATAGAACAAACATAGAGAATTTATATCTAAAGCGCCACAACAAACCATAGTGTCTCATACCTTCACAACAAGCCATAGGGTCTCATACCTTCACAACAAGCTTCAGTTAACCACTTTGTATTCCATATTGTAATTTCCATTATATAAAAAATGAAAGACATAATATTTCATTTATTGTTGGGTTTTCCCACATAGGGTTTCCCATGGTAAATATTGTGTTACAATATGTGTCCTTTCTATTGTATTTGTATTTTTATGCCACAATATTTAAAGCATTTGAATTGTGAATTATTTTATTATGTTAAAGAGCATGGGATCACTGCAGTAGTTCTAAGTATTAGATATATTTTAGTGAGGCTACCATTGGAATATCCAAGATGGTTTAAAAATCACATAAGAAAGAATTTGTTGGCACAAAGATTGAAAAAGGTGGGTAGATCGAAATGTGTTATAAAAGTTGGTTATAAAGTCCGTAGCTTTGAGGTTAGAGAATATCTACATTAATATCCTTGGTCAACTAGTGTATGGATTTCACACTTTATACTCTCCACACATAAGTCTTTATATTTCATTCACCACACACAACTCCTATGTGGATGACCATAACTACCTTCATATCCATATAACAACTCATTTGTGTTTGTTTATCTTCCCATTAGTCATTGTTTCTAACCTAGGCGACCATAGTCCGTCCACATAATATATAAGGCTTTGATAAAGCTCCCATTTGTATTTGTCCCTTTTGTTGTAACCCTAGTCATTTGTGTGTTTTCAGTTTGAAAAATTTCCACCAACACTCAAACTCCATAACCTCAATTAAATTAGTCTTGGTTAATTGGGCCACATGTTTCATTTTGAGTTTTTGACTAGCCCAAATTATTTATCTAAAATTATTTAAATATTTTATAATTTTAAATTGTCATACTATTATTAATAAAATTCAACAATATGATCCTCAACTAAATATAATAACTTTCCATTGATTATAATTCAATTTTTATTATAAATATGTATTCAACCCCATCAAAAGCCCTATGTTCTACCCAATTCAACCTTGTATGTATGATTCCACCTGTTCAACCTTATGATCACTTGTTCAACCTTATGTTCCACCTACTATTTGTGATTCCAAAAATTCTAGCTAGATTTTGGAGAAAAATGATCAACCCCCAAATTTAAATCTTAGACTACTCGAAATCCATTTGGACACACCTGTCATGGGTTCTACTAGGTCAAACTTCACTTAATCTGCTTGAGAGAACCTGTCCAAATAAACAAGTACCACTTTGCCACCACTAAAGGCGGCGGGATGTTGGGAATGGGACCCATAATCCGATTCAACCCTAATTATTTACAGTTAAATTGCTGTTTAGTCAGCAAGATTACGAAGAGCATCGTGCTTTTACTTCGTGCCCCACTAACTATTGTTTCCGTTATGTTTTGCGTCACGGCTTACGGGTGCGGTCTGAGGTCGAAAAGCAATAATGAGGTCCCAAAAGTCACGATGACGTCATTTTTTGATTGCCACCTAAGCCTGCGTTTCTAGTGGCCGGAGGCATAGGATCCGACCCCGTCAGCGTTTATATAGTGTAAGTACACGTCATCTTGAAACGGAGATTGTTCTCTAGATTGTATGCAATTCAAAACTTTAATCATTAATTAATTTCCGTTTTTGTCGAATGCAATGCAGTCGTGAGACATGCAATTATCAATTATTGAATTAATTTATGTTAAAATATATCTTATTCATTATGTATAATGGAATCCACACAACCAGCCAATAGGACAATCTATCAAATCAATATAATAATTTATATTTCAAAAGCACCTGAGTGGAAGAAAAAAACATACGAAGAAATCATGATGCGGTTAATTTATATTTTTTTTTACTAGGAGATTCAATAATTGGAGTTAAGTGAGGCATGTTTGGATACAGGTAAGGTAAACCTGGGTGGGATTTGATCATGTGACCTCATTTACAACAAGTGAATTTATATCAAGCGACTACAATAAGCCATTCAGACTATGGAACAGTTAATTTTAACTATTATGAGCATGATTATTTTTCTCCAACTTCAATAAAAATTGAAAATGGAGAAGAATTATCATAATGATTATGATTATTTGTCTTCAGTGTAAATGAAAATTGAAAAGAATTATTAAAATTATAAATAAAAATAAAAAAATTGTATAATATGTTTAATCTATTTATATATTCAAAATGTAATTGAAATAAGACCAAAAAAAAGAAGAAAGACCAAAATATGTATGGTCCACTAATGATGATTGCAAAAGAAAAGTCCAAATCTTATAACACTGAGGCTACTCCAACATATTAGAACTTATAATTATAATATTTGATATTTTGTTTCATAATAATCTCCAAGATATGCTTAAGTAAATGGAGTTTAGAACTTTTAAAATAATGCCAAGTAAGTTGATAACTCTAGCCAGCATTTTCATCATTAATAATTGAAAATTGTCAAAGACTTTTTCTTTAATATGAATATGACTATTAATCGTGATAAAATAAAAGTTATAAAAATCAATTTCAAAAAGATGAGTTATGCTAATTTTGTATATAATAAAAATTTGGAGGTAGTGACTTCATACAAATATTTTGGAATAGGTTTTATTGCCAAATTAACCTAAGTATAACATTGAGAAAATGATAAATGGAGGGTGAAAATCTTATTATGGATTTTTAAAAAAATGTAATCAATAGATCTTTGATTTTGGGGTGAGTGCAAGCTAATGAGGACTACTTTCGACGCATTAGATGCAATAAAAAACTGAAAAATCAGACATCCCTCAACTTACTTGGATTTTTTGAGATACTTACAGGAAATATCTTTCTTTGAGTAAAAAGTATGAATTGTAGGAAATTGAATCACGTTTCCGAATATATAAGTTTTATGTATTGAAAATTTTCATAACTATGTCAAGTTTTTTTTTTTTTTTCCTGACAAACACTTTTTATTTTTCAGGAAAATGATAAGGTATATGTAATTGTGGGTGCATCCTTTGAGGGCCTAAATGACGGTTCCGGGCTACAAAAATTGGAAGGCATGTAGAGAACATACAACACTAGTGCAACGCTATTTTTTCGAAAATAAAATGAGTATTTTTTTTTATAATTATGTATGTGATCATTCCTAAAAAATTGTACGTCTTTTGTGGGTGCGGCCTTTGAAGGTATTAATGCAATAATCATGAAATTAGTTTTTATAGGATGTAGATGTCATTTTATTCTAGTGCACCATACAATTGTTTTTTATATGATGAATAATTGAAAAAGTTATGGAAAAAACATTGACTGTGTGTTTTTTGAGTTAAGGAGTTAGGACATAATAGAAATTGAAAAAAAATAGGAAAATATAATATTTTTAAATAAAAAATACATATTTAGAATCTGCAGAGAAAAATGCTATATATGTTTAATATTACGTCAAAAGTAATTGTGTGTAGTGTATTGTAACGAGGGGGTAAACATAGGCTTCTTCAGAAACCAGAAGAATTGTCCGATTAGTTGTGGTTTATCATTTACCATAGAATAGGTTTGGTGTTACCAAAACAAAGTCCAAACCATACACATAGGACTATTGGTGACATGCGCGCAAGTGAATTGGCATGGTTTAGGCGCTACAAAACGAGAGTGTGTTATGTTTAAATTCAAATTACATTTCCCTCTCTTGTATAATTGAAAAATGTGTGCGCGTTATAGAACCCAAAAAATGTAAGCGTTATAGAAATACAAATGGCATAAATGTTATGCAGTTCCATAATGCATGCACATTATGTAGTTCTATAATTCTTGTGGTTTAATCAATACATAAAATGTGTGGTTAATAGTTGAGAGGGGGTGTGGAAGGGTCAAGGACCTATGGGATGTTGGAAATTCAAGTGGGGATGGTTAATAGTTGAGAGGGGGTGGGAATGGATCAAGATCCTAGGAGAATGTTGGAAGTTCAAGTGGCGATGGTTAATAGTTCATAGGGGGTGGGGAACGGTCAAGGGCCTAAGAGGATGTTGTAATTTCAAGTGGGGATGGTTATTAGTTGAGAGGGGGTGGGGAACGGTCAAGAGCCTAGGAGGATGTTGTAATTTCAAGTGGGGATGGCTAATAGTTGAGAGGGGGTGGGGAAGGTTCAAGGGCCTAGGAGGATGTAGTAATTCAAGTGGGGAGAGATGAAGGGTTACAAGGGTGAAGGGGAGTGGGGATCGAGAGCACTATTAGAAGGATAAGTGGTATTGAAGACATTTAGGGTTAGAAGCAGTATGTGAGACTTAAGTGACAAAGGGGGATAATGTGGAGGGGAGGAAGTGGATGATGATTTAATAAGAGAGAGGATTGGTGAATGGAAAGGTGGATATGGAGGATTAGAGGAGGAATAGGGTGTGTTAGCCGTGGGGTGGGAGGGATGAAGAGGGAGTGAGGGATAGAAAGTGAGTTAAATAGAAGGGTAGGGAGGAATGGAGGAATACATGGAAGGATAAGGAGTAAAGGAGGTGGGGCAGAGAGTGATGGAGGGAGGGATACTGAGGGATTAAAAGAGAAGGTGGAGAGGGAGAAATTTTAAATTGTGGAGGGAGGGGAAGGGGAGTGAAAGAGAGAGAGAGAGAGATGGAGGGGAAGTGAGGGACGGATGAAAATAGAGTGAAGGAAAGAGATAGTGAGGGAGGGATGAAGATAGAGTGAAGGAAAGAGATAGTGAGGGAGGGATAGAAGGTGTGCATGTGTGTGTATGTGCATGTGAGGGGTGGGGAATATGCACACAGGGAGAGAGAGAGAGAGAGAGAGAGAGAGGGTGGAGGGGTGATCAATCGAGAGAGAGGGAAGTTGTGAGAGAGAGAAGCATGGAGAGGGAGGGTGAGAAATAGATAAAGATGATGCGGGAGAGGGAGGGAGGTAGAGGGGTTGAGGGAGACATTGGGATATATTGAGGAAAAGAGATAGGAATGGAGGGATA